>OX352772.1:81618564-82090845 GCA_947095535.1 Poecilobothrus nobilitatus | reverse complement strand
CTATACGTCTTCCTCCATATGAAGCTAGACTTTCTTTAATTAATTTGAACTACCTCCAGTCACGCCGTCTTGTGGCGGATATCATATTCGTTCAGCAGATAGTTCGCGGTGATATCAACTCTCCCTGAACAAATGAAGTTTAGAGAAAATCTGAATAATGTAAGATCGGTCGAGCTTTTTAATGTGTCACACCATTCTACAGACTATGGCAAATTTTAGCCTATTTCGTGTATGTTAAAAGAGACTAACTCAAGGTCTGAGCTCTTCGATATTAGCGTTAACAAATTAGCACTGAGGGCCAGACTTTACACGAGCATGGTTAATTCTCGTAGTCTGCATGATTAGTCTGTCATTTTAATCTAACTTGCCTGTTAGTTTCTTTGTTTTTTCTTGTTTCTTATTACCATTAACATCATTACTAATATTAATTAGTAGTTACTAACAGTGGTAATGACCAATTAAATATCTAAGTATCATTATTTACTAACATACTATACTAATATACTAACATACTAAACCCTTGTAAATGGTGACTTTTTCAGTTAATTGTGATAGTTCACTAAATGAACAACATAACTGATGCTTAGTTTAAGCAAATGTCTGATACAATTTATTTCGTTATTTTTTTTTTTTTTCATTTGTAATTTTAAAAATTATTATGTTTATTTGTAGTTATTTATTGTTTTCTTTTTCAAAGTTTTTTTTCTTATTATATATTTTTGTTCTTTTTTTTATATTTTTAGATTTGTTATTTCTTTGGCTAAATTATTGTCACTATTATTATTTTATTTTTTATTTATTTCGTTATTTTTTACTTTCACATAAAATAACACTTCGCATTTCTCTTCTTTTACGAAGGTTTCTATGTCTCTAGTTTCACTTAATTTAAAGAATCTTTCGTCCAGAATTACTGGAATTAGTTTATATTTTTTCATTTTTATTATATATATATATAGTTTATTATTATTATATAAAATAGTTTTCCACAAATTTATATCTATTATTATTTTGTTATTTAGCCAAAAAAAATTCGCTTTCTCACCCACTTTTCATTTTTTCCTAAATTTCTTTTTGTCTCATTTTAATATTTAATATTAATTTATAAATTTGCCGAACCCGAAAAACTTCTGTCACGGTCGCTATGTAGGATATCATTAAAAACATTGTTCTAAGTTTCTATCTTAACTGATTCTTTATTTTACTTACTTTCACTATTTATAATTTATTACTAACGCTACTAATACTAATACAAAGTTCCTTTAATATAATACTAATAATTAATACATTCCATAGATTACCATTATTTAGGTAATCGATATCAATTACATTTTTATTGTTAAATGATATACTTAACAAAGCATAACATAATTATTATTGCATTCCTTGGGTTATTGGCATTAAACAAAGAAATGATTTGATATGATTAATCAGTGCGTTGCATACAATTGGGTTACTGGCATTAAACAAAGAAATGATTTAACATGATTAATCAGTGCGTTGCATACAATTTATTAATATATAACATTGTATGTACATCAAATTGTTCTTTATTAAATCGGTCAATGTATTCATATTAATTCAATAATTAATGCTAACAATGCAAATTCAGCTAAAGGTTAATGGCCGATATATTTCTTATTTTAAAGGGTAATTCATTATGCTATACATTAGTCATGTATTTTATATTACAGAAAGAAATCGGACCATGGGTTCGGGTACCTCCCATACAATTCTTAAAACCGAATACGCATATCTTCGAAATTAATAAAGATAGAAACTTAAAATTTTGTACAAGGGTGTGTTTTCCTGAATCTCTGATACCCATAAAATTTCAGATGAATTGAAATTGTTATTCGGGTATCTCCCACACAACTCCCAAGACCAAACAAGCATATCTTCGAAATTAATAAATATAAAAACTTGAAATTTGATATAAGATTGTTATACCATGTTCTGATGATGTCTCTAAAATTTGAGATGAATTGGGTTGGGGTAGTCTGGGTGCCTTCACACACTTCCCAAGACCTAGCAAGCATATCTTCGAATTTAATAAAGATAGAAACCTGAAATTTTGTACAAAGGTTGTCAAAGTTGTATTTAATAGCTTATATTGAATACCTAACTAAAATAACTTATGGATTTTTAATTTAATCTGAATTTTTTAGGTGTAGGGTATAAATAAGTCGGTTGCATCGGCTTACAGTAGTAATAATATGTACGTTCTAGGACTGTCAAATGACGTCACATCAAATTTGACAGTTAAGGTATTATGTAATAGAAATGTATTATGTAAGGTATTATGTAATTTTGAATGAAAAAACGTTGTGGTTTTAAGAATATAATATATAAAAAAATTTCTATATCATAAAATGTTGTGATACATATTTTATTATACTTATTATTAATAAAATTAAAAAATGATGTCAGGGAATCCCGCACACATTTGAATAATATGATATGATGATATGGATGAATAGAATTTGTATAAATAAAAGGTGTTGTTTGAAAAACTTATTATTAATTGTTTATTATTAAATTAAAATTGTTGTTCTTATTAAAAATTTAAAAAAAAGAAAAGAAAATGAAACGATCTGGTAGTAAAACCTTCAGTGACTCAGATATTAAGTTCTGTGAAACCTGTAAAAAAGATATACCATTGAAAGAATGGTTATATCATATAAGAACACACATAAAACAAATAGTGGTGATTATATTGAAGCAAATCTAAAAAGTGTTAAAAGCTGTTTCAATGAACGAATAGAAACATTTATATTGGAAAATAATGATGAAAGTGTTTTGTTACCAATTTTTACATAGTTCCAAGGATAAAATAATTAAATTATTAGAAAATTCTTTGAAAAAACATAATTCTTTTAAATTTAACTTTGAATTATTTATTGAATATATAAAATATTTGAAAACGGATAATAATATCCAAATAATTTGGATGACTTACATGATTTTAATTTATCAATAAAGTCTTTCAATACGAAAATGGAAATTATACTACAACCAGCCGAAGTATTAGAAAAGTTAGATAAATTATTGCAGTGTCTTGTTGTCAAAAGTGAGGAATTTTAAGAAGGGATAGTGGGCTCTACTTCGAATTATTCATTTAGAAGTAAACATTAATCAAAACAAACCTTTACGAGGATCACAATATCTTCCGTTACCAAAATTTTTGAAGATAAAAAAGGCTTGTATCAACGTAATGAACGTTGATGAGTTGAGTCGTTGTTTTAAATGGAGTATAATATCAGCTCTGTACAAGGGTTCTGGTAGATTGGAACGAACACAAACATATGGGATTGCTGATATACAATCGAATAAAATACATCTACAAAATATTATACTAAATTTTGATGTTTTAGAATTTCCTATGAAAGTTGCTGATATAAAAAGATTTGAACAATTAAATACCACAATTAGTATCAATGTTTTTGGTTTTCAAAAACAAGAAACATCTCAAAATACATTCTTCAAAATTGTAGGTCTATTTCATTGTACAAAAGAAGAAAAACTTCATCATATTAATTTGCTATTAATACAAGAGGATTAAAAATATTTCTCGACTATTACATTCGCAAATTACAATAGAATATTATTTCGCAAATTAAAATAATAGAAAATTAATATTTTGCAGTAATTTGCTCAATTCATTTCAATAATGAGGCAAATTGAAAACTACATAAAAGTGAGTGCAACAATGTAGTTAAAAATCTTCCAACAGCTGAAAAAACAACATTAAAATTTGAAAACTACAACAAAAAAATGGATGTACCATTTGTCGTGTATGCATGCATTCTTCAAGATATAACAACATATTTACCAGATTCATCTACATCAACAACAACAAACGTTCAAGAATATATTCCATGTGCATATTACATCAAATCATCTTTCGATCAAAACTCATAAAAATATTATTACAATGAAAATTCTTACAGATGAAGAAAGAATAATTCATTTAGAAACTAGGAATTGTCATATTTGTAATGAAATGTTAGATGAAAATAGGATTGCAGACCATTGTCATTTAACCGGAATATATCGAGGACCAGCACATTCATTTTGTAATTTGCAATACCAGTTACCAAATTTCATTCCAATATTTTTTCATAACTTTTCGGGTTATGACTGTCACTTATTTATTAAAAACTTAATAAAATTTCTGGGTAAAATTAATGTTATTCCTATGAATAAGGAAAAGTATATTTCTTTATCAAAATGGATTGAGGTTGATGAAGGGGAATCTATAGAGTTGAGGTTCTTAGATTCATTTCGGTTTATGTCATCAGGTTTAGATGTATTAGTTTCTGAATTACCATTGCATAATTTAGTAATATTAAAGAAAATGTATCCAAACGAAAACAAATTTAATTTAGTGAACTGAAAGGGAATATTTCCTTATGAATATTTAAATTCTTTTGAAAAATTGTATCAAACAGAGTTACCTTGTCAAAAAAGTTTTGATAATAAATTTTCGAAAACAACAATTTCAGATAAAGACTATCAACATGCAAAGGGAAATGGGAAGGTAATGGGAAACATTTGAATGCAAATATTTTAAAGACTATTTAAAAATATATTTAAAAACAGATGTTATTAGCAGATGTATTCGATAATTTTCGAAAAGTACGTAAGCAGATATATGAATTAGATGTATGTCAATACTATACGTTACCTGGTTTTAGTTGGGATGCTATGCTCAAATATACAAAAGTAGAATTTCAGTTACTAACTGATATTAATATGTATAATTTTTTCAAAATGGGTATTAGAGGTGGAATTTCACAGTGTTCATTACGAGTAGTATAGATGTGGCGATTCCAGCACAGTTTTGACAGCTGTCAGTTATTTTGATAGCTATGAAAAAGATAATTTGGAAAGAAAAAAAAAAATGATTTGGAGAATGTTTGAGTGGTATAATGAAATAGAAATTTGAAGTGGTATAATGTAATTGAATTTCGGTTGTCAAATTCGGACGCGGCGCAGCTTCGGCATTGGGTTTGTTAGGAATTTTGTCTGATAATTTAAATAATTAAAACTTAACCTCAGAAAACTGTTTGTAGGTGTTTACCGAAGTTATTGATAGCAGGTGCCCGAGCAGGCACCCGTACTAAATTGCTAAAAACAAGTACAAAGTTGTAGGAGACTGAAAAATTTTAAATTTTATTTATTTTGAATTTGCATAATAATCAGTTAGAATCGAAGCTTTTGGTACTTAAATAATATTATGAAAATTCTGTTGACATTATAATATCCTATAGTTAAAGGGAGAGTTTTAAGTATTTGCGATAAGAGAATTATTTTAATTTTTAGTGCGGTTTTGAATAATGAAAGAAAGAAAATATGTATTTAGACTTTGAAGTAAAATGAAATTTTTGATAAGGGCGTTTGTTATTAAATTTTTGAATCAAAAGTTTGTAATTTTGTATAAAGAAAGAAAAAGAAAAAAAAGTGATAAGAAATAATTATAATGATTATTCTCGAGTTTTAAATAAAAGACCTTCATGCTTTACTTTCTACTTAATACTCCCTTTATTAAACTTAATTTGGCTATTTATAAACTTAAAACTAACGCTACTAATACTAATTAACTTTTAGTTATTCTTATTATCAAATTGTGCAATATCAGTATATACATATAAATTTGGTAATTAATATCATTTGCATTCCTTATCGATAATTATGGTATTAATGCATATCACAATTATTATTGCATTCCTTTGGGTCATTGCTTTCCTGAAGTATATGAAATGTGATAGATGATGGTTAATCATTATGATCATTCTAAGTATTGCATACAAGAGACGATTGGCAATGATCAATCATCATGTTATCATGTATTGGATTAATATTTCTCAAAGCGGTAACTCGTTCAATGTACTTAGGTATATTACTCAAGTTATCAAAGGAATTATAAATTAAATGGGCAATCCACTATGACATACTTTATACCCATGCGATAAGTATTATATAATTTATACTAAATCTCCCTCCGAAAGAAAAAGGAAAGGGAAGAAGAAAAAAAAAAAATTAATCATCACAATAACTTTGTTTGTTTACACAACCAGTTGTGTGGGTTTTTTTTTTTTGTTTTTTCTTTTTCACTTTTCTTTTCGTTCGATTGTTTTTGAAATTTTATACTTTATTACTGTGAGGGTACAACAAAAAAAATATATTATATATGCATATACTGTAGACATTGTTGATATTGCTTCTCTTATATATAAAAAAATTTGATAGAAATCAACGTTCGTTTGAGAAAAAAGTTTTATTCTAATAGAATTTTATTTATTTATTTTTATTTTATCTGCTTTTTTTTTTTTTTTCTTATATTATGTATTTTTGCTGAGCTGGCCAACTCATTTAAGTTTATTAATCTAGTTCAGTTAAATTATTTTATGTTAAAACAAAATTAAGAATACTTTTAGTTATTAATCTTATACTAGACTATCGAATAATTGATATATAAAAGTTAAATTAGTATGGTTTTATTATAGAAATCAATGTTTATATTTTACTAATCTATTTTTATGTACATTTTCTTCTCTATTATTTGAATTTATAATTTTTATATTAGAACCTTCTATACTTTTTATTACATATGGGCCCTTATATAAGGCATCCAATTTATGAGCATTTTCCTTTCTTAGTAAAACCTCGTCATTTACTTTAAAATCGTACCCTTTCACGTTTTGGTCGTATAATCTTTTGTTGTTTAATTTAGCTTTTTGTAGTAAGTATTGTGCGTTCTTGTTCATGACTTGTAGATTGTATTTAAGTTCCTTACTGTAATCGTCAAAGTTGTAAATTGGTTCAATTTTGCTGTTAAGAATAAATTCTGGTATTAATGGTGTTTTACCAAAAACCAATTCAAATGGAGCGTATTTTTCTTGAAAGCTCGCATTTGGTGTTGAGTTATGACAATAAGTAAAGTATGGTAAGTAACTGTCCCAATTGTCTTTATTTTCGTTTATGTATGAACGTAAGTATTCGTTAAGAACTCTGTGATTTCTTTCTACAGTTCCTAAAGTTTCATGGTGGTACGCTGTAGAACACTTATGTTCAATATTTAACAACGAAAGAACTTCTCTCATTATTTGATTCTTATATTCGGTTCCTCTATCTGTTAAAATGTTTTTCATAGGTCCGAATATCAGAACACAGTTCTCAACTATGGCTTTTGCAACTGTTTTAGCGTCTTTGTTGGGAATTGGTACTGTTATTAAAAATTTAGTCAGGTCACAAATAATTGTTACTGCATATTGATTGTTATTTATTGTCCTTGGTAACGGTCCAATTGTATCAATTATTACTACGTCAAACGATTTTTGTGGGGTCTCTGTTAATTGTAAAGGTTCTTTATGTTTCATTTTTGTCTTGTTTAGTTGACATTTTCTACAATTTCGTATAAATTTTTCTATGTCTTTTACCATATTTTTCCAATAATATTTTGTTCTTAACTTGGCATATAGTCTTTTCTGTCCAACGTGTCCTCCAAATATAGGATCGTTGTGATATCGATTTAATATTTCATTTTTATCTAATGTCTTTTCAACTGTTTTTGGTGTATTTATTATCGCGATTTTTAATTTGTTTAATACTCTATTACCTATTTCTTTAAATTCCTTTATGGTATGCTGAGTAAATATGATATCATTATTATCAATTTCTATTTCGTTTATATTTAAATTATTAGTTTTTTCTTCTAATCCGCGGAAAAATAACTCTAATGTTATTTTCTTTTTAGTTGTAAATTTACCTATCTCAAAACTAATTGCGCATTTTCGGTTTTTAAATATTTTACCTAGGATTTCCTTTTTATAATTCATTAATTTTATTTTTGGAATTTTCCAATTCTTGAGTGCTTCATATGTTTTAATATCCCTATTTTTAGTACAGTCTTCCTTAGAAGATTGTATTCTATCTTTACTATAGTTATTATCATTTTTATTTTCATTACTATTCTCATTATTGTTGTTGGACGATCTTGTTTCTACTCTCATTATTTGAGCCATTTCCTTATTTTCATGGGTAAATCGTAAATCTTTTATATTTATGCGTGATAGCGCGTCAGCTACTACATTTAGTTTTCCTTTAATATACTCTACTGTAAAGTTATATTCTTCTAAGTCTAATCTCATTCGTGTTAGTTTGGATGATGGGTTTTTTAATGAAAACAAATAAGTTAGTGGTTTATGATCACTTTTTACTGTGAAATGTGTACCGTAAATATATGGTCTGTAGTGTGTAATTGCAAAATGGATTGCTGCTAACTCTTTTTCGATCGTGGACTTATTGGATTTCCCTTTTGTAAAAGATCTTGAGGCGAATGAAATTGGTAAATCCGTGCCATTATAGTTTTGAGTTAACGCAGCTCCTACGGCATCTTTTGATGCATCTACTACTAAGGTAAACTCTTTTGAAAAATCTGGATAATGTAAAATAGGTGGTTTTAATAATGAATTTTTTAACTTTTGAAAAGCCTTTTGACAATCTTCATTCCAAATAAAGGTTGCTTTTTTTCTAGTTAAAGCATTCAGTGGTTTAGCTATGCCAGCGAAATTTGGAATAAATTTCCGATAATAATTTGCGAAGGCTACGAAACGTCTAGTTTCGTCTTTATCTTTAGGTGTTGGATATTTGGTTATAACGTCATATTTAGTGTCATCTGGAAATATACCTTGATCCGTACATTTATGACCTAAATATGTAATTTCTGATTTGAAAAATTTACACTTTTCCGGATTTAGTTTTAAATTATATTGTTGACATATTCCGAAAACAGATTTCAAATTCTTTAAATGATGATTCTCTGAACACCCTGTTATTATATCATCCATATAAAGAAAACATTGTAAGGGTGTTGCACCTGTGAAAGCGAGTGACATCATTCTTGAAAATGAATTCGGTGAGACGTTAAGTCCGAATGGAAGAACTTTCCATCTATAGCTACCGGATTGCGTGCTAAAAGAAGTTATGTCTCTAGATTGTTCATCTAATGGTACTTGATGAAAACCAGAGTATAAATCCAATGTTGAGAAGAATTTAGTTCTACCTAAATTATCAAGAATATCTTCTATTCTTGGTAAAGGAAATTTATCAGCTATTAGTTTTTTATTAACCATCCTATAGTCAATACACATTCTCCATTTATTTTTATTCCCTTTTTTCTGTACTAATATAATGGGGCTGTTATAGTTAGATTGACTAGGTTCAATCAATTTATTTTTGAGTAATTTATTAACTTGTTTATTTATTTCGTCCGTTTGCGTATGAGCTTGCCTGTAGTTTTTAATGTATACTGGATTATCATCCATAATCCTTAGTTTTTTGTTTATAAAAATTGTTAACAGACATAGGGTCTGTTTCTAATTGAAAAATATTGGAATACTCATCACATAATTTAAGCAATTTGGGTAAGTATACTTTATTCGAATTTTTTGCAATAATATCATTTAATTTTTTTGTTCTCATATTATTTTTATTGAAATTTTGTTTTAAATTTATTATTTCAAAATCAGACAACGGTAAGGTTTTTAGTTTGGTATCAGATGATATTATTTTATTTTCTGAATTTGTATTCATAACTCGCACAAAAGGGTTCTTAGAGGCCATTATTGTTCTAGGTATGAATACTCCTTCTGAAATTTCCTGGTCTAAGATTAGACATTCTTCTTCTGAGGGTAAGTAGAATTTCCTTACAACCTCTGAACGTGCCGGTAATACTATTGTTTGTGTATTAGGGCCGCTCAAAATTGGAATTTGTAATATATTACAATTTGTTTTCATTGTTATAGACATATTTTCATAGTCAATATTGCATTTATAAAATTTTATAAAGTCTTTACCGAGTATTCCATCTGATGGTACATCGAAATTGTCTGGTACAACGTGCAGTTCGCATGTTAGTTAGAAATTTTGTACGTAAACTTTTGTATATACCGCACCCAACGATTCAATATATGAATGAGTTATTCCTTTTATTTTTATTTTATTATTTTTATTTAGATTAAAATTGTTGTTAATAGATGAGATTTTTATTAACGAAATGTCTGCCTGAGTGTCTATTAGAAAATTTAATTTTGCTTTATTTAATTTAGTGAATATTGAAATGTAGTCTGACAAATTAAGATTTAACGTATAGATATTTTTAATTGAGCCATTTACTCTTTTAATTCTAGTACTTCTGCCCCCCTCTGCCCATGCCATTGAGGGGCTGTAGTGTTTTCCATATACCTAACACTACCATAGTTTCTATTATTGTTTCTATTGTTATTATTTCTATTTTGTTGGTTGTTAGATTGTTGGTTATTATTAAAATTGTTATTAAATTTTGTTTCTGTTTTTCTTTGTTTTCTGTATTAGTTTCTACTATAAATTTAGCAACGACTTCTTTAGGATCTTCAAATTTTGAAGATGCTAACACTGATTTTACCAAGTCAGACCTTGCTGAGGCTCTACACATATCAATTGTTTTTTCAACTGATAGTTCGACTGCCTTAGTGTTACTTATCCCTTCCATTACTAAGGATCTTCGAAACATTTCAGCTAAATCTTCAGCCTGTTTTGCAAAATCTTGTATTGCGACTCTATCGGCTTTTAGCGCTTGCATCCTACCCTCTATGATTTTTGAATTATCTGTTTTAATTTTTTGTCTTGGAGTTTCTATTATTTTGTCTGAGTTTTCTTCGTCGGTGATTAACTCTCGTGCTTTGCCTTCTAGTTTTGACAATATAATAGATTTTAGGAGTACTTTCAGAGGTGTTGTTGTTGCCAATTCTTCTAACAATTTTACAGAATCTATAAATGATTGTAAACTAAGCGGGTCACCATTATAATTTTTGTTTATGGTGCACGACGCTAATTTTAAAAACTCAACTGATGAGAGGGCCATTGCTCATTTTATTGATTTCTCACTTTCAGAATCAGTATTGGTATCAGAGTCAGATTTTTCTAACTTCACTAAATGAAACACATTGTTTGGTATTGTGTATTCAAAATTCAATATTTTGTATACCCTTCTTATTCTATCTCTTGCGAAATGAAAATGTTCTATTAGTTTTCTTTTGTTGTCAGTTTTAACCCACAATGTTTGTAATGTTTTTATTGAATTATTATAACTTTTTGTGATTTTGATTTTGTTTTTATTCAACATAAATGGATTCTTTGACCTGTTCTGTTTTAATATTGTCTGTGTGGTCTTCAAAAAGCCCTTCTTAACTCCTATAAGTTCTTTATACATATATTTTATTTTAGTAAGTGCGAGATTCAGATAGTCAAATGCTCAAAAAATTATATACAACCATAAAAAAAATTTTCCTTTTAGTTTATAAGAATTTTGAATTTAAATTTTTAATCTTATTTTTTCTTTTCTTTCTCTTTTCTTTTTGAAACTAATTATAATAAGTAATTAATCATAATAAGTAATTAGTATTTAATCAATTATAATAAGTAATATATTTTTCTTTTTTTCTTTTTTTTTTTTTTTTTTTTTTGCTTAATTTATATTTTTATTGTCTAATATTTTTATCAAAACATATTGTTTTACCTTAAAAATGAAATAAATAATAAAAAAAAACTTTATAGACGTAAATAATGTTTTCACTTATCTTTTTTCATTCGATTTGTGGTGCTCGTGTCTAGTATTTGCGTTTCATATGTCTCCTTTTGCTGTTGTAGATTATCATGATGATTTCCAAAACTTTAATGACTGCGATTATCAATATCAATAATTTGATGTCTTCATGGTTCTCTTGCAGGGTTTCTACTATAACGGTATTTGTTATTTCACCGGTATTTTCTATTGATGAGCTTTTACTGCCCATTTTAGCACTGTTTCTTTCTTTTAGTCTTTGAAAGAGATTAAAAAAAATTGTTTTTTTTTTTTTTTTTTTTTTCTTTACGAAGCTCATCAGTTTCTAATTTCTCTAATATATTTCACTTTTAAAAGTTTCACATTTGGTTTTGATTTCCAAGTTTCAATGTATATATAGCTTTAATCATTTTAAATTTACTCAATTTGGTTTTGGTCAAAATTTCACTAATTTTTAATTTTATTTATTAAGGTTCTTAGTTTTTAATTCACTAATTTAATAATCTTTTATACCGAACGCGAAAACTGTCACGGTCGCCATATAATGATTATTCTCTCGAGTTTTAAATAAAAGACCTTCATGATTTACTTTCTACTTAATACTCCCTTTATTAAACTTAATTTACTATTTATAAACTTAAAACTAACGCTACTAATACTAATTAACTTTTAGTTATTCTTATTATCGAATTGTGCAATATCAGTATATACATATAAATTTGGTAATTAATATCATTTGCATTCCTTATCGATAATTATGGTATTAATGCATATCACAATTATTATTGCATTCCTTTGGGTCATTGCCTTCCTGAAATATATGAAATGTGATAGATGATGGTTAATCATTATGATCATTCTAAGTATTGCATACAAGAGACGATTGGCAATGATCAATCATCATGTTATCATGTATTGGATTAATATTTCTCAAAGCGGTAAGTCGTTCAATGTACTTAGGTATATTACTCAAGTTATCAAAGGAATTATAAATTAAATGGGCAATCCACTATGATATACTTTATACCCATGCGATAAGTATTATATAATTTATACTACATAATGTTTGCGGTTTTTTTTTGTTTGAAATTTAGAAGAGGAATTTCTTATCTGTATTAATAACATATAATATTTAAAAAATACCCAAAAAATTTTTAAAGTTGTAAAATAAAAATTTGAAATGACGTCAGGGGATTTCTATTGTTAATTTAAAAAGAAAAAAAACAAAATATATTAGTATTACAAAGTTTTTTTTATTTATTTTTTAAAGTTTTTCGATATTTATAATTATTTTCTTTAAATTTTTTTACGATTTTACCTAATCGTAATAGGCATATCTTAGGAAATTTGATTGAACTCTGAGTAAGTAAATCCGTCCATTTGTCATCTTTATCTTCTCTCAATGTATTGGATTGGATCAATCTTGACTCAGCATAATTTTTTATTCTCAATTTATATGATATTGAATTTCACGTCTATATTTTCTTCTAAAATTTTTTTTATTTTTAAGAAAAAATTTATTAAATACGATAAGTGTTCTTGCAAACTCCATTGTATGTTTAAAACTAAAGAAAACTAATTAAGCCGTTAATTTAGAAATAAAATATGAAAATGTTAAGAATTAACTAAATCTTCTGTGGGTAGGACTGTTAAGGTGTAGATAAAAATCTATTAAGTAAGGTATACGACACTTGGTAAGTTTATGAATCTATTATGTTAAGGTTCGATCCCAGAGAAGATTTTTTTTTATTTTTTTTTTCTAATAATTTTACATCCAAAATTCTATAAAAGCCTAATCTTAACATAAAATATGACATAATTCGATTAAACTATTAAGTAGAAACACCATAATGTTTTGGGCTGATAATATTTTACATGGATATAAATATTGTATTTGTGGACAGAAATGGGCTTCAATTAAAATAATTAATTGGAGAATATTTCACAATTTTTTGGAGGTATATATAACTCCAGAAGGTGGTGAAAAAATTTGCTTATTTAAAATTAGAAATGGTGAATCATTTACTAACCAATTCGATTTATCTCCTTTGGATTGGCAACATCTAAAAATAGAAGTATATGGTGGTGATATATCTATTATTGGTAAAATAAAAGGTTTAACAAATAAAAAAAAGCAAGCACCTAATCATTTTAATGCTGATTGCCCATTTTCTGAAGAAGATGATTGGGAGATGATTGAAAAGAATATTTCAAATGTTCTGCCAGCTGGTAAGAATAAAGGAATTATTGAAAATATTGATGTATTATCACTGGGAAGAAATGAATATGAAGAAAATCAGAATGAATTGAAAAAGTCGATTATAAGGAAACGAATCGATGAAGGAATTATATTTATATATTCAATAGAAAATAAATATAATGAAAAAAATAAAAAATCAAAAATTGGTGACATGTTAACTAATTTTAGAAAATTACTTGAAAATTTAAAAGATGAATATTTAGATTATATGGAAGCTTATTCAGATGGAAGAGATAGATTTTTATCACTCTTTATATATGTATGTTCTATTATAAGTCAAGTAAAGTTTGTACATAATAAAGAACTTTCTAGAAAATAAAAAGTATAACTTATATATTTATAATTTCCAATCACACATTACTGCGTGAACCTTGAATGAAGATAGATCAAAGTTTTTTTTTTGTGACAATGAAATCATTTTTAATTTTAATATTTTGCTTGTTTACTATTGAAGCAAATTCAGCTCCAACTCCTAATATTAGATTGGATGAATCAGCATTTGGTAGCACATATTTTAATATATTACTTCCAAATAATGAGACTGTTAAAGTAAATTTATCAGTTCAGTTTTTAAAACATGTAATTTCCCCAGAAACAAATACTATTGAAATTACAACAACAACTACAATACAACCATTAACTACTTTGCAAGCAATTGATCAATTTTTATCAGATAAAGCTGATTCAGTACCACAATATGCATCTATAGATGATGCTATTAAAGCTTTTAGAAATGAATTAGTTTTAAAAGAACAGAACATTGGTGGAATAATAAATAGTGAGCATATATTTTATAGGCATTTTATATTGAATTTTGGTGAGAATCAAAAACTCACTGTGAGATGTGAATATGAAAGCATTTTTATTAAAAAGTTTTTTAAAATTCAGTGTCATGAATATCGAGAAATATTAGTTGAAAGAATTACAGATGATGGAGAAGCAGAAAAAATTATGATGGTATATACAGAATATAAATCTGATTTCACTGTAATTGATTTACGAACAATCAAACAGGATCCGACATATCAAATGGAAATTCATTAAAAACAAAAAAAATGTAATTAAAATAATATGAAATAAAAAAATTTTTTTCTCTATATTAAATCAGTTTTATTTATCCATGAATTGTGATCAGATGAGAATCCAAGCCATTTTACAAAAATCTTATTATCTTTACTTTTAATAACCTTTTCAACTAGCTAAATATTATTATGTTTAGATTTTAACAATTCATATTCATAGAAGCTTCCTTGTATAGGTTGACCTTGATAATCTTCCAGTAAATATGTGACAGGGTTAGTGATTTGAACTTTTCTTATCTTGAATATTTCAGTTGTCCAATTTGGTGTGTAGCCTTTTTAAAAAATATGTTTATACTTGCTTATTCGAACTAAGTCACCAATTTTAAATTTGTATGGTGGTGAAATTTTAATATGATTGTATATAGTTTTAAGTAAATTTTCAGCATTATCTTTATTGACATCAGATGGTCGTTTTTGAATTGTTCGATGTTTAGTGTTGTTATATTGTTTTGTTAATTCTTCAATTAGGTTAATCCATTTATAATTTCCATTAAAACTAAATTCTTTCCACATCTTTTCTTTTAAAGTTCGATTAAAACGTTCTATAATAGAGGCTTTTAATATGCTAAATGTTGAATAATGGTTTATATGATATTTATCCATTAAATTTTTGAATATTTTATTGAAGAATTCTTTCCCATCATCAGTTTGCAAATTTTGTGGATGTCTTTTAGAAGTTAGAAAAATCTTTTGCATTGCTTTTGTAACGTTCTCTGAAGTTTTTGCTTTTATAGGAATTGCCCAAGCATACTTGGAAAAGGTATCAATTACAGTTAGTAAAAATTTAAAACCTTTGTT
This sequence comes from Poecilobothrus nobilitatus, assembly GCA_947095535.1. NCBI lineage: Eukaryota > Metazoa > Arthropoda > Insecta > Diptera > Dolichopodidae > Poecilobothrus > Poecilobothrus nobilitatus. The sequence continues at coordinate 82,075,103 of OX352772.1, read as the reverse complement.
CTCTGTAGCATATGAACCCCATTTCTACTAAATCAGCTTGCCAAAGATCATCAAATCCTTTAATTATAACTCTACGTTGTTTGAAATTTCTCCGTGCAGGCTTATGCAGCTCTTCAACAACTTTTCTTTTACTCATGTTTATACAAAATAGAAATAGATGGACTTAATTACTATGTATAACTAATTAGAAAATCTTTGATTGAAAATGAATTTGCGGTGATTACTATCTAGAATCTTAGAAATAATATCATCAGTATTTTGAATTCGTTGACTAAATCTGTAGCGATCAAGTGCTATAACTTCTCAATATTTTTGTCGAGCTAATTTATATGCTGTATTCCATTTGTATAATATATGTATTTGAGGCTTTAACATAAATTTGACTCTCTTTTTTACTTTTTTTTCATCATCATGATCCTCTTCCTCATGGCTCTCTTCAAATGAATCTGAAATATCGTCAGAAGCAACTGAAATATCATCTTCCTTTTCGTCACTCTCATCAGATGAATTTGAAGCATCAAGCCAATCGAAAAAATCTACAACTTCATCCTTACTCATCTTGCAAATTACTAATTAAAATATACCTCTTTTTACTAATTTATAAATAAAATAAATAAAGCAAACAATAATATGAATAAAATTCATATTCTTTATTCTATATATAGTAGTTTAGAAGTATGTATATTTTTATTATAACCTATTTTCTATTCTTTTATATAATTCCATTAGTTTGGTATAGTGTAACATACATTGTTCTGCTGAATGACACGGGCAAGTATCTGGAAAACTTTCAATATTGTCTGATGTATAGGGGCATATATCCCAATGAAATCCATTCTCCTTAGTTTCAATTTGTAGAGATTTTTAAATAACTTTAAAAATTTGAAATGATCTTTTAACTGTTCATAATGTTCCTCCAATAAAATATCTTCATATTTATTTAAAAAAATATTTAAAGAATATCCTATTTGATGTTTTTCCATTTTGAAAGTTGAATGAAAACTAATCACAATTAATTCCTTGAATTATTAATTAAATCTAACGCTGATTGAGCTTTAGCGTCAGCGTTTTGTAGTCGTGCATTAATAAATCCAATAGGTTTTTTAACTTGAAATTCAACAAAATCATTCATTTTTGAAAATTTTTCATTTAACATAGCAGAAAATTTGATGTGAATATTCTCTAAACTATCTTGCATTTTTTCTTCTAAAATTTTTAATTTTTCTTCTGCTAATTTAAGTTCTATAGACATTGCTGTCTCTGTATGATTAAACATTTCTCCTATGTAGTTTTTATTAATTCTTTGTGAAAGAAAATTTGGTTATTCAAAAATATTTGTGTTGCTGCATCATTTCCGCTAACTGGATCTTGAAGATTTGATAAAATTTTGTTATCTAAATCATAATTTCCTTCAGAAGTTAATTTGAAACCTATACCTGGAGGACCTTGAGTATGTAGTTTTCTAGAAGAAGAAGAAGCTGTACTACGTCCAAACTTATCAAGTGGCATTATGATTTTTACTGATTGATAATTTAAAATATTATTGAATTATATTTGCTTCTCTCAATTCTTCAATTATAGATACAATGTCATTGTGATGATTATTGTTACCAGCTGATTGTGAACTAATTAAAATTCTTAATCTGTCAACTAACTCATTAGGATCATCCCAATAAACAAACTGATTTGATTGATTTGTATAATTTAAATATGTTTCTGGCATAGGAGATTTATGTAAAAACGTTCTAAAAAAATTTTTTTTTGAATAACCTGAACCAGATTTTTTATACCTAGTGTTGTAATCATGTTCATAATATTTTCTTAATATGTTCTTGTATTTATAACCTTTGTTTCCTCTTATTTGCCCTAAACTATCATAATTTCTTCTATGTGCATTCGTTTTGTTAAGTATTTGATAATATATACTTAAATCACTTTCAGTATAATTTAAAGGTTTTTTTTTAAATATTAATTCATATAGGCCATCAGTTCCCTTAAATTCTTCATCATCAATCACTATATTTTTAGTATTTTCATCTATTTCAAAATTAGCATTACCAAGTTTTCGAATATTTAATGATTTATCAAAACGTAGTCCATATGTTCTATCAAGTTCTGATTTGGTGAGAGCAGAAAATTGTGAAATTGATGATTCATCACTATTACAGAATTTTGGTGTTGAAGTTTTTGAAATAGATGATTCATCATTATAGAATTTTCAAGTATTCGGCGTTGAAGTTTTAAATTCATTGTATGTACTAGCTTTGTTGCTAGGTGTTTTAACTTCCGATGTAAATGACGGCATTGATTTAAACCTGTTATCATCATCCGCAGCCCATTTAATTTCCGGTTTGATAATATTATCTGAAAATTGTTGTAGTTCTTGTTTGACAACATTTGTTAATTTTTTCAATGGTTTTATAATTGGAGTAAAAGCTTCTTCTTGATTACGGTCTTCCGATAACTTTTGAACTTTTAAAGATTGAAATTTGCTTTTTAAATTTTTACGAGTTTTAATTAAATCTTTCATGAGTTGTTCATCCATGAGGATTGTTTAAGTATTAACTACTGATAACTGATAATCGCAAACTGCTAACTGGTAACTGCCATCTGCTAATAGCCAACAGCTAACTGCAAATTGCTAACTGATAAATAACACCATTCAGTTAGTAAATGTTGAAGGATTCGTTCAGCTAATAACTGCCTACTATGGCAGATCTCTTGTCAATAAAATTTAGCAAATGCATCAACATTTTTTCTATAACGTCCATTATTTAAACTGTCATCTTTATTGATTAATAGAAAACCATAATTATCATTCCAGCAACATGCACTCAATTTTTTAAAATCAATGTATGACATATCAGAATTGACATGATCATTATATATATGTTTTAAATTTAAATCATCTTGCTTAAATATAATTAAAAAATTAGCATTATCTCTAACTAAATGCTTTGGAATTCTTGTATATGACTGACATAAATAAAAGCTATCTACTTCTTGGTGACGTCCCATACAAAAATAGGCTCTTATATTACTTATCTTGTTTATCACAAGCTACATCATCAAAAATAAATATTGAGTTTGGTTGTGATGCCGATGGTTAAATTACATCAGCATTATTTGAAAATTCGTTATATCCCATTCCTTTGATTGGTTTTATTAATTTTTTTAAATATTCATATTTAGGTTGATACAATGATTTCGAGTAGATATATATGTTTTGAAATTTGAGCCCTTTAGGATCTAAAAGCATACTTATCATAGCATTAGTTTTACCGCAATTTGAAGGTTCGACTACTAATCCTCTTATACTATCTGGAAAACATTCACCATGTCTTTTTATTTTCTTTTTTGGATTTTGATCAAAATTTTTAACTTTAACTGCATTATCTAGTTTTATAAATTTCATTTTATAAAGGTGATTAGTATTTGAGTGACTTTCTTAAACTAAACAACTTAATATTATGCCACTTTATAATAAATATTCAATCAGTAACCAAAAAACCGTTAATGGAAAAGGTGTAGTTAATTCTCTAATTAATAAACTGCCATTTGAAGCACATTTACCTCGTTATAGTTATTGTGGTCCTGGGACAAAACTAGCAAAACGATTAGCACGAGGTGATAAAGGAATTAATGGTTTAGATGAGGCTTGTCGAGAGCATGATATACAATATTCTCAAAATACTGATCAAAATCAACGTCATATAGCTGATAAAATATTGGCAGAGAAAGCTTGGCAAAGGACAAAAGCTAAAGACTCTAGTTTTGGTGAACGGTTAAATTCATATCTAGTTACAAACACAATGAAAGCGAAAGTTAAACCAGGTATGGGTTTAAAAAAAAAACAAAGAAAACTAAAAGAAAAAAAAAACCTTTGAAAAATGTCATAAAAGAAGCTAGAACAGCAGTTAAAACTATAAAAAAACCTATGAATGAAAAAAATACTATAAGAATAGCTTTGCAAGCAGCTCCAAAATTTTCTAGGGGGCTGAAAAAAAATAATCGATATTCCTAGAATAATTCCAGTACCAAAAATTAGTGGAGTTCTACCTTTAATTCCAATTTTTGCGGGTCTTTCAGCTATTGGAGCATTATCAGGTGGTGCTGCTGGGATAGCTAAGGCTGTAACCGATGCTAAAAATGCACACAAAAAGTTACATGAAAGTGAGCGTCATAATAAATTGATGGAAGCTATTGCATTAAAAGGAGGAAAGGGATCCTTAAAACCGTATAAGAAAGGATTAGGTCTTTATTTAAATCCAAAAAACCATTAAATGAGCTACTCAAAAGAGCACTTACTAATTATGATTTAGAAGAATTTGGAAAAAAATACTTAAAACATTTCAGTGGAGTTTTTATGCGAGATAATTTACCAACACGCAAACCTTTGAAATACGAATGTGGTATAATAAATTTAGATAATTCTATTGGAAATGGAACGCATTGGGTAGCTTATTACAAAAATCCTCAGATCATACAATATTTTGACAGCTTTGGAAATTTGCAACCTCCATTAGAAGTAATTAAATATTTAGGAAATAAGCTTGTATATAACTACAATAAATATCAAAACTTTAATTCATATAATTGTGGTCATTTATGTTTAGAATTTTTATTTCATATTGTTAACAAAAAAAAAATGATCAGTAAATAAAAACATAACATAATAACAAAAAACAAAAATATTGCTTTTTTTATTATTAGTCTAGTTTTATTAAACATAACCTAGGTTAATAATTTTGTTCAAGTTCAAGGTTATTTTCTCTATTAAAAGAACCGAAAAAATTAACTGATAAAGAATAATTTGAATTTAGTTGTAAAGAAATTAAAAGAACAAAAAAATAGAATTACAATATATTATGATGTATGCATTGTTTTTCATTATGTTAATGATTAAGATGGATTAACCTTGAAAATCTATAAAAGCAATATACTCTTCTGAAATATCTCATTATTATTTGAGTAAAAGATATGTCAATAACATTAACTTTAAACGGAAACTCTTCCATATTAAAAAATAATTATTTTCCTCCTATAGATCTAAAAGGAAGAGAATATACGTGTGGTTTAGTAGATTTCCAAACATATAATTCAATACCAAATATAGATGAGGAAAATAATAAATTTATTATTGATGATAAAACCTACAAAATTCAAACAGGTTCATACGAAATTGAAGATATTGAAACATTTCTTAGAAAAACATTGAATTTAGCTAAAACAGATAAGGAAAAATTGATTATAAGAGCAAATAATAACACATTAAAGTGCGAAATTTTTGCCGATAAAGAAATTGATTTTGAAAGAGAAGATACTATCGGTGAATTATTAGGTTTTAGTAGAAAAAGGTTATTACCAAACAAATGGCATACTTCAGATCTTTTTGTTGACTTTAATAAAATAAACATAGTAAGAGTAGAATGTAATATTATTTCTGGAACTTATATTAATGGAAGAGAAGCTCACATGTTACACGAATTCTCTATAAACGTCAGTCCAGGATATAAAATAGTTGAAGTTCCTACGAATGTAATTTATTTACCTATAACTATTAATCAGATAAGTTCTATTACTATAAAACTGCTTGATCAGAACGGTAATTTAATTAATTTTCGTGGAGAAACAATAACAATTAGATTGCATTTAAAGCTTCAAAATGATAGTATTTAATCAAAATCATCAATCTAATATAAATTTGCAGAATGATATACACCGGCTTAATTCATCAAAGCTAGTCAAAGGAGGAGGATCTCAGCATTTAAAATATAAAAAACGTTTATCATTTAAAAATAAGGATAAACGTTTTATATAATGGAAGTTGGTCTCCTGAAAATTCAATTAAAATGAATGGACTTCATTTCAATTTTTGTGTACCCTTAAAGAGATTATTAGGATTTGCGGAAGATTATAAAAATATTATTCCAAATGCAAAACATGAATTGATATTAACTCGCTCTCGAACAAATGATAATTCATTACTATGTAGTGTTGTTAATGCTAGCGAAAAACCGAAAATTACTATCACAAAAATACATACTACACATCATATTTGGAAGGTTAAAACAGCTTCACAACTTGAAAAACCTCGTTTTATTATTTTTGCTTTACAAACTGGTAAACAAAATAAACTGGATGAAGATCCTTCAACTTTTGATTATTGTGATATTGAAAATATAAAAGTATATTTAAATTCAGAATCATATCCATATGAAGATATGAATTTAGATTTCGTAAAAAATCGTTATGCTTTAGCATATGAAGCATATTCGAATTTTAGAAGCTTTTATTATAATAACTCAATATCAGAATCTTTAGTTTCATGGGAAAATTTTAAAACCAATTCTCCTATCTTCATAATTGATACTCGTTTTCAAAATGAAAATCTAAAAATGGGTCCAGTTGATGTCAAAATTGAATTAAAGACTTTAAAAAAAATTCCAGACAATACTACAGCTTATTGTCTTATTTTGCATGACCGCTTAGTCGAATTTAAACCATTAACAGGAGAAGTTAATAAAATTATTTAAATTTCTAAATAAATGTATTAAATTTAATCAATTAAATTCTTCTGAAACATAAAAATGGAATATGCAATAATTGATATACAAGGTTTTCGAGATAATAATAATAAATTCATTTTAAAAGAAATTGCTATTCTTTCATCAAATGATGAAATTCAACATTTCATAATAAAGCAACCTTATGCTCATCAGTATTACAAACAAATGCAAAACACACAAATTACTGGCTCACTAAAAATCATCATGGATTAAAATGGTCAGACGGTAAAACACATTTTTGCGATCTTATAAATATTTTAAAGATTTATTTAATCAATTATTCAAAAATTTATGTTAAAGGAAGTGAAAAAAAATTTCATTCTGTAATTGATTTGAACGAACAAGATTCAACAAATATAAAAATATTGAAAAGTCAGCATATTGAAGATTCTAAGAGATGTTGTTTTAATCATAATGGATGATTACAAAGCTCTTGAAAATGTTAATTGTTGTGCATCAATCATAATGGATGATTGATGCACAAAGCTCTTGAAAATGTTCATTTAATAAAATCGCTGATATAAGCATTTTAATCATATAAAATAAATTCAGATATTGAAATCGACATCATTTGAAAAATTATATTCCAATAATCAACATCGAAGAAATTTAAGCAATGGATAACAAGCAAGACAATACTCAAAGAGACAGAAATTATGCGCAGTATAAAGGAGGATCAAAATCAACGTCTTCAGCTTCCTGCACAATTTCCTGTGTCAAATCGTCATCCGAATCGGGCGTTGCAAAATATGGAATAGATAAAAAAGAAGAATTCTAATTGCTGTGGATTTCAATAATTTTCATACAAAAACACTATAGAAATAATAAAAAAAAAAAAATTTAATTATTCGTTTTATTTAAAAAAAGTTTTCAGATTTCATAAAAACAATTCTAATTATTAGCAAGGAAAGAAAACCTGTACATCTTTTCAGCTAATTTGTAAAAATCTATAAAAATTGTGTCTATACCTATAAAAGAGGAAAAAGGGCTCTGAAAATTGAGATACAATTTTAAAAATAAAAGAAAACAATATAAATTAAAATATTTATTTATTTATTTATTTTATTATTTATTACATAATTATAAAATCGCCTGGCTTTCTTCTAGAAGATCGGCATCTTCATCATCTTCACCCTCGTCATCTGTATACTCCATCGTCCCAGCCCATTCATCCTTTTTCTCGATTTTTAAATCGAATGTCTTACCTTTATGGCCATAATTCACCAATCCATATGATCCATCATTTAGTTTGTTAATTTCTTCCTTGGTCAGGGTGTTAAACCGAATTGGAAGAAAAATTTTAAATTCCCCCAATTCTGCCGTTACTCTCTCTCCGAACTTTGTATTTATCTTCGTAAGTTTTTCTATTTTATATAATTTTTTATACAATAACGTTGATACCGTTACTGTATTTTTAAATTTGCGCGCTTCGAATTTTTTATTTAAGTTGCTCAAAACACTCATTGTATATTTTTTTTTTTTTTTTTTTAATTGTTTAAATGTGTATTATTGAATGTCAATTAAAATAACAAGTAAATAATTAATTAAAATGTCCGGCCTATTTATACTATTTTTTCTTATGCTGGTAATAAAAGATTCTTTAAACATTACTTTTTATCAATCTAATATACATAGATTCAGTAGAAAATGCTTTGAGGCTTAAATAACAGGCTGAATGTGGTTTTATAGTATCCAAATTATTATTAAATCATTAATATAAGAACTTAGAATGCTTTTAAAGTATGACTATATGCTTTTTAAATGCTACGGAATTCCCTGGCGTAATGTAATAATTAAATTTCTAAATTATAATTTTTGTGTCTGTAAAAGAAAAAGCCGGATGATTGCGGTTTATGGTACTTAAATTTATTTAAATTTAAATTTAAATCATATATTTACACATTTGATTCTCAAAGTAAATTCATTAATAATCTAATTCAGATTTTACAGAAATGTTCGAAATTTAAATAGTTAGCAGGATGATTGCGGTTTTATACGTCAGACCTTTTCTTGGACAAAAATTAAAATGACAACAAAGTAAAATTATAAGATTTTATTTTTATTTTATTTTATTTTACAATAATTCTGTACCAATAGAATAATGATTCCAAGGCAATGTATTGACACCATTGGAATGTACATATCTTTTATCATCAAAATAGCTTAGAGAGACTTTATTTAAACATTGTGTGTATAAAGTATGCAACTTACTTCTAAATATATACATTTTATTAACATATATTTTCCTTTTATATAAACAATCTCTATAATTAGATAAAGTTAGATTTTTTACTACACATTTCTTAACACCTTTTGCTTTCTTTATTTCATTTTTATTAATAATATCGATAGAATACATTTTTGATCTTAAACCTATAAATTCTCTTATTATACTACCACTACATTCATCCTTCATCATACCAAGAATCTTTTTATTTTTCAAGGTTATACCGTAAATGTTATTTATATTGTAATCAGACGTATCATAATTTTGTTCTATATCAGGTATTATGTCTTTATAAAAATCATCAGTTTCAAGTGTTAATACAAAAGAATCTGTATCCATATAATTTAGCTCCACATTATCTTGATATTTTGGCTTCATATAATTATATAAGAAGTTATACATTTTCCATTTTGAAACATCTAATACTGAAAATCCTACGTATATAGGTTTATTATAAAACATTTTTACTCTATCCAATTGAACAGCAATCATATTCTCTGTAAAATGGGCTATACTATTGAAATTTGGTTTAGCGATTAAAGCCCTAGCACCTAAATGTCTTCCCCGACTTTCCCAACTTGTCACTATTTTAACATCTTTTCTTTTATCAATATTTTCAATTGTTTTCCCAAAAATGGCATTATTTAATAGCTTAAAAAAATCTTTAGCAAATTGTGTTACAGCTCTTATTCTACGTGAATTATTTAAATCAATATAGCTTTTAAGCCAACATGTTTGTCTAAACTGTAATACTCTATGAATTTTTTTTAAAATTAACCCGTGTTCTAGACATTGTTTAAGATTTCGATAATGAATTACATAATGATTGCATTACATTATGTTCACATCAAAATGGTAAATCTTTGTGTTCGTCATGCTTAGAAATGGGATATTCTAAATCTACTTCTAAAATATAACCTATGTTAGAATCATCCGGTATATATAAAATATTTGTTTCAAAATTTTCCACCCATTGAAAATCAGAAAAAGGTAGAAATTGCGACATAGCCCAACCATATAGGTTGACAACATCTAAGTACATAATAAACTTAGAAGTTTTGGAACTATCAAAATTTTCCATATATTTATTATTCGCTATTGAATGCCTCAAAGCGCATTGCGTTATTCCCCCTCTAATTCCTTTTTTAATAAAATTATACATGTTAATATCCGTAAATAATTTAATTTCAATTTTGGTATATTTTAACATGGCATCCCAAGATAAGCCTGGTGCTGTATAATAATGACATCGATCTAAAGAATATATGTTCCTGCAAAGCTTACGGAAATTTTCAAATATATCAGTTAAGAGCAAAACATCAGTTTTCCAATAAATTTCTAAATAGTCTTTAAGATTTTTACAGTTAAATTTTTCCCACACTATCTTAGCATGTTCATAATCTTCCTCAGAACAAATATAATCAGATAATGTATTATTAAAATTTTCACGAGATGGTAATTTTTCAAATTTAAGCTTTTTCCATGAATTTAAAAACTCATAAGGAAATACACCCTTTCGTCTTAAAAGCATAAAATGATCATAATCAATACATATTTTCCTAGTGCTATTTAGATCATCATTTGATAAATTATGGGCTAAATTATCAATACTTGAAGCCATAAATCTAAAAGAATCTAAAAATCTAATTTCAATCACATTTTCTTCAACAATATTAATATATTTTGAAACAGAAATGTAATTTTCTTTGTTGATTGGTATCAATCTTATTTGACCGGGGTAATTTGATAGCGCTTTTATTAATAAATGGCAATCGTATCCCGAAAAATTGTGAAATAACACTGGAATGAAATTAGCGTGTGAATAATTTAAATTACATGTATTATGAGCAGGTCCTCAGTATGTGCCGGTTAAATGACAATGGTCAGCAACCCTATCTATACCTAAATCAAATTCACAAATATGACATATTTTACATTCTATCTGATATTCTTTTTCTGCATTAGTTAACATTTTCATTGGTATCACTTTTTGAAGGTATTCACGACAAATATCAATAACATCTTCAATTAATTTATCTATAAAAATATCAATACAATTCTCACCTGTGTGCATTCTAAATAAATCCCAATTTTAATTGAAGGAGCATTTTATATTGTATGCAAATGCATATGGAATATGTTCTTGAATGTCTGTTGTTGATGATTTTATTTATTCAGGATGGCATATATAAATATCTTGAAGTAAACATTCAAAATCAGCGTAAACGGTAAACGGTACATTAATTTTTCTTTCATATTTTGTACATTGTATCCATTTCTTTTCCTGAGTAGGCATCAACGTAACAATTTTACAACATTCTTTTTTATGTATATGATAAGAAACTTCATTATGAAAATATTGTAAGCATGAATTGCATAAGTGTAAACCATGACAATGTTGTGTTATTTGCGATCTAATCAGCCTCGATATATTTTTTATCCAAACATAATGAGCTCTTTCTTCATTTTCAACCAATAAAAGATTAATATGCTTACTTTTTTCTTCTTTGGTTGAATAATAAGGGCCTACTATTTCATAAAAAACCCTTTTTTGTGTGCTAGTTTCTTCAATTCCAAAAACATTCACACTAATAGTAAGATTCAATTCTTCAAATTGATCAATGCTCCCCACTTTAAGCGGGAATTCCAAATTACCGAATTCTAAAGTGGATTCGTCAAAATTTTCATTTAAATGGATGGTGCTACTTTCAATATCGGTTATTCTATAAATGAATGTTCTTTGTAAATTTTGATTTCCCTTATAAAGAGCTGATATTATACTCCTTTTAAAGCAATATTTATTTGAATTCTTAACGTTAATACAAGCATTTTTTTTCTCAATAAATTTCGGTAATGGCAAATATTGTGAACATCGTAAAGGCTTGTACTGATTAATGTTAATTTCTACGTGTAAAATACGTAATAAAGCGCAACCGCTATCTCGTTCTTGAAACTCATCACTTTTTTTAACAATATTATTAACCATATCATCATAAAATTTTGAAACCTGCTTACTTTGATTGACAATTCTCATTCATAGTATTGAAAGATTTCACCGATAGATCGATATTACCTTCATATTCCTCACATTCACCATCATTCTTGGAAACTTTAATATATTCAGCAAATAATTCCAAATTATATTTGAGAGCTTTATGTTTTTCTAATGCAGTTTGCAACAATTTAATTATTTTATCTTTTCCATTAATAAGAAACTCATTTGGTGATTTTAATTCTTCCACATCGTTATCATATATAAACGACTCTATCCTCTCATTAAAAATACTTTTAACACACTTAAGGGCATCTTCCATAATAGTAGCCGAATTTCTTCTATGTTTAAGAGTTCTATTGTGATACATTCATTCCTTAATGGGAATAGAAATTTCACAAGAAGAGCAATATTTTTCTTCACTTGCAGAATTATGGTTTGAACTGCGTTTCATTTTACTTAATAGATTTAACTTTTACTATTTGAAACCAAATATTTCTTTAGGAATGACAATATTTTTCATTATTATTTAATTTATATACCAGAATAATTCATAATCCACATCTTCTTAAATTAACAATAGGAATCCCCTGACGTCATTTTAAATTTTTATTTTACAACTTTAAAAATTTTTTGGGTATTTTTTAAATATTATATATTTTTAATACAGATAAGAAATTCTTTTTCTAAATTTCAAACAAAAAAAAACCGCAAACATTATTTTTTATCACTTTTTTTTCTTTTTCTTTCTTTATACAAAATTACAAACTTTTGATTCAAAAATTTAATAACAAACGCCCTTATCAAAAATTTCATTTTACTTCAAAGTCTAAATACATATTTTGTTTCTTTCATTATTCAAAACCGCACTAAAAATTAAAATAATTCTCTAAATACTTAAAACTCTCCCTTTAACTATAGGATATTATAATGTCAACAGAATTTTCATAATATTATTTAAGTACCAAAAGCTTCGATTCCAACTGATTATTATGCAAATTCAAAATAAATAAAATTTAAAATTTTTCAGTCTCCTACAACTTTGTACTTGTTTTTAGCAATTTAGTACGGGTGCCTGCTCGTCCACCTGCTATCAATAACTTCGGTAAATACCTACAAACAGTTTTCTGAGGTTAAGTTTTAATTATTTAAATTATCAGACAAAATTCCTAACAAACCCAATGCCGAAGCTGCGCCGCGTCCGAATTTGACAACCGAAATTCAATTCCATTATACCACTTCAAATTTCTATTTCATTATACCACCCAAACATTCTCCAAATCATTTTTTTTTCTTTCCAAATTATCTTTTTCATAGCTATCAAAATAACTGACAGCTGTCAAAACTGTGCTGGAATCGCCACATCTATACTACTATTACGTCATTCTAAAGCTAATAATAAATATTTAAGTAATTTTAATAAAACAAAACCTTCAAATTTTATAACATATTTAGAGGTTAACAATCTTGCTATGTCTAAATTCTTACCTATATCTAATTTCTACTGGTGTGACAAAATAGAAAATATTGATTTTTTGAATATATCTTCTGATTCAAATATAGGATACATTTTAGAAGTAGATTTAGAATATCCTGTTGATAAACATGATGATCACAATGATATTCCATTTTGTCCAGAAAATAAAAAGCAAAAATGAAAAGTATAAAGCTAATTACCAGTTTAGAAGAAAAACAGAAATATATTATCCATTATACAAACCTTCAACAATGTGTAAAACATGGATTAATATTAAAAAAAATTCACCGAGCTTTGAGCTTTAACCAAGATTGTTGGTTGAAAAGTTATATAGATTTAAATAACTATCACCGAACACTAGCAAAAAATAATTTTGAAAAAAATACATTCAAATTGTTAAACAATGCGATATATGGGAAAAACTATTGAAAATATAGATAAACGAAAAAATATTAAAATTGTAACAAGTTGGGAAAGTCAGGGAAAAAGTTTGGCGGCAAGAGCTTTGATATCTAAACCAAATTTTCACAGTTTAGCTAAATTTACAAGTGATATGGTTGCAATTCAGTTGAATAGAACTAGTGTAAACTATAATAAGGCTTTATATGTAAGTTTTTCTGTATTAGAAATTTCAAAACACAAAATGTATGATTTCCACTATGATTATATTAAACCAAAATTTAATAAAAATGTTAAATTGAATTATATGGATACTGACTCATTTATATGTACCATTACAACAGAAGATTTTTACGAAGATATTAAACCTGACATAGAAAAGTTTTATGATACATCAGAATATTCAGTTGATAATTCTTATAAAATTCCTCTGAAAAATAAAAAGGTTCTAGGTATGATGAAGGATGAATGCAATGGTAGTGTAATTAAAGAATTTATTGGATTAAAAGCGAAAATGTATTCGATTGATATTGAAAATAAAAATGTTATAATTAAAGCAAAAGGTATCAAAAGAAATGTTGTAAAATTATTCACTTTAGATGATTACAGAGAATGTTTATATAAAAGAAAACTTTTTAAAAGTAATATATTAATTTTAGAAGTAAAACTCATAATTTGTATACACAAAATTTAAATAACATTTCATTATGTTACCACGATGATAAAAGATATGTTTTAGATGATAATGTACGCACATTGGCTTGGGGTCATTTTGCAATAAAATAAAAAAAATTATAAAATAAAAAAACAAAATTAAATAATTTTATTAAAGATAAATTCAATTATTGTTTTATTAAGTTTTATATATATTTTTCTTTTAACAATTTAGAAAGGTTTTATTTTTGAATAATACCAAATATTATTTGAAACTCCAGGTTTGCTGAGCCAAGGTCAACTATTCTTATGCAGGATAATTTCATTTATTGTTAATCCTCCTGTTTTGTTTACATCGGACCATCCAATGCAATGAAATTTAATGTTATGCCAATCTGCATTAAACATTACGTACTCTCCAAAATTAAATTTTTTCGAATTGAACCACGTCGCTAATGCCATTGCCTTGAGGGATTTGGGATTTTCAGCTTTAGCAGTATTGCTCATATTGAAAATATTTTGAATAAAACTGAATTAATTTAGAGAAAATATATTCTTTATATACCATAATAAGTTATCAATTATAAATAACAATATTAAGTTTTTAACATTTTTGAAACTTATTAGCACCATAAAACCACATACATCCCAAAAAAAAAAAACTTAAAAGAATTAAAAATTGTATTAAAAATTGATTCAAGATAACTTAGAAAACATAGACCATTTAATTACCAAGATAACTTAGAAAACATAGACCATTGGCACCATAAAACCACATACATCCCCAAAAAAAAATTTAAAAACCTGTGTTAAAAATTGAATCAAGATAAGTTAGAAAGCATAAACCATTTAATTAATATAATAAATGTTTAAAGTACTTTTAAGCTCTTCAAATTAGTATAATCAAAATTCATGACACAGAACATAAAACCGCAAACATTTTTATTTAGAATGACTTAGAAATTTTTAACTTTTGTCTTGATTTCTGTTAAAAAATTTGTGTTATCACATGGAGTCCTAAAAAATCTACAGAACATAAAACCGCAAACATTTTTATAAAAAATGACTTAGAAATTTTAGCTTTCTTCTTGATTTTTTTTTTTTTTTTTTTTAAATTTGAGTTATCACATCCTAAAAATTCTATAATCTATTGCATAGTTATAATAATTTAAAAAAAAAAAAAAATTCATCTAAAAATTTTCAAATAAATAGAAGCTAAAATTTCTTAAGATCTCATTCATTTATAAACAACTAAACTGTTAACTAACTGAATATAAACATAAAAATTCATATACAAAATGGAACAACCTTCAAGAAAAAAGATAATATTTAGTACAGAAGAAGATGACATTCTAAACAACATTATGATCGATATCGATCAAGAGACGAGGAACGACGAGCAAAATATTCTACAGGAATTTTTGACAGACATCAACAAAAAAACAAAATTCATTTCGATGTCCGAGTTGCTACAAAACGGAGAATATGAAGTCTACATTTGCAGGAGGCGATCTCGAAGTTCGCCAAAAATAAGAAAGACAAGGTGTGTAGTAGTTCACACAGTAAATTTGTTTACCTATTTGTAAAAGTACTATGCTTTAAAGCATAGTCCACAACTTGTAGAAATCTTAAACCGGAAAATTTCAAATAATGACATTAAATATTTCTTTAAAATCTCTGAGAATAAATTTTTAATCATAGATTTTAAATGTGAAAATTTATAAGTAAAAAAAATAAAGATATGAGAAAAACTAAACAATTCATTTTTTTATTTTTTTATTTCTAAAACTTACAGATTTTCCAAACCTAAATAAGTAGTAATTTCTAAGATTTTCAGATTTTTCAAACCTACATAAATAAGAAAAAAAGTTTTATTTATATGGAGATACCAGTTCTACACCGTCCGTTGACTTAAAATTGTTTACTTAAAATTCTTTTTAGATTCATACTACATCTGTAAAGTTTATCTTGTTGATAAATTGTATAGCTATTTGAATAAACGAAAAATAAAAAATTTAAATAAAAAAAATTTTTCTTTTTTATATTTTTATTGAATAACAAAATAAAAAGTCAAATTTATTATTTTAACAGATTTTTATGATAATCTACAACAACTTCCATTGCTATTAGCTTTGTGTTGTTTTTGATATTTTACGCTAGTTGCTGATGATGAATGCATACATGATATTGTGCAAGATGCTGATGTCTTAGATTTACTTGGACTCCTATATTCTTAATGTGGAGCCATTTTTGTTTTTTCTTGTTCTTTATTATCCATAATGATTGTAAAAACCAAACTTTTTATCAGAGTGTGATTAACTTGGTAACCCAATGATATTCAAAAGAAACAAATATTTTGACTGATACGGTTTTTACTTCAAAACTGTTTTAAATACTTTTAAAATGTTTAAGTCAGCCTTTTTACTAATGATTTTAAAATGTAAACATTTTGAAGAGCACAGAATCCAAAATGATTAAATAAACATTTTTTATAGTGATTTTCATAGAGCTTTTTTAATGTTTTTAAACTTATTGATACTTGTTCATCTAAGTTTATAACATTATTTCGTTGAAAAAATTTTGAATAATTTTTTATTTTTCATCCCCTTTAACGTAAACTATAGTTTGGTAATCTATATATGATTTTAAAAAATTGATTACATTACAGAAATGAGATGACCCATTGTTCCAAGCAAATCCATGATGATTTTTTGTTAACCATTTATTTATTATTTTTGTATTATTATTTATAACTAGTAAAAAAGCCCGTCATACGACGGGTATAAGTAGAAAAATATAGCTTTTGTGAAAGTTTCCTCAGTTTTATGAACAATTTAATTTTAGTAAATTTATTCAAATACTTATATGTATTATATTTAGATATTGATAAATGTAAAATTTATTGCTAAAGTGTTTTAAATAATGAAAAACCTCAATGATGCTGTGAAGTAGTTTCTTTCAAAAATGTAATAAAAATGATTATTTAATAAATCTCATCTCTTGTAAATTTCTTTGTCAAGCTTTGGATTAAAAAACCAAAGGTTGGATTAAAAACCAATGGTAAATAAATTTTTGCCAATAGTAACAAAAATTTTCGCTTCGAAAAAAATACAGTATCAAACTTTATAATTTTGAAACTAAACTACACTGATCTGATGCATTTACCTAATTATAATATATAGTACACTTGTTATATTTTTCTATGGTTGCCATAGCAAATGTTTCAAAACTTTCTTTGTTATATTTTTCAAACAAATTTTTACTCTATCCGTAATAATATTCTGTCTTTTTATCTATCGCTTTCTCTACAAAATCTTCACACCGTAAGTTTTACGCACCTTTTATGTAAAACAATAAAAATTGGCTGTGCATATAATGTTGAAGTTTTAGAAAATAAAAATCATAAAAGAAGCATAAAATTAAGAAAATGTTACACATTCAAAATTTAATTGAAAATTGTGATTTTATAATTTAAATTGCGCTCCTTTAAAAGCTTTGGTTTTACGCACCGCTTTATTTTTTTATAATTTCTACTTAAAAATGCAACTCTTTAAAAACTTTGATTTATGCACTGCCTTGTTTTTTCATTCTTTTTATAGCATAACATTTTAATTCTTTTTTTCTATCTGTTATGTACCTAAATATCAGATGTACGTTTCTTTCTTTTCATAGCATAACATTTAATATTTCTTTTTTCTATCTGTTATGTACGTAAATATCAGAGGTATGTTTTTTTCAATTAAAATCATAACATTTTAATAGTTCTTTTTTTCTTTAAAAATATTTAAAAACAGTCAAAGTAACATTTTTTGTTTTTTTTTTTTTCTATTCCTTTTTATTTTTCTTCGCAGTATTACATTTATTTTGTTTTTGTTTTCTGTTATTTACGTACGCTAAGTATTTCTTTTATTTTTTTTAAATATTAAATTTATACATACAGTCTATTTAAAAAATATAAATTATAACCTATAGAACATTTTGAATTTTTTTTTGTTCGTTTATGTTTACCGTCCATTCATTCATATTAATAACTGTTGCCTATATAAAAAATAATAAATCTATAATAAATCTAATATATGTATACCCCTATTTTTATTCATATATCTATATTATGGGCTAAACTTCTGATTCTAAAATTGTACTATATTATGGCAAAAATTTTAAAAAATTAAGAAAATGTTACTTAGCAAAATTTAAATAAAAATATTATTGCAATTTTATAATGTTCTACTTAAAAATACGACCCTCTAAAAACTTTGATTTATACACTGCCTTGTTTTTTCTTTCATTTCATAGCATAACATTATAATATTTATTGTTTTCTATCTGTTATATGGGTAAATATCAGATGTACGTTTCTTTCTTTTCATAGTATAACATTTGTTAAATTAACATTTAACATAACAGTAGGGCACGCTACTCAGCAGCAGCAACTTGTCTTTTATTATATTTAGATATGATATCCATAAGGAGCTTTTATAATAAAATGCTGAATTTCACAGTTTCATGAATAGCATGCAATTTCTTTTATAATAAATTTATTTTGGTTATCCCGAAAACCTTAAATATCAATTACAATTTATTTCATATTTATAAATAATTTATAAATATGTAATTAGAATTGATCATTTAAATAATTTTGTTAACTTCTCCTGTTAACGGTTTAAATTCCACTAAATGATCATGTAAAATAAGACAATAAGCTGTAGTATTGTCTGGAATTTTTTTTAAAGTCTTTAATTCAATTTTGACATCAACTGGACCCATTTTAAAATTATCATTTTGATAACGAGTATCAATTATGAAGATTGGAGAATCATCTTTAAAGTTGTCCCATGAAACTAAAGGTTCTGATATTGAGTTATTATAATAGAAGCTTCTAAAATTCGAATATGCTTCATATGCTAATGCATAACGATTTTTACCAAAATCTAAATTCATATCTTCATATGGATATGATTTAGAATTTAAATATACTTTTATATTTTCAATATCACAATAATTAAATTTTGATGGATCTTCCTCAAGTTTATTTTGTTTATCAGTTTGTAAAGCAAAAATAATAAACCTAGATTTTTCAAGCTGTTTTAACATTCTAAATATGATGTGTAGTTCCTGCTGGTAATGTAGGATACTCATGTAATTCCCAATTTCTAAAAGGAATTTTCGTAACCGAACCATTTTCAATACTTTTGTATAAATTTAATTTAAGATTATCAGCTAAGTTAATATGTTGAACCTTCCAATATACTTTTGTAATAAGAATTTTCGGTTTTTCAATAGCAGCATTAGTAGCATTAAATAATAATGAATTATCATTTAATCGAGAGCGAATTAATATCAGTTAATGTTTTGCATTTGGAATAATATTTTTATAATCTTCTGCAAATCCTAATAATCTATTTAAGGGTATACAAAAATTGAAATAAAGTCCTTTCATTTTAATTGATTCATTAGGTGACCAACTTCCATTATATAAAGCGGTACTTTCATTTTGATTGAGTGAAATATAGTTTTTTAATGTTGAAGTTATACCAACATTACGATTATGATCAATTTCTTTACCATTAAGTTCATAACGAATTTCATCAAATAGAAATGGTATAGCATTATTAACTAGTTTAGTATGTGTAACAGCTGATCCATCATGTTTTGATGCATATCCTTCTATATAAATTAGACTTATTGAAGGTAATATATTTAAATTCTGATTTTGTATTTGTATTTTAATGATATCACTTAATCCAAATGAACTTGTGTATGGTGAATATGAATATGAGATATTCTTTGATGTAAATAATATTACATTCTACTCTTATTATGTTTATTTTATTAATATCAACAAAAAGACTGAAGTATGCCATTTGTTTGACAATAATCTTTTTCTGCTAAAACCTAATAACCTACCAATAGTATCTTCTCTTTCGAAATCAATTTCCTTATCAGCAAAAATTTCACATTTTAATGTATTATTATTAGGTCTTATAATTAACTTCTCATTGTCTGTTTTAACAATATTCAATTTTTTTCTGAGAAATGCTTCAATATTTTCAATTTCATATGAACCTGTGGGAAGAATGATGGATTTATTATCAATAATAAATCTATTATTTTCCTCATCTATATTCGGTATTGAATTATATGTTTGAAAATCTACTAAACCACATGTATATTCTTCCCACTTTAGCTCTATAGGAGAAAAATAATTAGTGGTTAATATGGAAAAGTTTCCGTTTAAAGTTAATGTTATTGACATGTCTTTAATTGAAATAATGAGATATTTCGTAAATCTATTCTGCTTTTATAGATTTTCAAGGCTAATACATCATCATCATCATAATAAATGTATACCTATATAATATTTCTAATTCTAATTTTTCTTCAAATTTCTTGTATTACAACTAAATTCTAAGTATTCATCAGATAGTTTTATGTTTCTTTTTATTCAACTAGAAAGAAAGAAATAACCTTGAACTTGAACAAAATTATTAATGTAGGTTAGTTTTAATAAAGCTAGACTAATAATAAAAAAATTTTTTTTTGTTTAATTATGTTTTATTTACTGATAATTTTGCTTTATTTTTTAACAATATGAAATGAAAATTCTATACATAAATGAACACAATTATATGTATTAAAGTTTTGATATTTATTATAATTATATACAAGCTTATCACCTAAATATTTAATTACTTATTACTAATGGTGGACGTAAATTCCCAAAACTATCAAAATAGTGTGTTATTTCTCCATTTTTAAAATAAGCTACCCAATGTGTTCCATTTCCAATAGAATTATCTAAATTTATTATACCACATTCAAATTTGCAAGGCTTTTTGCAGGTAAATTGTCCCTCATAAAAACCCCTCGAAAATGTTTCAAGTATTTTTTACCAAATTTTTCTAAATCATAATTTGTAAGTGGTCTTTTGAGTAGCTTATTTAATGGTTTTTTGGGTTCAAATAAAGACCTAACCCTTTTTTATATGGTTTTAAATGTAATCCATTACCCCCTTTTAATGCTATTGCTTCCGTCATTTTATTATGACGTTCACTTTCTTTTAACTGATTTTGCGTACTTTTAGCATCATTTACAGCCTTAGCTATTCCTGCAGCGCCACCTGTAAGGGGTCCAACAGCTGATAAGCCTGCAAATATTGGAATTAAAGGTAAAATACCACCAATTTTAGGCACTAGAATAATTCGAGGTGTATCAATTGCATTTTTTTGTCCTTTTGAAAATTTTCGAGCTGCATGCAAAGCAATTTTTATAATATTTCCATCAATCATGGGCTTTTTTAAAGTCTGAACTGCTGTTTTTGCTTCTTTTATAACATTTTTCAATTATTTTTTTTTGTTTTTATTTTTTCCTGTTTTTTTGTTCTTTTTGTTTTTTTACAGTTTTCTTTTTCAACCCCATACCGAATTTAACTTTAGCTTTCATAGCGTTTGTAACTAAAAGAGCATTCGCTTTTTCTCCTAAACCAGAATCTTTAGTTTTGACTTTTTGCCAAGCTCTTTCTGCAAGTATCTTATCAGCTATATGACGTTTATTTTGATCAGTATTTTGAGAATATGCTATGTCATGATCACGACAAGTCCCATCGATTAATTCCTTTATCACCTCGGGCTAATCGTTTTTCCAGGTAAATGAGCTTCAAATGGCAATTTATTTATTAAAGAATTAACAACTCCTCTTCCTTTAACAGATTTTTTATTACTATTTGAATATTTATTATTGTCAGGCATGATTTGTAGTTTAGTTTAAGGAAGTTAATCAAATACTAAACACCTTTCAAAGAAACCCATTAATATCATTTAAAACAACGATTCTTCTACTAATTTAAAGATGAAATTTATAAAAGTAGATAACGCGATAAAAGTAAAAAATTTTGATCAAAATTCTAAGAAAACAATAAAAAAAACATGGAGAAATCTTTCCAAATAGTATAAGAGGATTAATAGTTGCACCGTCAAATTTTGGTAAAACAAATGTTATGATGAGTATGCTGCTACATTCAAAAGGGCTTAAATTTCAAAATATATATATTTACTCAAAATCATTGCATCAACCTAAATATGAATATTTAAAAAAACTAATAAAGCCAATCAAAGGAATGGGATATAATGAATTTTCAAATAATGTTGATGTAATTAATACATCAGACTCTCAACCAAACTTAATATTTATATTTGATGACGTAGCTTGCGATAAGCAAGATAACATAAGAGCCTATTTTTGTATGGGACGTCATCAAGCAGTAGATAGCTTCTAGTTATGTCAATCCTATACAAAAATTCCAAAGCATTTAGTTAGAGATAATGCAAACTTTTTGCTTATATTCAAGCAAGATGATTTAAATTTAAAACATATTAATAACGATCATGTAAATTCTGATATGTCTTACATTGATTTTAAAAAATTGAGCGCATGCTGCTGGAATCATAATTATGGTTTTCTATTAATTGATAAAGATAGCAGTTTAAACAATGGTCGCTACAGAAAAAATGTTGATACAGTTGCTAAATTTTAGTAATCAAGAAAATAGATCCGTCAGCAGGTAACAGTTACTAACTGTACAGGTCTTTTAGCAATTAGCAGTTAGCAACAGGGCAGTTAAGTTGATAATTTGCAGTTAATAATTAACCAGATCAGTCAATATTTAAAAATGGATGAACAACTTATGAAAAATTTAATTAAAACTCGAAAAAGTTTAAAAAAGAAATTTCAATCTTTAAAAGTTGCAAAGCTATCAGAAGATGATAATCGAGATGAAGCATTTACTCCAATTATAAAACCATTGAAAGAATTAACGAATGTTGTTAAACAACAACAACAATTTTCAGGTAACTTTATCTTGATAATAACACTAGATCAATGACGTCATTCATGCAGGAAACTAAAACACCTAGCAACAAAAGTAATTCTTACAGTAAATTTAAAACTTCAACACCGAATACTATAAAATTTAAAACACCATCTATAATTGATAATTTCAGTGATGAATCAACAATTTCACAATTTCTTGTTTTTAACAAGTCAGAACTTGATAGGTCATATGGCCCCTATTTTGATGCGTCATTAAATGTTCGAAAACTTGGGAATGCTAATTTCAAAATAGATGAAATTAGTAAAAATATATTGATTGATAATGAAGTTTTTGAAGGAACTAATGGTCTATATGAATTAATATTTTAAAAAAAACTATAAACTATACTGAAAGTCATACCATCAAATACTTAACAAAACAAATGCACATAGAAGAAATTATAATCATTTAGAACAAATAAAAGGGAATAAAGGTTTTAAATATAAGAATATATTAAGAAAATTATATGAACATGATTACAACAGTAGACATAAAAAAACAGGTTCAAGTTATTCAAAAAAAAAATTTACTAACTTTTTACTTAAATCTGTTTCACCAAGAACTCAATTAAATTTTACAAATTATTCAAATCAATATATTTATTGGGATGATCCTAATGTGTTAGTTGATAGATTAAGGCTTTTAATTTAATTAATTTAATTAATCTACTTCTAGAAAATTACATACTAAAGGTCCTCCCGGTATAGGTTTCAAATTAACTTCCGAAGGAAATTATGATTTAAATAACAAAATTTTATCAAATGTTCAAGAACCAGTTAGCGGAAATGATGCAGCAACGCAAACATTTGTGAATAACCAAATTTTCTTTCACAAAGAATTAATAAAAAACTACATAGGAGAAATGTTTGAACATACAGAGACAGCAATGTCTATAGAACTTAAATTAGCAGAAGAAAAATTAAGAATTTTAGAAGAAAAAATGCAAGATAGTTTAGATCACATCAAATTTTCTGCTATATTAAATAGAAAATTTTCAAAAATGAATGATTTTATTGAATTTCAAGTTAAAAAACCAATTGGATTTATTAATACACGACTACAAAACGCTGAAGCTAAAACGCAATCAGCATTAGATTTAATTAATAATTCAAAGAATTAATTGTGGTTAGTTTTCATTTAACTTCCAAAATGGATATACATCAAATCGGATATTCTTTAAACAAATTTTTAAACAAGTATGAGGATATTTTACTAGAAGAGCATTATGAAGAGTTAAAAAGACATTTAAAATTTTTGAAATTATTTCAAAATTCTATTCAAATTGAAACAAAAGAATATGGATATCATTGGGATATATGTCCATATTCACTAGAGGACACCACAAGTCTACCTGATACTTGTCCTCCCTTTTCTGCAGAAACTTATATGTTAAAATGTACAAAATTGATGGAATTATATAGTAGAATAGAAAAAAAATAAAAAAATTTCTAATATTGTTATATTATATATATGTAAATAAATAAAGAATATATTTTGTTGTATTGAAAATTTATTTTTGTTTTATTTAAAATGAGTAAAAAAGAGGTTGTATGTAATTGCATAAGCCAGCTCGGAGGATTTTTAAACGACGTAGAGTTATAATTAAGCGATTTGATGATCTGTGGCAAGCTGATTTAGTAGAAATGGGATCATATTCTAAAGAGAATAAAGGTTTTAAATTTTTATTAACTGTGATTGATACTTTCTCCAAATATGCATGGGCATATAAAAAGAAAAACTTCAGAGAATGTTTCACAAGCAATGCAAAACATTTTTGAAACTTCTAAAAGACAACCACAAAATTTACAAACCGATGACGGGAAAGAATTTTTTAAAAAATATTTAAAAAATTGATAGATAAATATCAAATAAATCATTATTCAACATTTACACATTAAAAGTATCTATTGTAGAACGTTTTAATCGAACTTTGAAAGAAAAGATGTGAAAAGAGTTCAGTTTTAATGGTCAAGAAACGTCCATCAGATGTTAATAAACATAATGTAAATAATTTATTTAAAACTGTATACAATCATATAAAAATATCTCCGCCGGGCAAATTTAAAATTGCTGATTCATTTCGAATAAGCAAATATAAACATGTTTTTGAGAAAGGCTATACTTCAAATTAGACAACGGAAGTATTTAAAATAAGAAAAATTCAAATCACTAACCCTGTCACATATTTACTGGAAGATTATCAAGGTCAACCCATACAAGGAGGGTTCTATGAATATGAATTGTTAAAAACTGAAAAAAAAACATGTGTTTTTGATTGAAAAAATTCTTAAAACTAGAGATAATAAAATTTTTGTTAAATGGTTAGGATTTTCTTCTAATCATAATTCATGGATAAATAAAAAAGATTTATTATAAAAATATTATATTTTATTTAATTTTTTTTTTACAATTATTTTAATATATTGTTTTATTTTGATAAATTAAGAAATTTACATTTGATATGATATTTTTTGTTTTAAGGATCGCAAATCAAGTATAGTGTAGTCTGATTTATAATCTGCATCTATAATAGGAACTGTTTCCACCTCTCCATTACTTAAAATTTTATCTGCTAATATTTCGCGATATTCTAAACATTTAATTGCGAGAGCCTTTTGTTTAAAATTGCTATCATATTCACATCTTATATGGATATCTTTATTATTATCATATTCCAATTGAAAATGTCTGTAAAATATATGTTCGCTATTTATAATTCCACCAATATTACGTTCTTTTAAAATTAATTCCTGCCTAAAAGCCTCAATAGCTTCATCTATAGAAACATATTGAGGTACTGAATCAGCTTTATCTCTAAGTAATTGCTCATCTACTCCCAAAGTAGTTATTGATGCTACTGTTGTTGTTGTTGCTTTGTTTAATTCTGGTGAAATTACATGTTTTAATAGCTGAACTGATAAATTTACTTTCACGGTCTCATTATTTGGAAGTAGTATATTAAAGTAAGTGCTCCCAAACGCTGAGTTTATCTAATCTAATATTAGAAATTAGAGCGGAATTAGCTTGAATAGTTAACAAACAGAATATGAACAACATATATGTTTTAATAGTTAATCAAAAGGAAGTATGATGTATCTTCTTTAAAGGTTAACGCAGTAATGTTTTGTTAGAAATTAAAAATATATAATTTATACTTTTTATTTTTCAGAAATTTTTTTATTATGTAAAGACTTTACTTGACTTATAATAGAGCAAACGTACATAAAGAGCGGCAAAAATCTATCTCTTCCATCTGAATAAGCTTCCATATAATCTAAATATTCCTCTTTTAAATTTTCAAGTAATCTTCTAAAATTAGTTAGCACGTCACCAATTTTTGACTTATTATTTTTATCATTATACATATTCTCTATTGATGATATAAATATAATTCCATCGTCAATTCGTTTCCTTATCATTGTCTTTTTCAGTTCATTTTGATTTTCTTCATATTCATTTACTTTAATTGACAATGATTCAATAGTTTGCATAATTCCTTTTTTGTTATCTTTTGATAGTACATTCGAAATATTCTTCTCAATGATTTCCCAATCATCTTCTTCAGCAAATGGGCAATCAGTATGAAAATGATTAGGTATTTGCTTTTTTTTATTTCTTGAATCTCTTATTTTACTAATAATGGTAATATCACCACCATATACTTCGATTTTTAAATGTTACCAATCCAAAGGAGATAAATCAAATTTGTTAGTTAATGACTCACCATTTCTAAGTTTAAATAAACAAATTTTTTCCCCACCCTCTGGAGTTATTTAAACCTCCAAAAATTCATGAAATATTTTCCAATGAATTATTTTGATTGAAGCGCACTTCCGACCACAAATACAATATTTATAACCATGTAGAAAGTTCTCAGCCAAAAACATTATGATGCTTCTACTTAATAATCTAATCGGGTTATGACATTTTTCATATTAAGATTAACCTTTTATACAATTTTGAGTATAAAATTAAAAAAATACTGCAATTTTGGATGTAGATAAGCGTTAAAAATAAAAAAAATCTTCACTGAGTAAGAGCATAGAACTAGGATCGAACGTAAACACAATATCATAATTATAAACTTACCTAATAGACTTTATCTACGCCCTAGCACTCTTACCCACTGAAGATTTAATTAATTCTTGTTATTTTTATATTTTATTTCTTTTGTTTAACATTATTTTGTTTAATAAATTTTCTTTAGTTTTAATTATAAAATGGAGTTCGCAAGAGCAGTTCTTACGTTTAATAAATTTTTTCTTAGAAATAAAAAAGATTTTAAAAAGAAATATAGAAGTGAAATTAAATATCATATAAAATTTCTGAGGAATTACACTGACTCAACATTAATTCAGTTCAATTCATTTAAAGAAGTTCAAGACGATAAATGGACAGATTTATTTACTCTAAATTCAATTGAATTTCCTAAGAGATGTCTATTGCGATTAGCGAAAATTGTAAGGAAATTTAAAGAAAAAATTATAAATATCGAAAATATTAAAACAATAAAAAACTTTGTAGTATATTTTTGTTTTTCTTTTTATATATTTTAATAAAAGGAATCCTCTGTTACATCATTTTAGTTATAAACATTTTTTTCATTTTAAAGAGGCAAATTTTTTTGCTTCTTTTTCTATTTATTTCTAATTTATAATTATAATTAATTAGAAAATCTTTCATTAATAATTTGTTTCCGATGATTACTATCTAGAATCTTACATATAATATTATTGGTATTTTGAATTCTTTGTTTGAATCTATAGCGATCCAGTGCTATGAATTCCCAATATTTTTGTCGAGCTAATTTATACGCGGTATTCCATTTGTATAATATATGTATCTGCGGTTTTAAATTGAACTTAACTCTCTTTTTAGAACATTTCCAAAAAAATTTGAAAAAAATGTGCTTATTAGTTTCACTCTGTCCATCCGTCCGTCCGTCTGTTTACAAAACTTCTACACCGTTAAAGATAGAGAAAAAAAATTTTAACCATGGGTAGGTCTCATAAAAAAAATAATTTTGTGGAACAACTTTTTCATAGCCCCATCCATTACGGAGCTACAGCCCCTCAAACTTTGAAAAAGCCCTATTTTTAAATGCATATATCTTATGTTCTGCTCTTCAAACTGAAAACGTTATTCGATAGGTATTTTTTTTAACTTTGTAAATTAATAACAAAATTATACAATATTTTTAACTTTAGTATTTAAATTTACCGTTATGTGAAAACCAAATTTTGCATGATTTTTTCACTTTCATAACTCCGGCAAGCTTTTAGATAGAGGCTTGAAAATTTGAGGCAAGAAAGAACTTTTGGAATTAGTATAAGTTTGCTCAGAAAATTTTTTTTAGACCACCCCCTGTTTATGAGCTATTAGGGTTCAAAAATTAAAAATTTGCTATTTTTAAACACCTGTAACTTAGGAACCTGTACATATTTTACTTCTGCAAGATATAAAAATTAAAGCTACAGTACTATATTTTTACGTGTGTTAAAGATTTATTTTAGTTGTAATGGGTTCCAAAGTTTCAGCTCTTTAAAATTGCGAAAAAGCCCCATTTTCAGATGTATATATCTCAGGCTCTACGTAATAGTTTTGCAATCTAAAACAGCCATAAGATCGAAAATTTTATTATCTATATAAAAAAATATCAAAATTATGTAATATTTTGTAATTTACTATTTAAATTTACCGTTATGTGAAAACCAGATTTTGTATGAAATTTCTTTTTTCATAACTCCGGCACGCCTTTAAATAGGAACCTGAAATTTTGAGACATGAAAGAACTTTTATAATTAGTATAAGTTTCCTCAGAAAATCTTTAAGAGTTATTACGCCTCAAAAAATTTGCTTTTTTCAGACACATGTAGACACCTTAGACACCTGTAAAAATTTTTCTTCAGCAAGATATGAAAATTAAAGGTTTAGTAATATATTTTTACGTGTGTTAACGGCTTTTCTTAGTTTCATAGGATTCTGGACTTACGGCCCCTCAAAATTTCAAAAATTTCCTATTTTCACGTTTTTTCTTATTACATGAAATTTTCAAATTTTTGTGCAAGTCACAATTCTAAACAGTTTGTATTGAGTTTTGGAAATGTGCGCTTTTAAAAACCGTTGGTTTACATTCTACCTTGTTTATCTTCTCTTCATCACTCTCGTCCTCTTCAGAAGAATTTAAAATATTATATTCCTGCTCCTCGATTTCTTCAGAAGAATCTGAAACATCCAACCACTCGAATAAATATATAACCTCTTTCTTACTCATCTTAAATATAACTAATCTTTTTAAAGAAAGGAATCTCCCTTGACGTCATTTTAGATTTAAATTTTAAAATTTATGTAAGCGTATTACATACAACACGCAAATTTTTTAATTTTTTAATTTTCAAGTAAATTTTAAAAATGTTAAAGATCTCATTATTATTTCTTATACAGTAAGTATTTCTTATCATTAGTATGGTGGTTTTTTCATTTTTTTGTTTTTTTGCTTGTTGTTCTTTTGCTTTTTTCAACATACCAAATTTCAAGTACAAGAAATCATAGAAAATTTGTATTATATTGTATGTAGATAAGAAAATCTATTTTTCTACAATTCATTTTTCATTATCCTATCACATATTTAATTTCAAATCCAACAAACAAAATTTTTTTAATCTCTCACAACTATAAGACTACCAGCTAAAAAATATACTATAAAAATTTTTTCAGTTTCCAAAAGCTTTGTACTTGTTTTCAGCAACTTTTTACGGACACCTGCTATAACTTCGTACAATTCACTTATAACTTGTAGAAGTACTAGTATATGAAAAATTTTTGTTTTGAATAGAAGAGATGTCAATATTTATTCAAAGTTGTAGAGCAATTACATATGTGTCTAGCCCCAGCTTCTGCACCCAACCCAAGTTCTCCGCTGAGACCATCGTTTTCATTCACTTTCAGAAACGAAAATTCAATTCCATTATACCACCCTCAATTTCTATTACATAATACCTTAACTGTCAAATTTGATGTGACGTCATTTGACAGTCCTAGAACGTACATATTATTACTATTACTTACTGATAACTCAAAAACTGATAAAGCTATCCTGATGAAATTTATATAGTAGGTTACTAATTACAAAAGGAAGGCTAAGTTCGAATCTGGACAAAATTGGTCCATGGGTTCGGATTCTGGAAGCTTCCGAATGATTCCGGAGCAAACGAGATTATCTCCAAAACCAACAAAGATAGAACCTTTAAATTTTGTACAATGATGTTCCTTCCCGTTTTATTTATGTCTTTGAAATTTAAGAGGATTTGGTCCATGGGTTTGGATTTTGGAAGCTTCCGAACGAGCACCAGAGCAAACGAGTATATCTCCACAACCAACAAAGATAGAACTTTTATTTTTAGTACAAAGGTGTTCTGTTATGTTTCCTTTTCTGTAAAATTGGAAACTGACATTTGAAAGAATTTGAACCATGGGTTCGTATTTTGGAAACTTCCGAACGAGCCCCAGAGCAAATGAGATTATCTCCAAAACCAACAAAAGCAGAACCTTTAAATTTAGTACAATGGTGTTCTGGCATGTTTTCTTTATGTTCCTGAGATGGATTCGATGA
The DNA here is from genome assembly GCA_947095535.1 of Poecilobothrus nobilitatus. Classification (NCBI taxonomy): domain Eukaryota; kingdom Metazoa; phylum Arthropoda; class Insecta; order Diptera; family Dolichopodidae; genus Poecilobothrus; species Poecilobothrus nobilitatus. The sequence goes on along the minus strand of OX352772.1, from coordinate 82,044,304 downwards.
ATCGGAGTGGCAATTCGGGTACCTGACACACACCTCCCAAGGACTAACAATCTTCGAAATTAATAAAGATAGAAACTTAAAATTTTTTACAAAGGTGTCAAGCATATCCCAAGAGGATGCCTCTTTTACGTTCCTGAAATTCGAGTTGAATAAGACAGAAAAGGGAAGAACTTCAAGCAGCTACCAAAAAAACTTATGGATTTTTAATTTAATTCGAATTATTCAGGTGTAGGGTATTAATAAGTCGGTTGCATCGACTTACTGTTACATTTACTTGTTTTTATTTTAAAAATTTTACAACAATTCGATATAATACATTTACTTTATTATTATTTTTTTTTATAAAACCTTTAACATTAATTTTCATTATTTAGGTTTTATAAATTCAAATTACATTTCCATAATTTATGAAATAATTTATTTTTATTATATTAATAAAATTAACCTTCTTTTTTATAATTTAAATCAATTAAACTATCTAACTCGGTTAAATATCGTAAAATATACAATTTACATTAATTTCAATATGTTCATTACAAACCATTTCAAAAGGTATTATATTAATCTAAAATCAAAATATAGAACTTTACTTAGTGCTACTTTAAAACTTCAATTTGCTAATATACAATGTCAATCTTCGAAAAGTTATTTACAAAACACTATTATGGTAAAGTGTAAACTATTTTAATATAAAATTAAAAAAAAAATTCACAATCAATAGTAATAGCTTATAAATATAATAATTGTTTACACAATCCACTTAATTTTTTAAAAACACCTTTTTATTTTCCTTTGAAAAATCCTACAATAATTCAATATATTACATTGATTTTGATATAATTTTTCTAAAAATGATTATTTTTTTTATGTGTTATGTACACTACAAAAATTTAAATTATTACCTAAAAAAATTTATTATTTTTATATATATTAATTTATTACTTATTTGTACATTCTTTTTATTTTTATACATTAACATTATTTTTTTACGAAATTTATATCTAAATTAATAATTTACATTTCAATAAGCAATCTTAAAATACAATTAATATTCACATATTTAACCATTTATTTAAACATTTATGCATTACGAAATATTCATTATATTTATTATAAACAAATTGTCTTAACCGAAATTTGGTTGGCGCTTTCTGAGAATAATTTTTTCAATATTCCGGGATATAACTCATACTTTATAAATCATGATAAATCTTATGGTGGAATTACTATATATGTTAAGGATGATATTGCTAGTAATTTTTTATTTAGTGAACAGTACGAGAATTGTCAATTTTTAGGAATAAAATTACTTAAAGATAATAATAATGTTATAGGCATATATAGATCTCACTCTACTTATCCTAATCAATTTGTTAACAAACTGGATGAGGTCATATTTATCTATAAAAGATCAACAATAGTAGGGGAAAGTATTTAATCTTAATTTGTTAAACAGTAATAGCTCTGAAATTAAAATGTATAATAATATGGTGTCGAGTAATGGCTTTGTGGTTTGTAATAATATCTCCGAATATTTGCAACTAGGTTTGGATCTCAGTCAAAAACTACAATTGATAATTTTTTGACTGACTAGACAACAGTCTGTCCGACCATCAAATGTTTTTTATAAGTTCTAACTTCACACCCACAATAAAAAGAGAAAAACAGTACAAAGTTATTTTAGACTATTCAAATGTTGGTAGAGACAATTCCTGGATAAGCATTGATGACAATTCCTGGATAAGCAATCCTACAATGATTTTGGTGAGCTCACGGGTAAAATTAGCGCATTAATAAATACTATAATATACTATTAATATTAAACGTATTGAAATAAAAAATTTTAAGAAGAAAAATTAGTGGATTACAAGTGAGATTTTACAAGTAATAAAAATAAGGGACTAATTTTACAAATACAAAAAGAAATATTTACATGATGAGCACATTAGAATTTATATATTCAATATAGAGATAAGGTAAAAAAACTAACAAAGGAAGCTAAAAAAAATCTTTATTCTGATAAGATAGCGCAGCATCCCAGTGAAAGAAAATCTAGAAAATTATGGAATCTCTACAAAAGCATAATATTTACCACAGCTTTCTATGAGTCTAAACCTGTAATAAATGATCTGTGTGATAACGATAGAATAATGGAAAAGGAGGAGGAAATTACTGATTGTTTTAACAATTACTTTATTAATGTAACAAAAAATATAAAAATTTCAGATAACAACATTGATCAAATCTACTTAAATCAATTTAGGCGAAATATCTATTATCGTTTTCAACTAAGTCCTACTAATAGAGAAGAAGTTAGTTCAGTGATAAAATTTTTAAATCTTAAAGCAGTTACAGGTTACGATAATACTTCTGCAAAATTTCTTAAACATTACTCTGATCGATTAATCCAAGTTTTAGTAAAATTTATTAACAAGTCTTTCCAAACATACATTTTTCCTGATAGTCTTAAAACTGCTATAGTAGTATCCATTTTTAAAAGTGTCAATAATACAGATTGTTTCAATTATCGGCCAATATCTGTTCTTTCGGTTTTTTCAAAGGTTTTTGAAACTGTCATTAAAAGTAGACTAAATTTTTTCATAAGTAATAATAATATTTTAAATGATGAACAGTATGGATTTGAAAGGAATTCAAATACCGCTGCAGCATGCTTAAGTCTGACCGACTTCATTTTAAAAAATATGAACAACCAAAAATACGTTGATTGTGTGTTTATAGATTTGCAAAAGGCATTTGACTGCGTGGATTATAAGATTTTATTACTTAAATTGTCTAATTTGCATTTTGATTATCACCAAGTGAAATTCTGTGAATCCTATTTTCAAAATCGAAAACAGATGGTACGCATTAATTATAATTATAGTTCTGAAAAGGTGGTGTACAAAGGGGTTCCTCAGGGGTCCATGTTTTGACCGTATATTCTCAAGATATATATAGATGATTTATCTCGTTTAAATCTAAAAGGGAGGATTAAATTATATGCAGATGATGCAGTACCAGAATACGCCGATGAGAGTGAACAAAGTATTATTTTGTCTATTCAAAGTGATCTTGATGTGATCGAAGAATGATTACCTAAAAATCGGTTAAAACTAAATATTAAAAAAAAAACAAAATAATATTTTTTGAAAATAAAATGTGGGATAATATTAACAACTTGCCTTACAGAAATGAGAGTATTAAAATTGTTAAAGAATTCAATTATCTTGGTTTACTAATAGATAGCAAATTAAACTGGAGCAGTCATATTGACTATATAATAAAACGTATAACGCCTTATATTTTTGTTTTTCGTAGATTGAGAAACTTTTTGTCACACAAGGCTTTATTTATGATTTATGATTCTTATATAGAATCACTTATTTCGTATCTCAATCTCAATCAATCCAATTAGGTAATGCTCCACAAATCTATATGAATAAATTAGATATAATTCATAAAAAATGTATAAAAGTAATTCATAGATTCCCCATATACCAACCATAAAGTTTGTTGTATTCAAACCAATATTTAAACATTGAAAGAATTTGCACGCTTGAACTATACTTACTAGCTTTTAAAATTGTAAATAAGAAAATTAACCATAACTTTATTTTAAATCGAATGATTGACATACATAACAACATTTGCAATAAATCAAGTTTTTATCTAACGTTATTTATAACAACTAACAAAAAAAAACTGTTTGTATAACTGTTTAAAGGTTTATAATGAAGTTCCGCAAAATCTTAAGATTATTGATAATTTACTTTTGTTTAAACGCAAAATAAGAATATTATTGGCCAATAAGCCAACAAAGTTAAAAATACAAAATTTATTTTTATATGGAAATGGATTGTTTTTTTATGATATTGTGGGAATGAATTAGTATTTAATTTAAGAATTAGTTTTAGTATAGTATTAGTATTTAATTTAAACAATGAGCAAAAATAAATAATCGAAATTGATATTTAGTTGTAACAAAACAAACCTATTATTTTTTAAATTTTTTTATTTTTTTTATAATTAAAACACCTGTTTTTGTTTCACAAATGATTGTTTTATTATTTTGTTTTTATATATTTTTCTCTTTTTCAACTAGTTTCGCCCTTTTTAAAGGCATCATCAGGGAGATACTAACTAAAAATATACCTTTCAACTACAAATAAAAGAAATTACTATTTAAAAAAAAAAAAAAAAAAACAAAAATTAAGAAACAAAAAAGAAAAACAGTTTAAAATTTAACTAACAAAAAATAAAATAAAATTATTTAAAAAGATTAAGAGCAATATACAAAAACATAATACAACTACAACGAAGGAACAAACTGGCATAAGTAACAAAAATGTAAATTTACTTTTAGCTGAATAAAAATTTGTTGTCCAGTAAAAGATTATTATTACTTAAGTCAATTTGGTTATTAAACAAAGTAATATTATTATTTTTATATTTATTTATTTCAAAAATTTCACGTTTATCTAGAACAATGCCACCTTTCAATTCTTTTAACAGTCTGACATTATTTATATCTGTGGTATGTCCTGTTGATTTCAGATGTTGAGCAAGTCCAGATGGTGGGTCAGAGAGAGCTATTGATTTATTATGTTCCAAAAATTTAATTTGCAATGACCTTTTAGTTTTTTCTATGTAAATACCGGTAAATATTGGTTTTTGTAATTTTAATTTATTGTTGACTAATAAGTTATCTAATGTGTTTTTATTGAAGAAGGCAGATTTTATATCAGCTGTGTTGAGTTGTTTTGATAAACGTTCCGAACAATGTTTTATGTATGGCATTTTCTTATAATTTATTTCAATTGAGTCATTATCAGGTACTGGGAAAATTCTGTTAATCATCATTTTATTCGACTTTCGTTTTAATAGAATATATATGGTGTGTTTGTTGTAACCGTTGTTAATAGCGATATTAATAATACTATTTAGTTCTTTTTTGAAATTATCACCAGTTAATGGTACAGATAGCACACGGTGTAATAAACAGTGGAAAGATGCCATTTTTGTTAACCATGGATGATTTGAAGAAGGTCGAAACTAGTTGAAAACAAGTAAATGTAACAGTAGGTCGATGCAACCGACTTATTAATACCCTACACCTGAATAATTCGAATTAAATTAAAAATCCATAAGTGGTTTTGGCAGCTGCTTGAACTTCTTCCCTTTTCTGTCTTATTCAACTCGAATTTCAAGAACGTAAAAGAGGCATCCGCTTGGGATATGCTTGACACCCTTGTATAAAATTTTAAGTTTCTATCTTAATTATTTTCGAAGATTGGTAGTCCTTGGGAGGTTTGTGTCAGCTACCCGAATTGCCACTCCAATTCATCGAATCCATCTCAGGAACATAAAGAAAACTTGCCAGAACACCATTCTATTAAATTTAAAGGTTCTACTTTTGTTGGTTTTGGAGATATGCTCGTTGCTCTTGTGCTCGTCCGGAAGTTTCCAAAATACGAACCCATGGTTCAAATTCTTTCAAATGTCAGTTTCCAATTTTACAAAAAAGGAAACATAACAGAACACCTTTGTACTAAAAATAAAAGTTATATCTTTGTTGGTTGTGGAGATATACTCGTTGTGTGACATAACAACATTGATCAAATCTACTTAAATCAATTTAGGCGAAATATCTATTATCGTTTTCAACTAAGTCCTACTAATAGAGAAGAAGTTAGTTCAGTGATAAAATTTTTAAATCTTAAAGCAGTTACAGGTTACGATAATACTTCTGCAAAATTTCTTAAACATTACTCTGATCGATTAATCCAAGTTTTAGTAAAATTTATTAACAAGTCTTTCCAAACATACATTTTTCCTGATAGTCTTAAAACTGCTATAGTAGTACCCATTTTTAAAAGTGTCAATAATACAGATTGTTTCAATTATCGGCCAATATCTGTTCTTTCGGTTTTTTCAAAGGTTTTTGAAACTATCATTAAAAGTAGACTAAATTTTTTCATGAGTAATAATAATATTTTAAATGATGAACAGTATGGATTTGAAAGGAATTCAAATACCGCTGCAGCATGCTTAAGTCTGACCGACTTCATTTTAAAAAATATGAACAACCAAAAATACGTTGATTGTGTGTTTATAGATTTGCAAAAGGCATTTGACTGCGTGGATTATAAGATTTTATTACTTAAATTGTCTAATTTGCATTTTGATTATCACCAAGTGAAATTCTGTGAATCCTATTTTCAAAATCGAAAACAGATGGTACGCATTAATTATAATTATAGTTCTGAAAAGGTGGTGTACAAAGGGGTTCCTCAGGGGTCCATGTTTTGACCGTATATTCTCAAGATATATATAGATGATTTATCTCGTTTAAATCTAAAAGGGAGGATTAAATTATATGCAGATGATGCAGTACCAGAATACGCCGATGAGAGTGAACAAAGTATTATTTTGTCTATTCAAAGTGATCTTGATGTGATCGAAGAATGATTACCTAAAAATCGGTTAAAACTAAATATTAAAAAAAAAACAAAATAATATTTTTTGAAAATAAAATGTGGGATAATATTAACAACTTGCCTTACAGAAATGAGAGTATTAAAATTGTTAAAGAATTCAATTATCTTGGTTTACTAATAGATAGCAAATTAAACTGGAGCAGTCATATTGACTATATAATAAAACGTATAACGCCTTATATTTTTGTTTTTCGTAGATTGAGAAACTTTTTGTCACACAAGGCTTTATTTATGATTTATGATTCTTATATAGAATCACTTATTTCGTATCTCAATCTCAATCAATCCAATTAGGTAATGCTCCACAAATCTATATGAATAAATTAGATATAATTCATAAAAAATGTATAAAAGTAATTCATAGATTCCCCATATACCAACCAAAAAGTTTGTTGTATTCAAACCAATATTTAAACATTGAAAGAATTTGCACGCTTGAACTATACTTACTAGCTTTTAAAATTGTAAATAAGAAAATTAACCATAACTTTATTTTAAATCGAATGATTGACATACATAACAACATTTGCAATAAATCAAGTTTTTATCTAACGTTATTTATAACAACTAACAAAAAAAAACTGTTTGTATAACTGTTTAAAGGTTTATAATGAAGTTCCGCAAAATCTTAAGATTATTGATAATTTACTTTTGTTTAAACGCAAAATAAGAATATTATTGGCCAATAAGCCAACAAAGTTAAAAATACAAAATTTATTTTTATATGGAAATGGATTGTTTTTTTATGATATTGTGGGAATGAATTAGTATTTAATTTAAGAATTAGTTTTAGTATAGTATTAGTATTTAATTTAAACAATGAGCAAAAATAAATAATCGAAATTGATATTTAGTTGTAACAAAACAAACCTATTATTTTTTAAATTTTTTTATTTTTTTTATAATTAAAACACCTGTTTTTGTTTCACAAATGATTGTTTTATTATTTTGTTTTTATATATTTTTCTCTTTTTCAACTAGTTTCGCCCTTTTTAAAGGCATCATCAGGGAGATACTAACTAAAAATATACCTTTCAACTACAAATAAAAGAAATTACTATTTAAAAAAAAAAAAAAAAAAACAAAAATTAAGAAACAAAAAAGAAAAACAGTTTAAAATTTAACTAACAAAAAATAAAATAAAATTATTTAAAAAGATTAAGAGCAATATACAAAAACATAATACAACTACAACGAAGGAACAAACTGGCATAAGTAACAAAAATGTAAATTTACTTTTAGCTGAATAAAAATTTGTTGTCCAGTAAAAGATTATTATTACTTAAGTCAATTTGGTTATTAAACAAAGTAATATTATTATTTTTATATTTATTTATTTCAAAAATTTCACGTTTATCTAGAACAATGCCACCTTTCAATTCTTTTAACAGTCTGACATTATTTATATCTGTGGTATGTCCTGTTGATTTCAGATGTTGAGCAAGTCCAGATGGTGGGTCAGAGAGAGCTATTGATTTATTATGTTCCAAAAATTTAATTTGCAATGACCTTTTAGTTTTTTCTATGTAAATACCGGTAAATATTGGTTTTTGTAATTTTAATTTATTGTTGACTAATAAGTTATCTAATGTGTTTTTATTGAAGAAGGCAGATTTTATATCAGCTGTGTTGAGTTGTTTTGATAAACGTTCCGAACAATGTTTTATGTATGGCATTTTCTTATAATTTATTTCAATTGAGTCATTATCAGGTACTGGGAAAATTCTGTTAATCATCATTTTATTCGACTTTCGTTTTAATAGAATATATATGGTGTGTTTGTTGTAACCGTTGTTAATAGCGATATTAATAATACTATTTAGTTCTTTTTTGAAATTATCACCAGTTAATGGTACAGATAGCACACGGTGTAATAAACAGTGGAAAGATGCCATTTTTGTTAACCATGGATGATTTGAAGAAGGTCGAAACTAGTTGAAAACAAGTAAATGTAACAGTAAGTCGATGCAACCGACTTATTAATACCCTACACCTGAATAATTCGAATTAAATTAAAAATCCATAAGTGGTTTTGGCAGCTGCTTGAACTTCTTCCCTTTTCTGTCTTATTCAACTCGAATTTCAAGAACGTAAAAGAGGCATCCGCTTGGGATATGCTTGACACCCTTGTATAAAATTTTAAGTTTCTATCTTAATTATTTTCGAAGATTGGTAGTCCTTGGGAGGTTTGTGTCAGCTACCCGAATTGCCACTCCAATTCATCGAATCCATCTCAGGAACATAAAGAAAACTTGCCAGAACACCATTCTATTAAATTTAAAGGTTCTACTTTTGTTGGTTTTGGAGATATGCTCGTTGCTCTTGTGCTCGTCCGGAAGTTTCCAAAATACGAACCCATGGTTCAAATTCTTTCAAATGTCAGTTTCCAATTTTACAGAAAAGGAAACATAACAGAACACCTTTGTACTAAAAATAAAAGTTATATCTTTGTTGGTTGTGGAGATATACTCGTTTGCTCTGGGGCTCGTCCGGAAGCTTCCAAGATTTGAACCCATGGACCAAATCCTCACAAAATTTCAGGAACATAAATCAAACATGAAGGAACACCATTCTGCCTAATTTAAAGGTTATATCTTTGTTGCATTTGGAGATAATATCATTTGCTCTGAGGCTCGTTCGGAAGCTTCCAAAACCAAACCCATGGACCAAATCCTCTTAAATTTCAGAGACATAAATCAAACATGAAGGAACACCATTCTGCCTAATTTAAAGGTTATATCTTTGTTGCATTTGGAGATAATATCATTTGCTCTGAGGCTCGTTCGGAAGCTTCCAAAACCAAACCCATGGACCAAATCCTCTTAAATTTCAGAGACATAAATCAAACACGAAAGAACACCATTGTACCAAATTCAAAGGTTCTACCTTTGTTCGTATTGGATATAATCTCATTTGCTCTGCGGCTCGTTCGGAAGCTTCCAAAATTCGAATCCACGGTTCAAATTCTTTCAAATTTAAACCCATGGCCAAATCTTCTCAAATTTCAGAGACCTAAATCAAACATGAAAAAACACCATTCGGCCAAATTTAAAGGTTATATATTTGTTGTTTTTGGAGATAATCTCATTTGCTCTGGGGCTCGTTCGGAAGCTTCCAAAATCCAAACCCATGGACCACATCTCTTAAATTTTAGAGACATAAATCAAACTGGAAGAAACATCATTATAAAAAATTTAAAGGTTCTATCTTTATTGGTTTTGGAGATAATCTCGTTTGCTCTGGTGCTCGTTCGGAAGCTTCCAAAACCCGAACCCATGGACCAAATCTTCTCACATTTCAGAGACTTAAATAAAACATGAAAGAACACCACCCTGCCAAATTTAAAGGTTATATCTTTGTTGGTTTTGGAGATAATCTCATTTGCTCTGGTGCTCGTTCGGAAGCTTCCAAATCCAAACCCATGGACCAAATCCTCTTAAATTTCAGAGGCCTAAATCATACATGAAAGAACACCATTCTGCCAAAAGTAAAGGTTATATCTTTATTGGTTTTGGAGATAATCTCATTTGCTCTGGGGCTCGTTCGGAAGCTTCCAAATCCAAACCCATGGACCAAATCCTCTTAAATTTCAGAGACATAAATCGAACGGGAAGGAACATCATTGTACAAAATTTAAAGGTTCTATCTTTGTTGGTTTTGGAGATAATCTCATTTGCTCTGGTGCTCGTTCGGAAGCTTCCAAAACCCAAACCCATGGACCAAATCCTCTTAAATTTCAGAGACATAAATCGAACGGGAAGAAAGGGTATAAAGAGAAAAATATATAAAATCAAAATAATAAAACAATAATTTGTGAAACGAAAACCCGACCCAGGTGTTTTAATTATAAAAAAAATAAAAAAAAAAAATTTAATAAATATGTTTCACCACATGCCTACAAAAAAATTTATCGATTTTTTATTAAACCCATTATGTTTGGTAGATTAACAAAAAAAAAAAATTTATATGTTAAAATTTTATACGACCATACGGCTTAGGCTAAGGTCTTGAATAAAAAAATTAAAAATTAAATTATGTTTCACTTCAAATACTTATTATTATTTTGTACATTTTAGAATTTTTTTTTTTAATTTATACAATTTTAATTTCTGTAATTGCCCTTTTCTTTACTTGATATTTTAAAAACAATGAACAATATGTTTCTTTGTACTATAGCCTTCCTTTTCGTTTGTAATAAATATTTCATAATTCCTACAAAATGGAATTAGAAATGGATAAAAATAAATCTATTTCTCAATTAATTACGGTTTTTGTCTCGGATAATTATTAGTGGTGAATATGTGAGTAGCATTGCTTGCATTTGAGGGGATACTATGGTAAATGTTGTACCCGCGTTGGACCAAAGGACTATATCTGAAAGATACTTGGTGTTACCACCTTTCCAAAAATATATATTTTTAATGGCGTATTTTATCCTTTAAGGACGAAAAGGACATTTGAAAGCATCCTTGTTGTTTTAGTGTTTTCATATAACAACCGTTACATCCGATAATCTGTAAGATATATATATATTCGGTTTTTTTATCTTATAAGGTAGTAATCTGAAAAATATTTTAACAGTTATTTGGTGACGATAGGTGTTGCCGTTCTGGAGATATTGTCCCAAGGAACCAGTTTTAGAATCTGTGTACATATTATATGCACGCATTGCAAACTTCAGCACATAAGAATAGGTTGCGTGTTGGTATAATATGGGTACAATCTGTGCACTTTTGGAAAATAATTGTGTGCAAAATGGCATGTACGCATTGTGCATGATCAGGAACTGCAATCTGACGGTTGCAAACGATACCGATTAGGGTAACAAAAAGCTTTGATTTAGTAAAATGTGTGCACAATTTATCGCCACAATTACACCAATTTGTACGTAATGGAATACAATGTGACTGTTATTTTTATTTAAAAATGTGCAAATAGTAAAATTATTATTTAAAATATTCATATACATAGGTATTATAATAACATAAAGTTGTAAAAAAAATATTGAGGCTTCTATGATAATTAATATATCTAATTATAAGTCATTACATTTTTATTATTAATAATTCATATAGGTACTTTTATTAAAAATTATCTTTTCTTAGCATAAAAAGTTCATATGATTTCAAATGTCTGACAAATATAAGGCTTTTACTTCGTAAAAATAAAGGGGCCTTTCAAATAATTGTACATAAGTATATATTTTATTAATTAATTAAAAATTAAGAACTGAACAAACATTTTTTTTTCATTTTAAGTATTAAATTTTTAATTAAAACGTAAATACTATTAAAAAAAACTGATTTAGTTTGATTTTAATTATTGAAATTTTATAATTTCAATTTGTATATACAAAAACATTAGACATCAGAGACTGCTCGCCATTTTTAGAAAAACATTAAAATGGCGAAAATAGGGTAAATATAGCATATGAAGATATAGATCCCTTATGACTTCCCGCTCTCAGGAAGTATTAATATAGTACCTACATTGTTTGATAATAATAAAAAAATTTTTTTAATTATTATCAATACAAAACTTATTCATAATACATTTTCCTTACATTTTACAACAATATTTAAAAAAAACTCAAAAGATTGTTTTTGGTTGCTTAAAATTAAAAATGACTCGTTTGGAGTTCTTTATTCTGCACAAATAAATATTGTTAGCTTACCAAATTTTTTTTATTATTATAAGTAAAAACAATTCTTATTTAGTTTTCCAACTATATTCAGAATTTTTAATAAAGAACATAAAAAAGAATATAAATTTTATGAATTACAAAAATTAAAACTATTTAAACCATTTTTTTATAATTGTTATTTTGGTGATTTTAAAAGAAAACAAAACTTAATATTTAAGTAAATACTAAGTAAATCACTTGATGCACATAGTATATTTATACATAAAAATTTATTTATGAAAATGTGATTTATTAGAAATTTTATTTAGAAAACTAATTTTTTTAAGCGTTTTAAAGTTACCTTCTTATGTGATGTATCTAAATAAGCAAGATTTATATTAGAAATATTACACAATCAGACCCAACTACTAGACTAGCCGACTAAAAGTAATAAACGGGTCACTAATCATATTCTAATACAAAATGCAGGTACAAAAGGGATTGATTGTGGTTGTACGCGTGCATAGAAAAAGACTACATATAATTATAACAACTATAAATTATAGATGTACAATTTTCAGACATTAAAAATCATCTTTCAATTAAAATAAATTACAAAATTTAATTTTGCTGTATTAATTCCCCATTCTTATACCTTCTGCAAATGTCGAAGATAAATAATTTTAATTCTTTGCTTTACTCCTTCGAGCAATGGGTTAGCTTTTTCATGCCTTACCCAATTAAAAATCCCAAAATTGAAAATTTTTTACGTTCGAATTATGCGCTCATTTATGAATTATAAACATGAAATGTGTACAAAATATTGATATTTTGTGTCGCTAAGGTTAGCTATGTACATAGTGTAACTTTATGGTTACATTGTGTTTAAAACCCCGACCAAATTATGTGCATAAATGATTACTTTTCTCAAATGTCACTATTCACCTTCACATAGGTACTTGGTTTTATTTTGCTATTATGAGCTATTATGAATTGGTAATCAATATCAATATTAAATGATAAAGAATTATTTATAGACTTTTGAAAATTAATATATACATTTCTCAAACAATTTTCTAATTCATAATACCAAAATTTTCCTGTACCCATCGATTTAATTTCCATTTTTCGTGGCGTTTTTAATAAAATATCTTTAATATAATATAAAATATAAATATCTTTTGGCAACCATGTAAACCCACACGTTATCAACAGGGTTAGTAGTTGATTTAAAGCTTTATGAGGTATATTATTAATAAGTGCCCAGATTCGAAGTTTTTTAGCTATTACGCAATTTTTTTTCTTCATCATAAATAGAGCAGTCACTGTCATAATCATTCTCAAGTTCACTAAACAATCCAACATAATTAATACTTTGATCATTAACTAATAAGAATAATACAATTAATTAACAATAAATGAATTCAATATCATTCTCTCACCAGTGTAATTTTGGTTATTATCATCCAAATTAACTTCCTCAACTGGTTTTATATGGTACGAGTTAACTATGGGAACTTGAATAGAAAATTTTAATTTTGAATTGCCTTCTTGCCACTTACACCTGTACTTCTGTTTTTGCTCCTTTATTTCCCGATTGACTTTCCGATAATACGTATTGGTAAAGTAAAATGGTTTTGATGGCATTTTAATTATTATAGTTGTTTGTTGATTGTTCTTATTATGCAGTACTGTGGATGTATGAAAACTGTCATCGTTTTTATTTATGAACATATGACCTTACAGTTCAAATAACAATGAAATGTAGGCGTATTGTTTTTGATTATTTTAGATTTTATTTTTCACTTAATACATAAATTTACTTGAAGTAGAACCATATGTATTCAAGTAATTCAAAATTTGTTTAAATGTATACAAAAGTAAGTGTAACCAACACTGTAACCATAAAATTGAAACCATAAAGAGTAAATTAAAACCAAAATTGAAAAACAAAATGATCCTTTATTGTGACAATAAATAGTCTAAGTATAACAAAAGCAACCATTTGTATTAATTGTGTATAAAATGTCTGCAAAATGTGTATATATTTTATTTCAGTGTGCTGAAATACTGTTTTGGTTCCTTAGGGTAGTTCAAAGTTGAAAATTTCAATTTTCAATTTCAATTATCTTAACAATTTATGACGCAATTACCGTCTCATTCCTCTTCATCCGCATTTTTCCCGGCCGTATCCCATACAATTTAGTCTCAACTACATTTTAGTATAAAGGAACATATTCCTAAATTGAGATTATTGAATAAAAAAAAAAAAAAAATGAAATATCAAGAAAATAAAGAAAAAAAAGAGAATTCTCGTCGAGAGCCTGACACGGGTCGGCAAAAACGATCTAAGTGCGTAAATGCATTTGACGTCAAAAAAAAGAAAATAGCTAAGTTCTAATCGCATAAAATAAAATTTTATAACATAAATCAATTTTTTCTCATTAGAATTTTTTTAATTTGGAAAATAAATGCCATTAATGAAAGAACGCCATTTATGATGGGTTACTACATAATAACAATAATATTTCCCCAGTCACTAAATTTTATTCTTGTATAAAATTTCAATTCATTACTTGTTTAATTCATTACTTTATTACCTACGTATTAAATTTGGACTGTTCATGGATTCATACGCCATATAAATATGTACAAATTTTTTGGCGAAATATATGAGGCTTTGTTTTCCTCCTTTTTAGCATATTTCCAAAAAAATTTGAAAAATGTGCTTATTAGTTTCACTCTGTCCATCCGTCCGTCCGTCTGTTTACAAAACTTCTACACCGTTAAAGATAGAGAAAAAAAATTTTAACCATGGGTAGGTCTCATAAAAAAAATAATTTTGTGGAACAACTTTTTCATGTAGCCCAATCCATTACTGAGCTACAGCCCCTCAAACTTTGAAAAAGCCCTATTGTAAATGCATATATCTTATGTTCTGCTTAATATTTTTTCAATCTGAAAACGTCATTCGATAGACATTTTTTTTAACTTTGTAAATTAATATCAAAATTATACAATTTTTTTAAATTTAGTATTTAAATTTAGTATAGTTCATTATGTGAAAACCTAATTTTGCATGATTTTACTACTTTCATAACTCCGGCACGCTTTTAGATAGAGGCTTGAAATTTTGACGCAAGAAAGAACTTTTAGAATTAGCATAAATTGGCTATTTTTAAACACCTGTAACTTAGGAACCTGTACACATTTTACTTCTGCAAGATATAAAAATTAAAGCTACAGTAATATATTTTTACGTGTGTTAAAGGTTTATTTTAGTTGTAAAGGGTTCCAAAGTTGCAGCTCTGCAAAATTGCGAAAAAGCCCTATTTTCAGAAACATATATCTCAGGCTCTGCGTAATAGTTTTGCAATCTATAACAGCCAGAAGATCGAAAATTTTATTATCTATATAAAAAAATATCAAAATTATGTAATATTTTGTAATTTACTATTTAAATAAACCGTTATGTGAAAACCACATTTTGCATGAAATTTCTTATTTCATAACTCCGGCACGCCTTTAGATAGGAACCTGAAATTTTGAGACAAGAAAGAACTTTTAGAATTAGTATAAGTTTCCTCAGAAAATCTTTAAGAGTTATTACGCCTCAAAAATGGAAAATTTGCTATTTTTAGACATCTGTAACTTAGGCACCTGTAAACATTTTTCTTTGGCAAGACATGAAAATTAAAGGTTCAATAATATATTTTTACGTGCGTTAACCGTTTTTCTTAGCAATATAGGATTCCGTACTTACTGCCCCGCAAAATTCCAAAAAAAACCAACAATTCCAAACAAAAAACATTTTTTCTTATTACATGAAATTTCAAATTTTTGTGCAAGTCATAATTCTAAACAGTTTGTATTGAGTTTTAGAAATGTGCGCTTTTAAAAACCGTTGGTTTACATTCTACCTTGTTTCTTTTTTTTCCGAATTTTATGTTTCTATACAATATATGCTATTACTATACTTATAGTTTGAAATTTGAATATGAATGATATACATTATACAAATGTATTTACACAGCTACTTAGTGTTATTATTTATTTTCTTTTTTATGTTTCTGTACAATATATACAGTTGCTATGATATAAAAATGATAAATGATATAAAAATGTATATAGCTACAGTGTTTGGTATCTATAGTCTATGGCTATACGTATTTTTTGTTTTAATTTGTTTTTTTGTTTCTATACAATATACGCTATTGCTATACAGTACACATGTAGTTTGATATGAATAGTATAGATATGTATTTATTTATATACATATGTAGCAATGTAATGTTAAGTTTTTATCTACATATATATTTTTTGTTTTGTTATGTTTCTTTTTTCTTTTTTTCTGTTTTGTGTAAAGAATGAATGTGAATATAATATGTAAGCATTAGGTATATGATGTACATTGAAAATTGTATGAGGTTTTTTGAGTTACAGACAAATTGTGTATGAAAGTTCATTTTGTAAAAATAAAAGCTAAAAAATGTGTGCATTGTATATAAAAATTTGCTATTATTGGAATGAGTATTCGTAATTATTCTAATAAAAATTCGTCGCTCCTCAATGGAAAGGTATGTAATATATATAATATGAAAAACGATTTGTATTATTTTATTTTAAAAATTGAATTGAATTGTAAACCACTATGACCAGGCAGTGCAATAATACTGAAGGTCGTATAACCTATTGTTTGGTCAAAAAAGGGAGGTGGTATTTAGTGGGTTAAAGTCACACTCATAGAGGAATCGTGTTCGTTTTCACTCCTCTATAGTGTCTTTCTATGATTCCCACGTACCCCCGCAAAAAAAAAAAAACAGTAAAAAACAAGTACATAAGTACATACATATGTACATATGTATTTTTGAAATTTTTTTAAGAATAAAATTTAAGCCTAGATTTTTAAAATTTATAGGTAATAAATGTACAAAATAATTTTCATAATTCACAAAATTATTTGTTGAAGTTTGCATCAAAATTAATATTATGATACATATGTATGTACACAGATAAGTATATTATTTATGCATCACAAATTCAATAATATTGCACTTTTTCATTCAAATCAAATATTTTTTTTTCTTAAAAATTTGTTAAGAATTAGAAATCTGATTGTTGAAAACAGAAGTACTCGAAAATAACCGTTCAATAAGAGGTCTATTTATGTATTAATTAAAATATGTGACAAAGTTCAAACCATACTAGAAAATATCCTTAAGTATTAAATATCCGCCAGTCCTTAAATTTTATTTTTAATAAAATTTCAAACTTATTTGTTTTGTTTTTTTTTTTTTATATCTCCAAAAATTTAAATAATGTCGATACATCTCGGGTACGAATTTTTAGTATGAAAATAAAACCTACCTTATAAATAATTGTATGCGGTCGGTAAAAAATTGAACTTTTGTTTCAATAAATTAAAAATAATGTAATATTATATAAGAATTTAATTGTTTGCAATGAATAGTTCGTTATTTCAATTGATCAAATTTTTCATTTGAATAATCATGAATAATGTAACATGTAAAATTTAATAAAATTTTCAATATTCACTAAATCAGGGGCATTATATAACCGTGTTTTTACAAAAAATATCGTTTACAAAGAAATTTTAAATTCATAAAAGCATTAATAATTAGTATGTATTTATGTAAATATGTACGAATATTTAATAATAGCATAGTTCATTATTATTTTCAATATACATCATATGTATTTGTATATCTATATTAAATATTATAATCAAAGATTATCTATTACAATAAGATGGGCCACTTTCACCACGTGACCAAAAATATCTATACTACTCGAAAAACCAAAAAACAAAATTGAAAAAAATAGATAGTAATAAGAGTTTATCACATGATATCACATGATAGGAAACAAAAAACTGGTATGAAACGATTTGGCATATGAAATCTCACTATACAGCAAAGGTGTCGAAAGTGTAAAACACAAAATAAATTTAAATAAAATGTAGTTTTAAGATTTGAAAAAAAATTGTTTTTTTGTTTTAGAATATTTAATCCAAAATTTTAAAAACCATTTACCGAAAAAAATAATTTGAAGCTGTAAAGAAAAGTATAAGAAATAAAAATAGGATTATAAAATGTATTATATTTATTTTTTAACATTTATATTTATACATATTAACATTTTAAGTCTCATATCAAATTTTTTAACATTTTTATTAAAGTTTTTTATTAAATTATGAATTCTGACTCTAATATACTCTTTTCAAAATCAAATTCGTCAAATTTTCAAAGTCAATTTCGTCAAAATTTAGAAATTTACGTTCTTTTTATACCCGTACGATAGGGATCGGGTATATTAAAATTGCTCCTCCGTTTATAACACCACGAAATAAGCTAGCTAGATATACCTTCAAAGGTATGGATCGGATCAGAATCAAATTCCGTGTGCTTTCCGTTCAAATGCTTGTCCGTCTGTCCGTTCGTCAGCAAGATAACTCAAAAACTAAGAAAGCTAGAGACTTCAAATTAACACAAAATATTCTTACATCAATTTGTCGGTTCCCTATTTTTATTGGTTGAGATCCGACCAAAACTTCAGGTAGCTCTCGCTCACCTAACTTTTAGATCTCCACATTTTTCGTTCGAATTTTTCAAAAGTTCTACATCGTTTGAAATAGAACCATTAAATTTTAACTGCTGATAGATATAATAAAAATATTAATTTATGGAAAAACTTTTTTCTGTAGCCCCACCCGTTACGGAGCTACAGCCCCGCAAAGTTCGAAAAACGTTTATATTTAAATTGTTATAACACAAGTTGTATAAGGTATATGTTCAATTTGAAACGATTACTGCTTTTATTAGTTTTAAAATACGCCAAACGATTACTGCTTTTATTAGTTTTAAAAATATATATGTATATAATAATTATATACCTGTCCTATAGGATGTCTTAATTTACCGTTATGCTAAACTCAAATTTTGCAAAATTCTTGACTCCTTTTATTTTCAAACGGTTTAAGTTAAAAACTTGAAATTTTGAGAAAAGTTAGGTCTTTGAAAATAAGTATGAGTCATTTCAGAAAATATTTTTGTATCGGCCCCCGTTTCGGAGCTGTATTGGATCAAAAACCAAAAATTCCTTATTTTTAAACACCTGTCCAAATTTTTTTAAAATAATATACAAAAATTAAAGCTCCCACATATTTTTATTTCTATTAACAACACTTCTTAATAATATAGGGTTATTTTAAAATTGACGAAACTCTAATATCATTTTCTAAATTTTTCTAACAAATTTTTTTAACGATTTGTTTGCATTTTTGTTTTACTCGATAATTTGAAATTGTTGAGGATGATACGTAGTACAAAAAAAAAATAAATAAATAAAAAATATAACGGTTGCTTGATGAATTTATATTTATGTGATATTAGTATACATTCTTATATAACTTATGTATGTTTATTTAGATATCGTATATGTCACTGATGAATACATACATACATACATATGTATAGTATAAATTAATATATATTTGTCGCTTAGTATTCAATAGTACTAGATATATCATATTTGGAAAAGTTTTTGGTTGATAATCGTTATGTGGAAGGTTAGAATCTGCTTTTGAAGAATGTATAAATATTGAATGTAAAATAATGTACAAACCATAGTTCTAGAAATTATAATTGCTATTTACTGTAAAGATGCTAATTCGGTTGGTAAAATAAAAGATAATGTAGAAGAAAAATTGGGAGATGAATATGAAGCTTTTATACCAAAAGAAATTAAACCAAAAATATTAATTAGCGGCATGTCTGAAAGCTATGAGAAGGAAACTATTGTAGAAAAATTAAAAAAGCAGAATACTTGGATCAAAGAGGAGGAATTAAAGTGTGTTAGAGTATATGAAAAAAAAAAAAAGTTAATAAATTTAATGCAATAGTAGAAATGGGTGTTGAAGATTACAACGAAACCATAAAGAATGGAAAAATCTTAATTGGATGGGATGTGTGCAGAGTGTATGAAAATTTTGATGTAATGAAATGCTATAAATGTTTGGGTTATGGACATAAGAAGGAGAAATGCATTGAGAAAAAGAAAATATGTTTAAAATGTGGCGGTGAACACCTGGTAAAAGAATGTACAGTGAATGAAGAAAGATGTGTAAATTGTGTAAGAGCAAATGAAAAATATAAACTTGGGCTAGATGAAAAACATAATTGTGCAGATAGAAACTGTGAAGTATATATGAGAAAAATTGAAATTAGTCGAAAAAGGATTTTTTTATAAATAATCATAGAAAGGAGGATGAGTTGAGTGGAGTATACTTAAATATACAAGGATTAACTACAAATTATAATGAATTCGAAAATCTTATGTTTAGGAACAAATTTAGTTTTGGATGTCTAAGTGAAACACATATTACAGCGGAAATTGATCAATCTGAAATATTACTTGATGGATATGATGTTTACAGATGCAATTCATATTCAAGAAATACAGGTGGAGTTTTAATTTATATTAAAAAAGGATTAAAAAATAAAATGATTTGCAGTTTATACTGTGAAAATGTATGGATGTTATGGGTAAATATTTGTTTTAAGGGAGAAAATTGGTTAATAGCGTGTATATATAGAAGTAGGCAATGTACGGTAAGCAGGTTTTTAGAAATCATGGGTGAGTGGTGCGATACATACTGTAATAGATTGAGCAATATAATTATAACTGGAGATTTTAATATAAACTTATTAAATAAAGATAATGATGAAAAAAGAATGCGTGAATTTATTTCGGATTATAGTCTTAAGCAACAAATTAATGAGCCAACCAGGAGAACAATTAGATCACAATCTCTGATTGATTATGTGTTAACTGATCACATAACAGATGTCCAGGTAAAAGTGGTATCGCAGTTTATTATATCAGATCATGAAACGATTTGTATAAAATTAAAACAAGTGCAATATAGGAATAATAATGACAAAATAACATATTTGAAATATAAAAAAGATGAAATGATAAAAACATTAAATAGAAAACTATTTTTAAATTCTTTAGGTATGAGCCCATTAAATGATTGCTGCTTAAAATTTACAAATGACTTAAATGATACACTGCAGAGTATGAAAAAAACAATTATCTTAAGAGAAAATTGTAATAAATGGTACAACAATGAGCTAGAACAAATGAACCAAAGAAAAGTAAGTTTATATAATAGGGCTGTAATGCTAAAAAATATGGAAGCATGGAATGAGTACAAAGCTTGCAGAAATATGTATAAATATAAATGTAAAGAAGCCAAAAATAGTTATATAGAAAGCCAAATACAGCAAAGGAGTGGAAACCAAAGGGAAATGTGGAAAACTATAAAGAAACATATTTTAAAAAAGGAAAATACGGTATTACAAAAACTAGAAATAAATGGCATAGAAGTAAATAAACAGGATGAAATTGCAAATATTTTGAATGATTTTGTTGTAGATAGCTTATATGAAATCCATAGCAGTATTACTAATTTACCTTATATAAATACGGATACCAACATTAACAGAGGAGGTAACTTCATATTTCAACTAATTAATAGTGAAATGTTGGACAAAACCATAAAAAAGATGAACAATAAAAATGATTATAATGGGTTAAACAAAAAAATAATAATAGAATGTAGTGAGCTATTTTTCCCAGTGTTAGAATATATAATTAATGAATCTTTCAGGCGTGGAGTTTATCCTGAATGCTGGAGAGATACCGTAGTGGTTCCGGTACCAAAAATAAATAATGGAAAGGCACCAATTGATTATAGACCAATTAACATGCTAACAATATACCAGAAGATTTTAGAAAAAATTGTAGCCGAACAACTAAGTAATTTTTTAAAAGAGAATGAAATAATTTGTGAAGAACAGTCAGGATTCAGACAAGGGCACTCTTGTGAAACTGCTATTAGTTGGGTGATAAATGAATGGAAGAAGGAAACGGATGGAAAAAATATAATTGTGGCTGTGTTCATTGATTTGAAACGGGCTTTCGAGACTATTGATAGAGATATTCTGTTAAGAAAATTAGAAAAAATTGGTATATTAGGAGCAGAGTTAAATTGGTTTAAGCAATATTTGAAGGATGGAAAACAAAGAACAAGAGTTGGACCAGTTTTGTCAGCTTTAAAAAATATAGAAATAGGTGTACCTCAAGGGTCCGTGTTGGGTGTTTTACTATTCCTGATATATATAAATGATATGAAATCGGTCATAAAATATGCTAAGCTTGTGCTCTTTGCGGATGATGCATTGTTATATATCAAAGCGAAAACAATAGAAGAATGCAGAGATCTACTAAGTAAAGACCTAGAAAATTTGTACAAATGGTTGTGTATGAATAAATTAAAATTAAATGTCAGTAAAACCAAAAGTATGGTCATAAATGGAGGAAACAGCAACGTAACGCTCTTTCTGGATAATGAAGAGATAGAAGGTGTAGCAGATATTAAATATTTAGGGGTATACATTGATAATAAATTAAAGTTTAACTTACATGCTGATTATGTATGTAAAAAGATTTCAAAAAAAATTGGTTTTTTTGCACGCATTAGGGACAAGTTATCTTATGATTGTGCAGTCACTTTATATAATACACTTATCTTGCCACATTATAATTATTGTTCGTCAGTATTATTTATGTGTGCTATGGGAGATATAAATAGACTTCAATTATTACAAAACAAAGCCATGAGGATAATTCTGAAATGTGACCGATATACAAATATACAAAACATGCTAAGATCATTAAAATGGATGAATGTACAACAATATATAAAGTTTAATGCTATAATTTTTATTTTTAGGATTAAATACAAGATATACCCTGGTTATCTTTGGAGAATCCTTAACTATATATCAGACAGCCAACCGTACAATGTAAGGAATGCTGAGAATTTCAGATTGCCGTTATATAGAAGAGCAAGAACACAAAACAATATAATGTATAGGAGATTAGCTTTATTTAATAGTTTACCGAATGAATTAAAAATTGAAAGAAATTTTACAACTTTTAAAAATAAATTAGAAATTGTAATAATAAATGAATTAATTTGAATTTTCTGGTATAAAATAAAATAAATTATATTTAAAGAGATTTAAAAATAAATTATTAATTTAAAAATAAATTAGAAAAATTATAATAATAAATGAATTGAATTAAATTTGCATAAAAGAGAAAAAAAAAAAAAAAAATTAAACTAATATAAACTTAATTTAAATTTACTAATGAAAAAATAAAATAAGAAGAAAATAATTTGTATGAATTTGTAAATATAGTTTTAACTAATAAATAAATAAATAAAAAAAATAAAAAATAAATAAAATTCACCAAATTATTTTGAAATACTGAACAATTAAAAAAATAATGTTATAAGCAGAGTGACGGACTATGAACATACTAACGGGTTCGTACGGGTAGCTAAGAGTTGGCAAAGGCAACTGTATTCTTCCTCGTTTTATTTAAACAAATAAGTTTGAAATTTTATTAAAAATAAAATTTAAGGACTGGCGAAATATTTTCTAGTATGGTTTGAACTTTGTCAGATATTTTAATTAATGCATAAATAGACCCCTTGTTGAACGGCTATTTTCGAATACTTCTATTTTCCGCAATCAGATTTCTAATTCTTAATAAATTTTTAAGAAAAAAAAATATTTGATTTGAATGAAGAAAGTGCACTATTATTGAATTTGTGATGCATAAATAATATACATATGTATCTATGTATCATAATATTAATTTTGATGCAAACTTCAACAAATACTTTTGAGAATTGCATGAAAATTATTTTGTACATTTCTTACCTATAAATTTTAAAAATCTAGGCTTAAATTTTATTCTTAAAAACATTTGAAAAATACATATGTACATATGTATGTATGCACTTGTTTTTTACTGGTTTACAATTCAATTCAATTTTTAAAATAAAAAAATACAAATCATTTTTTATATTATATTACATACCTCAATGGAAGCGTCGAATTTTTATTAGAATAATTACGAATACTAATGGGTAACGTGATAATAATAATACAAGTATTATACCAGGGAATGAAAATAATACTTTACATACATTCCATATAAATAAATTCCTTACAAGTAATTAATAGAAGATAAATTAGGAAAAAGTAAAAATTAAAAAGAATAATATTTGGAGATAAAAATTGTTTTATATTTTATTTTTGATTTTGTTGTTTTCTGTTTTTGTCTTTTAAATATTTAATATCCCCTTTTTTGGTAAAACCATTATTGGTGATAATGAGCAAATTTATAATAACAAAGTATTTTATTACCTATATATTTATTTAGTTTTAATTTTAAAGGTTCAATTAAATTATTTTTAATACAGTATATACAACAGCGTTTAATAAAAATAAGAATATGTACCTTTTATTTTTGTAAATTATCGTTTTGATTTTAAAAAATAACGATCAAAAAATATCTCTTTAATTAGGAGGAGTACTCCTTTCATTTAAGTTTTTAAAAATTTTACCTGTTCTCTAAAGAGTTCACTTCTAAGAATTATTTTCAAAAGTTATAAAATAAGTATGCGGAAGAAGTAAATGAATCTAATGACAAAAAATTATTCGGCAATGCCTTTGCAAATAAATACTTAAAATATTCACCCATATTCTTGAAGACTTATCATACGAAGAGTATCACTGACGTGATGATTTGTTATTCTGCAAGACTCTAAAGTGATGTTTTCAATTTCACCCGATATTAAATAGCTCCAAAAAAATAGCACCCAAAATATTTTTGCCAGGTGCCACTTTTTGGTACATTTCTCTTTTTTTTTTTTTTTTTTAATTTCTATTGTAGAATCGGGGACTAGGTTTTTTTAATCACATCGGTCCGACTTCTGGTTCGCAAGATACGACGGCTTCTTGCAACTTATGAATATGTACTTTGATTTACTATTTAAAAATCAAAACCTCTTTTTTAAATAATTTTAGCTGAACGTTTTTTCGTATATAAATTCTATAATATAATATTCTAAGCTCTGTATGATTTTTCATTTGAGTACCTGATATACTCAGTGTATATTGTTCATATTTCGAGTACTCGTTTTTGATTTTCAAAACATCAAATCTTTTACGAAATCAAAATTAATACGCATTTGAATGTAATACAAACAAATAGAGTTGAATGTATATTTGTTTACAATCGAGTATAGCTTTTACTGTACTCTTGATTGAGTGTAGTGAATTACTTTTATAGTATAGCGAGTATAGCAATAAAGAGAAAAAACAAATTTATCCATGCACATCTTTAGTAAGTACGTATAGTAATATCATATAAATATAAATTCTTCAAGCAACCATCATATTTTTTATTTATTTAATTTTTTTTGTACTACGCATCATCCTAAACAATTTCAAATTATCGATTAAAAAAAAACAAAAAAATCGTTAAAAAAATTTGTTAGAAAAATTTAGAAAAATGAAGTCACACTTTTGTCAATTTTAAGGTAACCCTATATTATTAAGAAAAGTTGTTAATAGAAATAAAAATATAATGTTGGAGCTTTAATTTTTGTATATTACTTCAAAAACATTTGAACAGGTGTTTAAGTTACAGGAGTTTAAAAATAAGGATTTTTTTAGTTTTTGACCCCAAACAGCTCTCAAACAGGTGGCGATACAAAAATATTTTCTGAAATGACTCATCCTTATTTTCAGAGACCTAACTTTTCTCAAAATTTGCAGTTTCCAACTTAAACCGTTTGGAAGATAGAAGGAATCAAGCATTTTGGAAAATTTGAGTTTTGCATAACGGTAAATTAAGACACCGTATGCCACAAGTATATATTTATTGTATAAAAGCTAATAAAAGCAGTAAGCGTTTGGCGTTTTCAAATTGAAGATATACCTTATACAACTTGTGTTATAATAATTTAAATATGTGTTATAATTTTTCGAACTTTGGGCAGCTGTAGCTCCGTAACGAGTGCGGCTACAGAAAAAAAGTTGTTAAAAATAAAATTAATATTTTCATGATATCTATCAGCAGTTAAAGTTTCATGACTCTATTTCAAAAAAAAATGTGGGGATCTAAAAGTTAGGTGTTCGAGAGATACTCGAAGTTTTGGTCGGATCTCAACCAAAAAAAATAGGGCTACAAATTGTTGTAAGAATATTTTGCGTTAATTTTAAGACTTTAGCTTCCTTAGTTTTTGAGTTATCTTGCTGACGGACAAACGGACAAAGCTTAATCGACTTAGAATTTTATTCTGATCCGATCCATACCTTTGAAGGTATATCTAGCTAGCTTATTTCGAGGTGTTACAAACTGAGGAGCAATTTTAATATACCCGATCCTTATCGTACGGGTATAATTACCATATGCATATATATATAAAGGTATACAAATATTAATAAACTATATTATTTTAATATAAATATGAATATAAACATTAATAAATTAAAACACTAATAATATTTTATAATAATGTAATTTTTTTTCTCCCTCTTTCCCACTGGTAATACACTATATTTTTCTCTTTCTAAAGTTGCGATCATATCCACGATATTTCTCATGAAAATTAGCCTTAAAAAAAAAATTTGATTTTAAACACAGACAAAATTTATTTTGAAAATTTGGGTGAATTAGATTTTGAAAAAAGACAGATATAATGTTGAAAAGGAAAAATTTGAAGTGAAGAGTATACATATATAAAGAGTTTTCCAATTTGAGTGATATGATTCCTTTTCAAAAAAAAAACACACTAATTGTTAACGAAACTCAAATGTTTTTTATTTAATGTGAAGTACAATCGATACAATTAAGTTCTGAATAAAACGTCATTCAAATGGCCTCCACGACTTCTTTTGCAGCAATAAATTCGATAAATCCAATTTTCGAGCACTTTTTCCACCAAATCAAGTCGTTTGCCATGAATAGCACGTTCAATATTGACTTCTAAAGCTTGAAGAGAGTCTGGTTTATTGCTAAAGACCAATGACTTCAAATAACCCCGCAAGAAATAGTCTAATGGTGTTAAATCACAACTTCTTGGAGGCCATTCAATGTCACAATTTCTTGAAATAATCGAATCTTCAAACTTTTCTCGCAATAATTCGTTTGTTGCTCGTGCTGTGTGGCACGTAGCCCCGTCTTGTTGGAACCAGATGTTATCAAGATGAACTTCCTCCAATTTCGGGTTACCAGCTTCATTTCGAAAGAAGTACGGACCGATGATTCCATCAGACCAAAAACGAAAGCAAACTGTCAATTTAGGTGAAAGTAATGGTTGTTCATGAATAATTTGTGGAGTTTCTTCGCACCAGAATCGACAGTTTTATTTATTTACCGCACCACTCAGATGAAAGTGAGCCTCATCTGAGAAGAAGATTTTCTTAAAATTCATCTTTTCTATTCTTCAATTAAATTTCATCTTTTCTATTCTTTATATCTCAAAACTGGTTAGAGATAGAGAAAAAGTTACTAGGTACATACTAATTATAGGGCTTGAAAAGATGTTTAATTAATCGAATTAATCGAATTTTGAATTATGTATGTATGTATCCTTTGATATTTTAATTTAAATTTTTGTAAAATTCGCAGCGCTATCATAATTAAAATTAAAAATAAAATTTTTTAAGTACTTCAAATACTTTAAAAAATTTTTAAAAAACAAATATAAAATATTGTATTAAATAAGCTAATATTGCAAAAACAATCACAAAACTTTTTTTTTTCTCTTATATCTAATCTCTTTAAATTGTAACAATTGCTGCTAAATAATATAAATAAAACGGAATCAGTATATAAACACAACAGCAAAGAACTGCTGCTATATTATATGAAATTATATGTAAATTACTTAAATGTAAATGCTTGTAAATGCGTTATATGAGGCATTCACTTTTTGCATATCCGATTTGAAGTTGATATTGTTCTTATTTAATTCAATTTAGATGATCCATATCACATATATTCATCTTCAACCTATTAATTTCATAATCTAAAATTTTAGTATTAATGCGGTAATAGATAATGTGGTTTTCTCCTTTTTATCAATATTTCTAATATCACAATCATATTGGTGCTTTTTAATTCTATTTTTAGAAGTTGAACCTGTTTGTCTTGATATAACAAGAATTACAATACTTGCAGTCAATTTTTCAGATCAATTTCGATCTATCTGAATTGCGTAGTCAGTCAATCTGAATACGTATCAGATTGTTTTTGTATAAAAAACACAAAAACTATCAGATACGTATACAGTGAATAATCTTTTTAATTTATAAGAAATTTGTGAAATAAATTTAAATTTAAAAATCATTCAAATTGAGGTTCACGTAATACATATTTGGTTGTATTATTCGTTACATTTCGTTTCCTGAATAAACTTTCAACAACTTGGTTAATAAAATATGTAGATAATAGAGATTAAAAAATTAAATTAGTATAATTTGAGGAATCGAAAAGACAAAGTAATTAAATACTATAGTTCATATAAATGTGTTAAAAAACATAAACAAAATCTGTTTATATGTTGAAAGAATGTATGAATTTCGCATCATCACAAAAATGATATAGCAAAGAAATAATATACGCAGAAGCTATTTTTATTATACACAAGATTTTCGGTTAGTGATAGGTGCGATGCTTGCAGTTGGAATTGGTATTTTTTGCTGTGCTGGCCTTCCAAGATAAGTCTCTATCCCAGATCCCAGAAGGGTCAAACTGCTTCATCACCTGCACATTGTTAAGCCTTTCCTCAATTGATGGTCTATAAGCGAATGTGGAAATATGAATTATAAAGGTGCCAGAGCTGCCACATCGAGAATGTCATAAAAAAAGCTAGAGGCCAACGCAAGGAAACTCGAATTCGTCACCCATTTTTGAAAATTTCCCTTTTTTACTAAAAACCTTTTTCACTTTTAACTCACTAAATAGTACTAAACTCTTGAACTTTATTTGTTTATTTGTTTGTTTATGTCTTTAATTCTTCGATTATAATTTCAAAGGCTACTCGATCAAAAAATTCAAAAAAAAACTCTTGATTTTATTATACCCTACACCTAAAGTATAGGGTATATTAACTTTGGTATGGTGTTTGTAACTACCAAAACGAAGCGAGTTAGATATGGACATGTATATATATTCTGAATCAGGCTCACCTCCTGAGTCGATTTAACGATGTCCGTCCGTCCGTCCGTCCGTTCGCACGATAACTCAAAAACTAATAAAGCTATTTGATGAAATTTATATAGTAGGTTACTAATTACAAAAGGAAGGCTAAGTTCGAATCTGGACAAAATCGGTCCATGGGTTCGGATTCTGGAAGCTTCCGAACGAGCCCCAGAGCACACGAGATTATCTCCAAAATCAACAAAGATAGAACCTTTAAATTTTGTACAATGATGTTCCTTCCCGTTCGATTTATGTCTCTGAAATTTAAGAGGATTTGATCCATGGGTTTGGATTTTGGAAGCTTCCGAACGAGCCCCAGAGCACACGAGATTATCTCCAAAATCAACAAAGATAGAACCTTTAAATTTTGTACATTAATGTTCCTTCCCGTTCGATTTATGTTTCTAAAATTTAAGAGGATTTGGTCCATGGGTTTGGATTTTCGAAGCTTCCGAACGAGCACCAGAGCAAATGAGATTATTTCCAAAACCAATAAAGATATAACCTTTAAATTTGGCAGATTGGTGTTCTTTCATGTTATTTTAGGTCAAAATATTCTGGTGAAATAATAAAAGGTCTGGTCAGCCCTATGTGTAGACACAAGGGTTAATAAAACTTTTTACTTTAAACTTTAATTTTTAATTTTTAAACAATTTTATATACATATGTATTATAAATAGTTTAAAGTTACACATACATATGTGTACAATTTACAAAATCTTGCCAATGCAAATCTTGCCAATCAAAAGAAAAATTGCAAATGCATAATACAAAATGAAAAATTAAAACAAATTGTTAATACGGTATATTAACAAAGTTTTATTTGAAAAAATCAGATAGGTATTACACTTTTTCCAAAGATTTGAATTTTTTAAAAAGAAAATCATTTAAGTCTTTAAGTTTTTAGTCCACCTTTGCATGGAAAATTTGTAGATAAATTTGTAAAGTAACTGTTGTGAAGCCACTTTTTAAAAGATATTTTGCAATGCAATAGGTCTTTTGATAAAGTCATAAAGTGTACACTTTCCAGTAAAATGTTAAAAAAACGAAAAATGTACGCTTAAGGGACTGCAATTTTAAATAAGTAAGTAATGACTTTCTAGTTATTCTTATACAAAAATTATTGAGAATTCAAGAAAAAGAATTAAAGCTAAAATACTCCACTTTTAGTGACGTCAACGGACACATTATTGCAAATATTTGTTTCTGCTTTGTTTTGTTTTTTGTGTCATACAACAAAACAAGCTTGTTTCTAACAAATGTATTTATATGTAATTCTTTTAATTATTATTACATTGTATGTAGGTAATGTTTTTACTAGTTGAAAAACTGCTATAAAATAAAAAAAATAAAAACATTTTTTTCTAGTGTTATGTTAATGTATTGTACCTTTTGTTGATAGAGTCAATAGAATTATAAAACAAGCAGTATTGTATTTATTATGCTGTGGTATTTAAGTATTTTGTATGGTACCTATTATTTGGTCTATACATAACAAAAAATAATACAATTTTTACTTATTTTACACCACGAAAAAATCTCATTTCGTCGTATAAACTATAATATAATTTAGTCAATTAAAAACCTTCAATGAGTTTGTTTGAATATTTAAATTTGACGGCATTTTTAAAACGTTTTTCGTTTCTTTCTTTTTATTTTTCGGTTTTTTTCATTTAAAAAATATTTTGTTTACTTTAAAAGCTTTCGATCTATTTATCTTTAGTTTTGTGCGGTTAGTTTAATATTTCTAAGAAAATTATTTTATTATAGTATTTTGTTTTGTTTTTCTGTATACAAAATGTATAAGTATGTAATTCTTTTATTCTTTCATTAATTTATCAAGTAGCCATTTTTGGAGTGAACAATAAATTAAAAAAGTAGTAATTATTATTATTTATTTTTTTTTTTGATTGTTAGAAAATTTCCAAATTATAAAAGTATCTCATACAAATGATATCATTTTGATATTTATAATTTCGTTTATATTAATATAATTTATTCAAAAACTAAAAAAAAAAATTAATTTTTGAAGTAAAAATAATAGCAGTGTATTGTGAATTGTGATCATTTAAAGTCGTGACCTTTATTTATATCGACGAGTATAAGATTGTGGATAAGAATGTGTGATGCGATGATTTACATATTATTGCAGCTTTTATTTTGTTTGTAAAATTATTTGATGACATTTTTAATTTCAATATTATTATTTTTATATGTACATATGTATTCAACAAAAAAATTATTTACCTTCAATTACTTGCTAAAAAACAAATATCTATACACAAAAAATTACCTTAATATAAAATATAAAAAGACCTAGTTATATTACCTCGTGCCAGTTGGAACTTAACATAAATTACCGTTGGTCATGTTATCATTAGGTTTTATTAAATAATTTAATTTGAAAAAACAAATTATTTTAATAGGAATTTTAACTAAATATTGAATATAATATACTATTTTAAAAAATTGAACTATGGTAACAAATTCAACATACATAGGTATGCTACCTTAAGAGTCCCGTGCAAGTGTGTTTAAAATGAAACAAAAAAATTAAAGTTCAAATTTTATATTTTTATAAGTGTTAACAGCTTCTCTTAATTAAATACACATATAGAATTATCCTAAAAGTAAGAAAATTGTCGAATGGAAATCAAAAAAAAATTCGAAAGAAAACGATAAATTTTGGTTCGAAAGGAGTCGAATATTAAACTGTTTTTTTAGTTATTTATTAAACTTGTGTCTTTAAAAATCTTTGGTTTACTGCACTGTTAAAATGTATTTAAATATCCGTATGAACTATGTTCAAGGGTATAATAAATTTGCCATTGCGTTTGTGACACCTTAAAGGAGTCGAGAGTCAAAGGTGATGGATGGGCTCAGAATCGAATTCTGAGTCAATTAAGCCATGTACGCCCGCCCGTTCGCACAATAACTCAAAAAATAAAGGAGTTAAGAGGCTAGGAGGTAAATATTTTTTAAGCCACTTTTGAAAAATTGTTAGTTTCGCTATTTACCAAGCATTTTCGACCGCCGGGTTCGTTGTAGTAGTTGCCATCATACTTCTTTCTTTATATATGATAATATCTATTGTACTATTTCTATTTATTATATGATAGTATCTATTGTTAGGAATCTGAAATTTTGCAAAATGCTGCGAAGTAGAGGCGAACAACAGCTGTAAAGGTTGGTTGTGCTGATAGGACAGGTTCTGGTTATGGGAGCTACCCAAACCTGACCTATCAGCACAACCAATTCTCTTTTTAAATGAGAATAACTCAATGCCTATTAAAGCTAGGTATACGAAATTTCGTGAATTTCTTACACACATCTTGGAAGTAAATGAAGGTAGACATCTGAAATCTTGTAAAAGACAATAAAGTTTCAGGACAGTAACTTCTGTAAAATTTGGTTATGCTGGTGCAACAGGTCCGGTTAGCTGTCATACAATTCCAAAATTTAAACAAATATATATCGGTACTTAACGGCGGTACTAAAACATCTGAAATTGTGTAAAAGATGATCAAGTTTTATAAAACCGGTATATATTACGTTCATACGGGTATTTATATCCTCGTTTTTATTTCAATTTTTGAATACATATTTTAATTAAATTACGCAAATTTGCATATACATATGGACATACCTACATATATTTTTGTTTTCAAAAAATTTTAATATAAAAATATACTTACATAATATGTAAATTAAAATGAGAAAAAAGTTATAATTTAAAAAAAACAAGAGATAATTTAAAAATTTACATATAAAAGTTTATTAATTAAGTTTACAAATTTCAATAGATAAAGAATAACACGTTGTTAGAGACATACATATATCAAACTTAAACCTGTAGTGCTAAAAAATTGTATGACTTTTTACCGACCGCATAGATTAATGTATAAGGTAGGTATTGTTTTCATACTAAAAATTTGTACCTGAGATTTTGGCAAATACGCACTACTCCCGTGTGGAGAAGGCTGTAAAAATATTTTTAGCATGATGTCTGTCTGTCGGTGTGTGTGTGTGTGTGTGTGTTCGTGTGTGGGTATATCTGTGGGCATGTGTACAGCTTAAACGACTGCGTGGAATTTTTTGCAATTTCATATTTAAGGTTTTGACGTAAATATCTCGGATTGATAAGCTTTTGGAGCAAATCGGACCACCGGAAGTGGTAGTTTACTAATGTACTTTTTAAGTTTTTTACGAATATTTCGTAACAGAAAAATTTTATGAGAATAATTATTAAGAAAAAGTTATTACACAAGTAAAGAGCAACAACTTTGCCATAGAACATTTTTTGATCCGACTAACTTTAACTTTTATTTAATTTTCCAAATTCCATACATAACACTCCATATGAATTTATATAAACAATTTTTTTTTGTTTTTGTTTGTCGAGCAAGATATAGTGTCAAAAGTGATGGATGGGCTCAGAATCGAATTCTGAGTCGATTAAGCCATGTACACTCGTCCGTTCGCACAATAACTCAAAAAATAAAGGAGTTAAGAGGCTAGGAGATAAATATTGTTTAAGCCACTTTTGAAAAATTGTTAGTTTCGCTATTTATCCAGCATTTTCGGCCGCCGGGTTCGTTGTAGTAGTTGCCATCATAATTCTATTGCACTACTCAGTATCTATTGTAGCTAGGAATCTGAAATTTTGCAAAATGCTGCGAAGTAGAGGCCAACAACATCTGTAAAGGTTGGTTGTGCTGTTAGGACAGGTTCTGGTTATGGGAGCTTCCTAAACCTGTCCTATCAGCATAACCAATTCTTTTTTTTAATGATAATAACTCAATGTCTATTGAAGCTAGGTATCCGAAATTTCGTGAATTTCGAAATTTCTTGCACACATCTTGGAAGTAAATGAAGGTAGACATCTGAAATCTTGTAAAAGACAATAAAGTTTCAGGACAGTAACTTCTGTAAAATTTGGTTATGCTGGTGCAACAGGTCCGGTTAGCTGTCATACAATTCCAAAATTTAAATAAATATATATCGGTACTTAACGGCGGTACTAAAACATCTGAAATTGTGTAACAGATGATCAAGTTTTATAAAACCGGTATATATTACGTTCATACGGGTTTTTATATCCTCGTTTTTATTTAAATTTTTGAATACATATTTTAATTAAATTACGCAAATTTGCATATACATATGTACATACCTACATATATTTTTGTGTTCAAATCATATACATTTTTTTTTTAATGTGACGATCCTACGGTTTTTATATATACAAGTTGTTAAGTTAAACGGAAGCTATAATGTTAGCAATGGTCTTCCAGGCTTTTTTTTCAAATATCTAGATTGCGGAATTACATTTTTTATACTGCAGCTATTGTGTTTTTAATCAACTAACTGTTAATGGTTCCGTAGTTTATTTACGATTATAAATTGCATTTTCGAATTTTTAGGTAAAAAAATTTTTTTTTTCTATTTGTGTCAATATCCAATCAATAGCTAGGGCTATAAACGTCCTATAACATCAATATTTCTAGAATGTATTTTAAACAGGTACTATTAGTTTTGTTATATGGGTTAATCGAAAGTCTTCTGAGTTAAGACTTTTTTCTGTTTTAGAAAAAAGTCATTAATTCTCAATCATGAAAGTCTCTTGGAAAAGTTTTCTTTTAAGAAAAAAGTCAATATTTTTCGTTATCATGAATGTTTATTTGTTTGACTTTTGTTTGACACTTTTTAAGTCAGACGCATTTTAGCTGTGGACTTTGTACAATAAACATCAAAATGAATAAAAATTTAAAAAAAAGTGTAAACATTTTTAAAACAATTTTTTATTTATAAAAATAATTATTTTCTTTTAAAATAACAAAAACTCATTTTTAATAATAAAAAGCAACTTGATTAATATGAACCCAGAGAGGATACCCTGCATCACCTGAAGGTCAAGACTATTAGAAAATATATATTTTAAAATTATATTTTAGCTCTTTACCCAAAAGCTAGATGTTGATCATCCCATTTCTTTTTTTCTCGAACATTTCTTTTAACCTGGACAATTCTGATCACATTAAGATAAAATGACGATTTTTATAAATACTGGCTGTCATTTGGAGAAGCCCCCTATCTTAGAAACCAGAAGTCGGACCCATCTGATTTAAGAATCCTAGTCCTCGATACTGCAATGGAAACTAAAAAAGAAAAAAAAGTTCTGGAAAGTGGCCGCTTAGTTTTAGTGGTCCGTTTTTTGAGGCGGACTTAAAAGTCGAATTTTTTTATTTCTGTTTGCTAATTTAAATTCTACTACAAAATTGGGGAGTACGTTTTTTAAATCACACCGATCCGATTTTTGATTCCCAAAATACGAGGACTTCTTGTAACCTACGCTATTGCATAGTCATAGATTGTTTATGAGCCTATATTATATTTATACAAATCCAATTTATTTTTATCTGTGTATCCAAAAATTCAATGACTATCTTAGGCGTCTTCTTTCACGGTAGAAAATGGTATTTACTTTCCTTTCCATTTCTTAAATCTCTTCATCCAAAATGAAACTCCAAATAAACGAGTTTTCCCATTTTTATTTTTTCACAAAATTTCATACAAAAAAATGTCTTGCTTTTCAATAAGATAATGTTTTTGACACCAAAAATTTTTCATACAAAAGTTAATTCTTTTCAATTCATAAGACTTTCATGATTGCGTGACTTTTTATGGAAGACTCTTCAAAGATGAAAAAAGTCTTAACTCAGAAACCTTTCATGATTGACACATACACATGCTACCTACAGAGCAACTTAATTTCAGGAAAAAGGACGTTTTGTAAATCTATAATAAAATCGGAACATTGAGTCAGCTATCTTTTGATGATGGTTTAAGTTAAATTTTATGGTAAGTTTAATTTTGTAGAAAATATGTGAGGGTAGATTTTTTCTTTAACTGCAACCTTATTGTTTTCTTGAAATTGTTGCAAGTGTGTTGTTTCGAGTTTTTATAAAATTGCCAGCAAGTAACTTTCTTTCGAATTTGTTGCCATTAAAATTTTATTTCAAAATCATTTTTTTTAACAATTCGATTCGAAAAATGTAAGTGGTGTAACCGCAGAATTTTCGATTAGGATTTTTCATCCGTGTATGACTTTCATAACTTGGGAAATATCAAATATCTTATCTTCTACATATGTTGTATCTATTTCACTTATTCATCACTTATTTTAAAAGTATGTGAAATAATATTTTCAGCAAGTGTATTGAAGATTGATTTGTAATCAGAAAATATTTTAGCAATTTTGATTTTGGGTTGCGACTAAAATCGCGATTCCGATGCTGTTTACTTTTATAATTTGAACTAATCCTCTAATAGTCTAATATAAACATTCTATACTGAGTGGTAAATAAATGTTATCTTGCTAGATTTGAAACGGAAGATGAACATCTTTTTTTACAATTCCGCTCAATTTTCATAAAAAATTTTCCAATATTATATATTTTCATATAGGATTCACCTTCATGATTCACTCAGTTCATGTTTTTTCGTTTCTTAACGAACTAAATAAGCAGGTTAAATTGCAACTATATTTTGGACTTTTTTGCTTCTACTTAAGATTTTTATTTACAATTTATTTATAAAATTAAATTTACAAAATTTTCTTTCTTTATTTAAAGCTTCTTTTGTCAGTTTTAGTAAATTTGAATTTCGTAACGGGGCGCTGTGAATTAAGATCAAAATGGCTTTAATTCACATTTGAAAAATGAAGACATATCACCATCTTTTTTTATTTTGCTTATAGTTTTCTCATTCAAATTCGAAATAAAACCGTGTAGTTTATACCGCGTATAGTTTATTTTAGGGTTACACACTTTTTCTAGTATAAGTATGTCTGCGAAATTCTGAATTTAGAGGGATCTTATAGTTGGTTGCGAAATAAGTAAGGTTTGCCCCCTTTTCCAGAACATGCTTATTTATGTTATAGAATATTTCGAATTTAGAGGTATTTTTTAATTGGTTACAAATTCGGGGTTGCCTCTTTTTCCAGAATTTATACATATGGTGGCCGCACAAAATGTCGCAAGGTGAGATTTCTAAAATTCAATGATTTTGATCCAACACTAACATTCTAATGATTCAATGAATGATTTTGGTTTATACCCTTTTAATTATAACGACTTTTTGTGGCGGTCAAAATGAATGAAATTGCTTATTCAAATTGGTTTTGTTTAAATGTTTAGTAGACCATTATAAAATCGTAACACTAATTTAAAGATTTTAAATACCAAAATATATTTAATAAAGTTTTAAATACCTTAATATACAAATTTTAAATACTAAATACCAGTTTGTTTGTGGAAAAATGAAAATAGTCGATTGTAAACGGCTAAATTGATATTAGTTAATTTGCAAAGAGTTTAATCCGCATTAGTTTAGCCTCTATCTGAAAAAATTAAACCTTAAAACTTTTTTAGCTGTTTTTTTTTTCATTTCTAAACTGTGTATCAAACTGAACCAAGTTTTGTAGAAATGTTTCTCGAAAACTGAAAGTG
Source organism: Poecilobothrus nobilitatus (assembly GCA_947095535.1). Lineage (NCBI taxonomy): Eukaryota > Metazoa > Arthropoda > Insecta > Diptera > Dolichopodidae > Poecilobothrus > Poecilobothrus nobilitatus. The sequence continues at coordinate 82,006,517 of OX352772.1, read as the reverse complement.
TATTAGCACTACTTTTCATCACATGTGTATGCAATATGTCTAACAATTCCGACATGTCAGCCGTTTTTGAATCACTTAAAGTGTTTTTCTCTGAAATTTGTTAAGTTTTAAAAGCCGACATAAAAACTTTTTTTATATGCAAGAGTTAACATTTTTGTTTTCATCTAAGTTCGAAAAAGAACTAGTTATGAGTCTATGACAAATTTTTGATCATTAAAATGATTTAACCATTATGGTTTATTTACAGACCTTTGTAAATATTAAAGTTATAATATACGAGTACATACATTAAATAAGCTAGTGTTTTCTTAAGTAAGTTAATTTTTAAGAATATGCTTTCAATTTTTGGTAAATTTCTATTTATTTTGTCAAATATTGGTCAATTTCTACTTTGTATTTGCTACAAATATTTGTCAATTTCTTAATAAGAAGTTCTCATCAGCAAAATATAAGCTGTGTGAGCTTGTTCAAAAATCTTTTTTTGTTTCTTTTATCCTGCATCTGCATTATACATACTCGCATTAACCACATTATACCATAGTCTTATGGGAAAATTTAGTAGTCCTTCTGGAAATTTGGAAATAACACAAAAACTACAGATTTTTTTAATTTCCTCCTAAGGGAGTATTAAAGTTCCATCTTTTTTACGTCTTCTAGTAGAAAGAAATTTTGCAAATATTGTAAATTTTCATTCATAAATATACATTTTAAAAAATGTCTTCCAACGACTTTTCAACAAAAAAAAAGCTTCTTAAAAGCTTTTTAAAAGAGCATTGATTTGGTACATTACTGAGCAAAAAAAAATCTTAAAAATCTTTTTTATTGCAATATCGATTTGCTTTAATAAATAAAGTAAATGTTTTAGAATGCATATAAAAATAAACTATTTAATTATTTTTACAATAAGTTAATTTATGTTAATTTATATATAATGAAATAAATTAATATTATTAGTTATTCCCCTTTTCACACCACCTTTTAGGTAGAGAATATACCGAATTTTTTTTAAAGTGGTATCGCCTGAAAACTTGTGTTAAACTAAAATAATAAAAGAAATATATATATGTCATATACAAAAAATATTTAATTTTTTTTTTTTAAGTGCATTTCTCTGCCACATAAATGTGAACAGGAAATTTCCTTTCTTTTTCAGGCGTAAATGCCTTCAGGGTGGAATAACTCTTACGACGTATGTGGGATTTGAAGATTTAATTTCAATATAGTAATAAAATAAATAAATAATTAAAACAAAATATATAATTCAAATTTAACAACGAAGTTAAATAAATTAAATAAAATAATTCATTCACCACAAAACAATATTAAAACTAAAAAACAAAATAAAATATCACAAAAATCGATATTTTCCTACCGAATAGAGCAAATTAGAGATAATAGAATAAGAGATAAGAGGAAATTAGAGATATTAGAGATAATAGATCTTAAGTGGGCAAAAATTAAAAATGACATTACGATTGTATCACAACTGTATTTAGGTACCTTCATATCTAAAAGGTTAATTTGGTCAATAATAATATTTAATTTTTCGTGCTTTTCAATATCATTCAATATTTTGAAATTATTTTGTTTCTGTACTGTCTGTGAAATAAGTAAATTAGATCGTAATTAATTATTATTCTAAATTTAAAATCACATTTAAAGTGATTATTTAAAACAATATTATTCTGACCTTTAATAATTTTGAGTTTTTTAAATCTATCTATTTTTTACTAATATTTAAAACTAAATTAGAGAAATTTAAAATTATACTATCATCGCGTAAATTTTTATTATTAGTTTCCATTAAATTTACCAAGTAATTGGTGAAAATACTTGGAACTGCATCTGTCATTAAACCCGGACTTTGATCATTATTTAATTCAAAAGACCGATTCTGAAAAATGCAATATGGAACTATAGGATGTTGGTTGCCAGTCTGATCTTTGTGTAGCGCTTATCCAAAGCTCTTTATCCCGAAATTTAAAAGTAGCGACAGATATTATGCTATTAGTATAATGAGAGGGCATGGGCTTATATCCAAGAACCGAACATTTTGTACCCATTTTATTTAAGGAAATTATTAAAAAAGACAATACAAGGAACTAAATAATTGAATTAATTTTTTTAAGTTAGGTATTTATACCATAAAATCTTTTAAAAATAATAATTCAATTCAAAAATTTAACTCTACTAAAATATGAGTACATAACATAAAATATTACTAAAATTTAGAGTTATGTAAAATAAAATATTAATTTATTCATTTTTCTCTAATACTTTTAAAATAGTATTGCAATTTAAAATTTTACTCATAAAAAGATTATATTATTTCATGTAAGTGCATGAATATTCTATTTACAATAATTTTTTTTTATACACTGTATAGAAAAAAGCGAAAATTGCTGAACCAGAATCTGGTACTTCTTTTTTTCAAAATATTCCTGAAAAATATGATTTGAAAGTTAATTTTTTTATTGACATAAAGAAAAACTTCGAACTTTATTTTTATATAAATTTTATAATTTTTTATTATAATTAAAAATATAAAAACTTAGTTTGAACTAAAATATATTTACCAAATTTACAGTACAATTTTTTATGAAGCTTTTAAATTATTAGGTTATGTTCACTAAAATTATTAAAATTGTGTACTCTCATTATATTTTGAGAGTATTAATTGGCGGCGATATGAAATGCCAAGACCTAAGTAAACAGGCCAAGAACTGAAAACACATAAATGTAGTTGTAATCGATTCTCACGTATCGCGCGTATGAATAATTTCATAATTAATGTGAGTCTCGATTATAGCCATATAAGAGTGTACAAAATTTTAAAGTATGAAAGTAGTCTCGACGTATACTATTACGATATTGAGGTAATTTATCTTAAGAAGCTTTTAAAATAAAAAATTTAAAGGAAGACAATTTTTTAAATGCATATTTATGAATGAAAATATTTTTTTTAATGAATTATGTAAAACAGATGCGACTTTAATTTTCTTTTTGGACCACATTGAATAAAGTAAATGGTTTTTGTGTTACTTCAAGATTTATAATTAGCCCCTTATTTTTCTACAAAGACTACGTGTAAGTTTGTTAAAAGCTGACCCCTTATTAAGCTTTTACTCTCTGCACTTCATGGCCTGCTATTTGATGTGAGTCTTGTGAAATGCTAAACAAAACTGAAAATTTATTTTGCTGAAAATATGTTGAAAATTTGGAGTTGAAAGCTGAAATTTTGGTATGTTAAAGAAAAAATTCGAAAGTTATTGGCATGTTTGGGTAAATATTTCATATCGAAAACTCGAAAAGAAAATTGTTAAAAATGGGCATTTTTCTTAAACAAAAACAGAAAAGAAGAAAAAAATCTTTATGAAATGTAATTTTTCGAAGCTTTTACTCACAATACATTTACAATTCGCAGAAACACATTTAAGTATTTCGATGTGTAGGGCTTCTAAAAATTAATGTAGGTTACGCTTTTGTACATAAATATATGTATGTATATTATATGTATTTGTATTTCTTTTAATAAAATTTTTGGATAAGTAACTTTTTGATTTTGACCAAAACCCACAATATTGTTTTCATAGTAGTTTTCATAGTAGTATAAAGTTTTCATAGTAGTAAAAAATGAAATAGTAAAGCATAAACCTTAATAACTCAAAAAATAATCATTTTTTCAAATTTTTTCCAAAGGCCGCCATACAATTTCATCTTTAACACATCTTTTGATGTGTTCAAATTTAAAATATTTAAATGTTTTAATTAAAAAATTATGTTTTAGAAAAAATACTTCCATTTATTTTCCTACGGTTAAAGCTCCGTAACAAAACTTGAATGAGAGTATTTTTGATACAGTATGGGCAATAAAAAAAATCGCAAAACCAGTTTTATCAAGAATTTTGGTTTAGAAATTAAGTTAGAAAATATTAATTAAAAAAAAAAAAGAGGTAGGATAAAACAGAAGATAAAAGTGCATAAAAATTTTTTCAAAAGAAAATAATATAAAAACGAAATAATAAACAAAAATAAATAATAGAAAAACAAAAAACAAAAATATAATAAATAAAAATAAAAAAATTTACTAAAAAAACAAACAAAATATAAAAACAAACTAAGAGTTAAAAACAAATATAACTTTGTTAGTTTTTAAAACTAACAAATAACAAAAAAAAAAAAAATATCACAATAAATATAATGACATATTACTCTTTTTAATTATTAAATATTTTTAATTTTCTATTTTACTCATTTCTTTTAAAAATATTGTTATGTTGTTTTGTAAAATTATTTAATAAAATATTACCGAAAGTTTTACTTATTTGGAAAAACATATTGCGACTTGTATTTGTATAATTTACATGTCGATTCTAAATCTATGTCAATAATACCCAAACTGAGACTAGTAAATATTAGTTGAATAAGTATGCCTTTTTGATTACTTCTCTCAAAGAATATTATTTTTTAAATCAAAATCCCGTAAAATGTTCCTGAAAGATTGCGTTCATGTAAAATAAAATATAATTAACCTCATGCGTCGGTAAAGAAAGACCCCCTTTGTTAAGTTCATCAAAATAATAAGAACCCAAATCAGTCCCCCGTTCTTTCAGGAATATTGATTTACAATCGATGTATTTTGTATGTTTTTCGAAACAGTCTGACTGTGAGGCATATCATCCCGTATATAAATTGAAATCTGTCTCAAATTTTGCCTCAGCTAAGTAACGCGAATCAAAAATTTTATCGAATTCTTCTAAATTAATTTTCTGTTGTAAAGAATTCTCCCCAATTTTGTTTTGTAAATTTTCTTTTGGGTTATGGTATTTTTTATATATCTTGCGAATTCTAATTTTTTTTTTCGCTTTCAATAACTTCGGTATATGAAATGTTGTAATTGCATCCAGCTATTGGACGATATAATCCGAATCTATGTTCCAATAGATAAATAGATTCTTATAAATAAATAAAAACTAAATAAAAAACTATAGCTTTAACTTTTAAATAAAAAGGGAAATTTTATTTTATTTCAAATACCAACAATTATTGATTCACCTTTCAAAATTGAAATAAAATTTTTTTGAAAGTTAAAAAAAAACTAAAAATTACAAATTAAATTCAATAGTTGCTCAAATTCAATAAACTAATTAAATTAAATTTATCTTCAATATATTTTATTATGTTATTCTAAAGCTACTTTGCTACTTCTACACTTTTTTTTTGATTACTGTAACAAAAATTTGAAAATTTACTTAAATAAAAATCGAATCCTCCTTTGTTTTTTTGTCCACAATTGCACTGAAAAATGCGATTTGAAATTAAATTTAGCATAAAGAAGAAACTCCAAGCTTTATTTTTATATATATTTCATATTTTCTTAATGAAATTTAATATATAAAAACTCCATATTAAAACGGGGAAGAGTGCAGTGTAGTAGACTGTTTCAACTCTGGGATACTCGTATGAACGTAACCCTGTTTCTATAAAACTTGACCATCTTTTAAAAACTTTTAGATGTTTTAGTAACGACGTTAATTACAGAGATATATTAATGTAAATTGTGGACTTGACAGCTACCCGAATCTATTGCACAAGCACAACCAAATTTCACAGAAGTTGTTAACATAAAATTTGATCATCATTTATAAGATTTTAGACTCCTAGCTTTCAAGAGGTGCAAAGTTTCAAGAGGTGCAAGAAGCCTGAACCGACTTCTTTAGACAAACCAAAATTTTACAAAAGTTGTTGGCATGTAACTCGACACCTTTTCACTAAATTTCAGATAGCTACAGCTTCAATAGACACTCAGTTATTTTTGTTTAAAAAGAGAAGTTGTATGGCAGCTATCCGAACCTGTCATACCATCACAACCAAATTTTATAGAAGTTGTTGCCATAAAACTTGATCATCATTTGCAAAATTTCAGATACCTAACTTGAATAGACAATGACTTATTTCCAATTAAAAAACGAAGTTGTAATGCAGCTACTTGAACGCGGCGGTCGAAAATGCTGCATTTAAATAGCAAAACGAACAATTTTGCAAAAGTGACGTAAAAAAAATTTTAGACTACAATCTCCTTCATTTTTTGAGTTATCGTGAGCACGGACGGACGGACGGACGTACATGGCTTAATCGACTCAGATTTCGATTCTGAGCCGATCCATACCCTTGATAATATATCTAGCTCGACTCGTTTAAGATGTAAACAAACGTAATGGCAAATTTATTACACCCTTGAACATAGTTCATACGGATATAAAAATTTTACTTACCGATTTTATAATATATTTCAATATAAAAGCTTTTAAATTTTGAGGTTATGTGCACAGAATTTATTTAAAAAATTTCCTCATTTTTTTTTTGACAGTAGCAAGATTGATGCAATTAGAAATTTAAAAAATTTAGAGGTCAAATTTTGAGTTGGAAGTTAAAAACCTACTTGTTGTATAATTTGTTGTATAATTCATGTCCTTTTTGGTATTTTTCCTGAAAAACAAAGAGAAAAAAAATTAAAACAAGTAAATTATAAGTATTAAAAGTATTAAAAATAAAATTTATGGACTGGCGAAATATTTTCTAGTATGGTTTGAACTTTGAACTTTAGCACATATTTTAATTAATACATAAATAGACTCCTTATTGAACTGTTATTTTCGAATACTTTTATTTTCCACAATCAGATTTCTAATGCTGCCCATACACGGCGGACTAGGTTGAAAACTTGGTACGCGGACTTGATAAGTTGTATCGTGTATTGGCAAGTAGTGAAACCATTTTGATGGTTGAAAAGTTGGTTGGAAGAATATCAAAAAATTTTGATTTTTGTGGGCGGAGTCTTTGGTTTGTAGTTGAGTTGTATCGTGGATGGGCAAGTTGTACAACTTAAATGTCATTTTAACATTGAGATTTTCTGATTGGAGAAAATAATAAAAAATGTAAAGTACATAATTGCAACGGTTGGATGATAAGTTGGATAAGTGTGTGGTACCTGTCCGCGTACCAAGTTTACAACCTAGTCCGCCGTGTATGAGCAGCATAATTCTTAACAAATTCTTAAGAAAACAAAATATTTGATTTGAATGAAAAATTTGAATTTGTGATACATAAATAATATACATAAGTATGTATGTATGTATCATAATATTAATTTTGATGCAAACTTCAACAACTAATTTTGTGAATTGCATGAAAATTATTTTGTATATTTAAACCTACATATAAATTTTGAAAATCTACGCTTAAATTTTATTCTTAAAAAAATTTCAAAAATACATACATATGTATGTACTTGTTTTTTACTGGTTTACAATTCAATTTTTAAAATAAAAAAATACAAATCATTTTTGATATTATATTACATACATACCTCAATGGAAGCGACGAATTTTTATTAGAATGATTACGACTACTCATTCTCATTCCAATAATAGCAAATTTTTATATACAATGCACACATTTTTTAGCTTTTATTTTTACAAAATGTACTTTCATACACAATTTGTCTGCAGGTAACTCAAAAAAACTCATACAATTTTCAATGTACATCATATACCTAATGCTTACATATTATATTCACATTCATTCTTTACACAAAACAGAAAAAAACAAAAAAGAAACATAACAAAACAAAAAATATGTAGGTAAAGACTTAACATTACATAGCTACATATGTATATAAATACATATACTATTCATATTAAACTACATGTATAGCAATAGCGTATATTGTGTAGAAACATAAAAACAAAATAAAACAAACGAGGAAGAATACAGTTGCCTTTGTCAACTCTCAGATACCCGTACGAACCGTTAGTATATTCACAGCCTGTCACTCTGCTTAGAATATTATTATTTTAATATCTTAGTATTTTAAAATAATTTGGGTGAATTTTATAATTTCTAGAACTATGAGTTGTACATATATTCAAACTATATGTTTATACATTCTTCAAAAGCATATTTTAACCTTCCACATAACGATTATCAATCCAAAACTTTTTCAAATATTCTATAGTACCATTTAATACTAAGCGGTAAATGTATATTAAATTTACGTAGTACAAAATAGTAAATATAATTTTAAATATTATATTATATTAATGCGTACATAGTATATTTATATTGTTATAAGTATATCGCCATACATTGCAATATTTCTTTAAAAATCTTTCCATTCATAGAATAATTTCTTATAAGTACAATAAAATACATATATGTATGTACATATGTAAATGTATGTACATATGTAAATAAGGCGCTATATAATATACATCTATACTATTATCATTCATTCATCAGTGACATGTACGATACACATGTAAATACACATGATATAAGTATGTATGGATGTCAATATCATATAAATAAAAATTCTTCAAGCAACCGTTATGTTGTTTATTTATTTACATTTTTTTGTACTACGAATTATATCCTCAACAATTTCAAAATATCGAGTAAAACAAAATGCAAAAAATTCGTTAAAGAAATTTGTTAGAAAATTTTAAAAAATCAAGTAACACTTTCGTCAATTATAAAGTAACCCTATATTATTAAAAAACAGAAATAAGAGTATAATGTAAAGCTTTAATTTTTGTGTATAACTTCAAAAAAATTTTAACAGGTGTTCAAGTTACAGATGTTTAAAAATAAGAAATTTTCAGTTTTTGACCCCTTACAGCTCCTAAACGGGGGGTGATACAAAAAAAATGACTTATACTTATTTTCAAAGATCTAACTTCTGTCAAAATTTCAAGTTTCCAACTTCAACCGTTTAGAAGATAGAAGGGTTAAAGGATTTTGCAAAATTTGAGTTTCGCATAACGGTAAATTAAGACACCGTATGTCACAACTATATATTTATTGTATATATATTTTTAAAGCTAATAAAAGCAGTAATCGTTTGCCGTTTTTAAAATGAAGATATACCTTATAGAACTTGTGCTATAACAATTTAAATATATAGCTTTTTTGAACCTTTGGGGAGCTGTTGCTCCGTAATGGGTGGGACTACAAAAAAAAGTTATTAAAAATAAAGTTAATATTTTTGTGACATCTATCAGCAGTTAAAATTTTATAGCTCTATTTCAAAAAAAATGTGGGGATCTAAAAGTTAGGTGTTCGAGAGCTACCCGAACTTTTGGTCGGAACTCAACCAAAAAAAATAGGAAACCTACAAATTGCTCCTAGAATATTTTGTGTAAATTTCAAGATTCTAGCTTTCTTAGTTTTTGTTAGCGTGCTGACGGATGGACGGACGGACAGGGCTCAATCTACTGAGAAAATAAATTTTTAATAGCAAATTTTTCTGTAATTTTCTAAACTATATTGTAACAATCGAGATTTCTTTGAAAAAGTTTATTTCAATATGTCAAATATATATATAAATATAAGTATATATAAGTTTTAAAGTCTGTGAAATTAATATAAAAGCTGGAGGCAAAATTTAAAAATATAAGTTTATAGTTATATGTGTTTGTTGCCTCCAGCTTTTATTTTAATTTCACAGACTTTAAAACTTATATATACTTATATTTATATATATATTTGGCATATTGAAATAAACTTTTTCAAAGAAATCTCGATTGTAACAATATAGTTTAGAAAATTACAGAAAAATTTGTTATTAAAAATTTATTTTCTACTTTTTAGTTCAAAAAAGCTGTTTTTTTAAAAATTTTTTTTATTTATTTTATTTTATTCTTTTTAGTAACGACAAATATAAGTATTGAATTGATATTTTCTTTTTTCCTTGTTTAATTTTGAATTTTTACAGTTGCCCTCACAGTCTATAAGTATATTATTACCTGTTATAATATAGAATATATTGAATTTTTTTATTATTAATTTATTGTGGAAAAATTTTTAAAAAATTAAGAAAACGTTGCGTAGCTAAATTCAAAATTTAAATAAAAATATTGCAATTTTATAATGTTCTTTATTACCACTTAAAAATGCGACCCTTTGAAAACTTTGATTTATATACTGCCTTGTTTTTTCTTTCTTTAAAGCATGACATTTTAATATTTCTTTTTTTCTATCTATTATGTGTGTAAATATCAGATGTGCACATATACATAAGAAATAGCCTTTAAAAATATTTAAAAACAATCAAAGTAACATTTTTTGTTCTCTTTTTTTTTCTATTCGTTTTTATTTTTCTTCCAGTATTACATTTTACTTTTTTTTTCTGTTATTTAGGTACGCTAAGAACTTATTTTTTTTTTTTAATATTAAATTTATGCATACAGTCTATTTAAAAAATAGAAATTATTAGCTATGGAACATTCTGAATTTTTTTTTTTTCGTTTATGTTTACCGTCCATTCATATAAATGTAATTGTTGGTATTAAAAAATAATGAATCTATAACTACACACATATATACTGATATATTCATTCATATACATTTTATAGTAGTTGGGTACTATATAATGATCTGAACTTCTGATTGTTATATTGTATTATATATTGTGGCAAGATTTTTAAAAAATTAAGGAAACATTGCATAGCTAAATTCAAAATTTAAATAAAATTGTTATTGCAATTTTATAATGTTCTTTATTTCCACTTAAAAATGCGACCCTTTAAAACTTTGATTCATACACTGCCTTGTTTTTTTTTTCTTTTCATAACATAACATTTTAATATTGTTTTTTTTTATCTGTTATGTACGGAAATATCGAACGTAGGTTTCTTTCTTTTAAAATCATAACATTTTAATAGTTCTTTTTTCTATCTGTTATGTTGGTAAATATCAGATGTGCACAATATATACATAAGAAATAGACTTTAAAAATATTTATTTTGTTCTCTTTTTTTTCTATTCGTTTTTATTTTTCTTCCAGTATTACATTTTCCTTTTTTTTTGTTTTCTGTTATTTAGGTACGCTAAGTATTTCTTTTTTTTTTTTTTTTAATGTTTAATTTATACATGCATTCTATTTAAAAAATATAAATTATAACCTATAGAACATTCTGAATTTTTTTTTGTTCGTTTATGTTTACCGTCCATTCATATAAATATAACTGTTGCCTACATATTAAAAAATAATAAATCTATAACTACATACATAAATAGCCATATATTCATTCATATACATATGTATCTATATTATGAACTGAACTTCTCAGTGTTGCATTATATCATAATGCTGCAAAATTTTTAAAAAATTTAGAAAACGTTGCATAGCTAAATTCAAAATTTAAATAAAAATATTGCAATTTTATAATGTTCTTTATTTCCACTTAAAATGCGACCCTTTAAAAACTTTGATTCATACACTGCCTTGTTTTTTCTTTCTTTTCATAACATAACATTTTAATATTTTTTTTTTTTATCTGTTATGTACGGAAATATCAAACATATCTTTTTTTCTTTTAAAATCATAACATTTTAATAGTTCTTTTTTTCTATCTATAATGTGGGTAAATATCAGATCTGCACATATCCATAAGAAATAGCCTTTAAAAATAATTAAAAACAATCAAAGTAACATTTTTTGTTCTCTTTTTTTCTATTCGTTTTTATTTTTCTTCCAGTATTACATTTTACTTTTTTTTTCTGTTATTTAGGTACGCTAAGAACTAATTTTTTTTTTTCTAATATTAAATTTATGCATACAGTCTATTTCAAAAATAGAAATTATTAGCTGTAGAACATTCTGAATTTTTGTTTTGTTCGTTTATGTTAACCGTCCATTCATATGCATACATAAAATGTTTTTTTGTTCGTTTACGTTTACCGTCCATTCATATAAATATAACTGTTGCCTACATATTAAAAAATAATAAATCGATAAATCAACTAAATAATAATAGTTGGGAATTTGGGAATTTGGTGTGACTGTGTTAGCAGATTTTTAATAGTACAGCACACATAAAAATATGCATACCATTTTTGCACATGTTACATACGTATGTAGTAAAAAAATTTTGTTTTAAAAGTATGTAATTGAGAACATATTAAATTGCTTACTTCTAAATGATGTTTTTGAATTAAAAAAAAATTATTTTGCGTTTTCTAGACGATGTAGATATATATGTATGTACATAACATATATTTTATGATTAATTCATAATTATTGTTATTGAAAAGAAAAATATTGTTGTTATTTACTATTTTTAAAAAAGACTGGATTTCTTATTTTTAATATATTATTTTTGTTGTTTAATGTTTTTGCATAATTGGAAATATATTCTTAGTTTTTATACTTCAGAAAAAGGCATTAGTGGTGCAGATCATTATTCCCTAATAGATCTTAATTTAAAGACAGCTCCCAATTTAGATATCAATGTTAGGGCCATAATATGCGATTTTAATATGTTAAGAGTTTCGAAAGAAAAGCCCTATTTTAATTATAATTAAGAAAGGAAAAACACATATCTATACAATATTATAAATAAACACATTGCTTTTATAAATAAAAATGTATACATAATATAAAAACCAATTGATTTGATGAAAAAAAACTTAAATTTAACACTTGCTAACTAAATTTTAAGTAAATGCATATTAAGTTTTACACTGTGTTCTCAAGTGCGGCACATTAATTTGTTTACACATTCATATCTTTCAAATGCATCGCTTTCAAACCAAAAATATTTTCGAAGCACATATTATTACATATTTTTAAGTACGTACCTACGTATATGTACACATACAATGCAATGTTCTACATAAAAAACAATAGTCTTTTATAGAAAAAAAAAAACATTTATGTATTACGTATACGTATTGGTATTGGCATTGGTGAGTTTAGTAAATTTAGATAAAATGTTTTATTTTGGTTCTGTAATAATTCTGTTAAAAATTCTGTTATATCTTTGTATGAAAATTTAATTTTGAAATTAAGCTAATTTCTCTAATGTTTTTCGATGTTATTATTTTAAAATCATGTATTGTCATCGGGATCTGATCTAATGAAGAAAATTTCAAGTCTCTAGCTCAACTGGAAGTGTGTTTAAAATGCCTTCTAAAATTCCATCCTTTACCCAACCAAGTTAATAAAAAGCTGTTAAAAAAAAGGAGTAAAACAAAGGCTCATATATAACGCCAAAAAATTTTTTAAGAAATATCATTTTTCCTGGTTTTCTCTCAAAATACATTGAAAATTTGCACTAATAAATTCAAAGATTTCGATGTGACGGCCTTCCATTATTGTTGGCTGATGGCTCTGTTTTGAGTTTTGACGTTAAGTATGTGATGTAATTTTGCCAAAATTTTATATATGTATGTATGTAAATACAAAATACTGGATATACATACATAACTAGTTTCTTTATTCTATCTTTTGGTTTTTACCATAGATATATTAACTAATAGGTAGGCAGTGAAGAAAATATTTTCTGCCAATTTTGAGAAACAGCTGAGTGAACCATGCGTATGTATTGCTTTAGTTTCCTAAGAAATAGGTTCCTAAAAGGTGAAATAAATTCATTTCTAATTTTTTTAAGAATTTTATCACTTATTTTGTTACTTTACAAGTAGTTAACATTTTAAATAACCTTAATTAAATTTAATTTTAATTTTAAAAACAAAATAGGTATATCAACTATTAAGTAATATAAAAATTTATATTCTCTGAATGAAACTGGTTATGAAAAACTGCTTTACATTATTTTAATAAATATAAACAGCTGAGTGAACGAAATGTATTCATATTATAAAATGCATATGTGTGTTTTTGACTGAATACCTTAAGATAGGAAAACACATAAGAAGAAAAGAAACGACTATACCTAACTTCTCATCTATTAGTTAATATAGCTATGGTTTTTACGAATAAAATAAGTACCTACATACGCATTAAGTTCGAAAAATTCTTTAAAAATAAAATGAACTAATGATCTTTTATTACGAAATTTTTGAAACCAAACATGAATTTGGGATTTTATAAATTTGCATTTGTAACATTTTATTATGTAATAAAACAATAACAAAAACTAAAAAGTATGAACTATGTATGAACATATACATATATTTTCAAAAATATATTTACATACCTACATACATACATATGTTTGTACATATGTGAAGAAAATAAAATCAAATATTTTTATATAAAGATTATAAATAAATAGGTATGTATACTATTATGTATATACATATGGAATATGGATGTATAAATAGTCAGTGTAATTTTTTTTAGTTCAGTGAATAGCGTAGCCTTATAACATTTTATTTGTTAATTTGTGTTCATATTTATACATACATACATACATACATAGAAATACTTTTGAAACCTTAACCTAAATTATTGCCATATTTATTCATATAAGTATGTATTTACCTATGTATGTATCTACATATGTATAACTGTAAAATGAAAATGAACAAATTATGATTTTGTTTTAAAATTGTATATATGCATGTACTATTTAAAAGCTTATTAATTTATTACATAGAGTTGTCATATTAAAAACAAGGTAGAATGTAAACCAATGGTTTTTAAAAGCGCACATTTCTAAAACTCAATACAAACTGTTTAGAAGTGTGACTTACACAAAAATTTGAAAATTTCATGTAATAAGAAAAAATGTGAAAATAGGACATTTTTGAAATTTTGAGGGGCCGTAAGTCCGGAATCCTATATAACTAAGAAAAGCCGTTAACACACGTAAAAATATATTATTGAACCTTTAATTTTCATGTCTTGCCGAAGAAAAATTTGTACAGGTGCCTAAGTTACAGGTGTCTAAAAATAGCAAATTTTCAATTTTTGAGGCGTAATAACTCTTAAAGAGGGGGTGTTACCAAAAAATTGTCTGAGGAAACTTATACTAATTCTAAAAGTCTAAAAATCTTTCTTGTCTCAAAATTTCAGGTTCCTATCTAAAGCGGTGCCGGAGTTATTAAAAAAGAAATTTCATGCAAAATGTGGTTTCAAAATTTAAATACTAAAGTTAAAAAAATTGTATAATTTTGATATTAATTTACAAAGATAAAAGAAATACCTGTCGAATGACGTTTTCAGATTGAAAAAATCTTAAGCAGAACATAAGATATATGCATTTAAAAATAGGGCTTTTTCAAAGTTTGAGGGGCTGTAGCTCCGTAATGGGGGGGGGGGGGGGGCTACATGAAAAAGTTGTTCCACAAAATTATTTTTTTATGAGACCTACCTATGGTTAAAATTTTTTTTCTCTATCTTTAACGGTGTAGAAGTTTTGTAAACAGACGGACGGACGGACGGACGGACAGAGTGAAACTAATAAGCACATTTTTTCAAAAATTTTTTGGAAATGTGCTAAAAAGGGGCAAAAAAAATATGTATTGAAAAAAATATGTTTGTACAAATATGAAACTAATTTTCTTTTTTACATTTGTACCCATCATTACAATATTATAATCAAGAATAATTTATTTAGGTACATAACCCGAAAATAATTTAATTACATAATAAATACATTATTATAATAATAAAAAAACTCTTTTATTTCATTGACTGCAATACATAAGTTAAAAATAATGAATGAGGAATTAAATTCCAAAAAAAAAAATCTATTTTAAAAATAAATATATATGTATGTACAATGTACATAATGACAAAAAACTAAGCCTTAATTTCAAAACTATAGGCACATAAACATTAATAAAAAACGAGGAAGAATACAGTTACCTTTCTCAACTCTTGGATACCCGTACGAACCCGTTAGTATGTTCATAGTCTGTCACTCTGCTTGTATTATTATTTTTTTAAATTTTTCAGTATTTTAAAATAATTTGGATTTTATAATTTCTAGAACTATGGTTTGTATATACATATATTTAAAATTCAGACATACAAATGTATGTATATGTTTATACATTCTTTATAAGCAGATTGTGTGTATGAATCTGACAGTTCTCTTAATTTGGTTTGTGATATTAACCATAATTTAAATATGCTAAGAAATTGGTTCGCATACCATAGGCTAGTAATTAGTAATAAAACAAAAATTCTGTTTTTCAATCTTCCACCTAATAAGCCCTTTGTAGGGCAAGTTAAATATCATGCTCCTGAATGTGAAAGGCATAAATCAACTTTTGATTATTGTACATGTACCTAGCAATTCTGTTTGTTCGTTCAATAGTAACGTGATTTGTAGTAATAATTGTTTTGACTTAGAAATTGTGGAACAGTTTAAATATTTAGGTGTTACTATTGACAATAAAATGAGTTTGGCTCCTCATATAGAATTGCTTAAAAGTTATTTTAGTTCCACCCTATGTAGCTTTTTTCGTTTGCAGCAATTATGTTCTTCAGAGGTTTTAAAGACCTTCTATTATGGCTTATTCCAATCCAAATTGCAATATGGTATTACGTGCTGGAGAGGAGCTCATTGGTACAAGATGCAACCAATACTTATTCTACAGAAGAATGTAATAAGAAAAGTATGTAAAAAACAACGCTTGCATCCTAGTTTTCATCTTTTCAAGGAGACTAAAATTTTGCCCGTACGTCATTTGTATTATTACAAAGTGTTAAAAATATTCTTTATCAGGTCAGGGTATTTAAATAATAGATTTTTCAGTAGTTATCGCTTACGTAATAATAATATGTTCTTTGTGAATGTTCCAATTTCCGTACTGTTTGTTTTCGTAGATTTTATAGTATTCTTGCCGATACATATCTGATCCGATATATACTTTTGAAGGTATATCTATCTCGCTTATTTCGAGGTGTTACAAACGGAGGAATAATTTTATTATATCCGATACTTATCGAACATGTATTTTGAAATAAAGGATGTTTTTTGAAAAAAAAGATATTAGGGTAATATGTGATTTATTCTGCTATTTTTGACGTATGCAACCTTATGACGTAGTGAATTCTAATTGATTTAATTATAAAGTTGTCTATTCTTTCTAGCTTGGCTTTGTTGTATATGTAGTTGTTGCTGAAATATTTTTTGTAGTTGTGGTTTAGATTTTTATATTCGTTCATGCAACATCTAATACATTTGCGTTCGTATATTCTATATTTTTCCATTAATGAGGGACTAATATTATACCATATTTGACACCCATAGGTTAATATCGGTCTAATTAAAGCTTTGTTTGCTATGATCTTTACTTTTTCTTCTATTTTGCTATTGTAAAACAGTTTTTTTGTTGCGAAAAAAGCTATTTTTGCCTTTTCTAGTTTGACTTTATGTGTTCTATATACTTTAGTCTATCGTTTAAAGTTATACCTAGATATGTAACAGTATGATTTAGGGTGGTAGCTATTGTTAAGTATGACTTAGGGTGGTAGCTATTGTTAAGCATATTATTAAAAAGAGTGCAGTAATCTTTAATAAGTAAATCAGTAAATATTTTTAGTACTACGTTGGGAATATTATCTATGCCACAAGAAGTTTTATTTTTAATATATTTTATAAGCTTTTAATTGAATTAGTTTTAGTAAAAATGCCCTGATTCTTATTATCTTTTATTTCATTCGGCTTTTTATTATCGTTGAATGTTGTGATTGTTTTATTAAAAGTTTTATGATTTCTTAATATATTTTTAAATTGGATCATAGAATTGGAATATAATTTTTCTTTATTAACAGAACTACCTAAGTTTTCGTTTTTTTTGTGAACGTTTTCAAAAATTTTCCCTAGTACGGTTAGCTTATTATTTGTATTTTAAATTAAATAGTTATCATTTTCCTCTTTTTCCAGTGTTAGTGGATTTAAATTTATTTCAGTTAATACATATACATTATTTGGTGATGTCTTTATGGTTAGTATTTCTAGCATTGCTTTTTTTCGTAATATTTTATTAATTTCGCGGAACATTTTAGGGTTCCTAGTGTTTACTTTTTTTAAATTATTTTCTCAATGTTTGTTAATTTCTGTATTTATATTTTCTCTGATTAAAGTTCTGGCGTTCTTTTAATAACGTAGTTTTTAATAAAATTAATCTAATATTATGATTGACTATATTTATACAAGTTTTGTGAGTTCTATGTATTTCTTTTAAAATTAGCTTCTTGTAAGATTGTAATTGTTCTATAGTAATATTATTGTATTTACTAGAGGAGTCTTTTGTTGTTATTTTAGGTGTAGATTTTTTTTATAGCGTATGTTATAATTTCTTCTATTTTTTTTAAGCCTTCCACTATTTCTATGTTATTTAGATTTATATTATTTGGAACTAAAGGGTTACTAAAGTTATTTGTTTTTAATTTATATTGTTTAATTATTTGCTTGTTAAAAATTTCTTTATTTATTTTATTAAAATTCAAATATGATTTTTGTTCTGATTTGTCTAACTCTATGTTGTTCTTATTTAGTTCTGTTGAGAAATCTAAGGCTCGATAATCGTAATCAAATGTATTACATCTTTCAGTTCCAGGGTAAAAACTAATATTTAATCTGATGTCTGCTAAGCAGATGTCTAAATACGAATTAATTCTTGGATATATAGGAAAATCCGAGTAGTATAGTTTTATTTTGTATGTAATTTCTGTATCATTAATAATTTTTTTTAAAGCGTTACCTTTTGTATTATTATATGTATTGGCCCAATCTTTGTGTTTAGCATTGAGGTCTCCAGCTACTATGGAAAAGTTTTTATTTTTATTTAATTCTAAATATGTATGTATGTACAAATAATTTTTTTAAAACAATTAGTAACAATTAAAAACAATTCTTTTTTTTTTTTAAATACAAATAAATGTTTTAAAACAAACAATTATTCAAAACCACATGTCTAAAAGGAATATATGTATGTAATAACGAAGAAACAAAAGAGATATTAGAAGTTTTTAACATTTTTTTTTTAAATTTTATGAACTTATTCATGTAGGTAAAAAATAAACTATAACTATAAAAATAATAGTAGAGAAAAATGCTAAATTAATTAAAAGAAAAAAATATTTCATAATTGTTTCAGATGTTTTAATTTATTATACCCCTACGATAAGGATCGAGTATATTAAAATTGCTCCTCCGTTTGTAACAAATCGAAAAGCTAGATATACCTTCAAAGGTATGGATCGGATCAGAATAAAATTCTAAGTCAATTAAGCTTTGCCCGTCCGTCCGTCCGTCCATCCGTCAGCAAGATAACTCAAAAACTAAGAAAGCTAGAGTCTTGCAATTAATACAAAATATTCTTTAAACAATTTGTAGGTTCCCAATATTTCTTGGTTGAGATCTGACCAAAACTTCGGGTAGCTCTCAAACACCTCATATTTCCCCACATTTTTTTTTAAAATAGAGCCATGAAATTTTAACTGCTGGCTCGTTGCTAATGTTAAAATATTAATTTTATTATTAACAACTTTTTTCTGTAGCCCCACCCGTTACGAAGCTACAGCTCCCCAAAGTTCGAAAAAGCTTTATATTTAAATTGTTATAACACAAGTTGTATAAGGTATAGGGTTTTCCAATTTGAGTGATATGATTTCTAAGTGACGTTTCGGCCATTTGTAGTATGTCATGATCTGTCATTCTTTTTTCATTGTATTTAGTAATATTTACAATTTCATCATGGAGAGATATATCCAAGAACAACGTTTACAAATTATTCAATTTTATTATCGAAATAATCGTTTTCCAATTGCAACTTTTTTAAGAAAATCAACTTCTCCGATGAGGCTCACTTTCATCTGAGTGGTGCGGTAAATAAACAAAACTGTCGATTCTGGTGCGAAGAAAATCCACAAATTATTCATGAACAACCATTAACATGAACAAATTATTTATACATGAACAACATTCACCTAAGTTGACAGTTTGGTGTGGTTTTTGGTTTGGTAGAATCATCGGTACTTCTTTCGAAATGAAGCTGGTAACACCGTTACTGTCAATGGAGAGCGGTATAGATCGATGATAAATAACTTTTTATGGCCGAAATTGGAAGAAGTTGATCTTGACAACATCTGGTTCCAACAAGACGGGGCTACGTGCAACAACCGAATTATTGCGAGAAAAGTTTGGAGATTCGATTATTTCAAGAAATTGTGACATTGAATGGCCTCCAAGAAGTTGTGATTTAGCATCATTAGACAATTCCTTGTGGGGTTATTTGAAGTCATTGGCCTTTAGCTATAAACCAGACTCTCTTCAAGCTTTAGAATACAATATTGATATCATGAATAGCACCATGATATACGACTTGATTTAGCGGAAAAAGTGCTCGGAAATTGGGTTCATCGAATTTATTGCTGCAAAAGAAGTCGTGAAGGCCATTTGAATGACGTTTTATTCAGAACTTAATTGTATCGATTGTACTTCACATTATATAAAAAACATTTGAATTTCCTTAACAATTAATGTGTTTTTTTTTAAAGAAATCATATCACTAAAATTGGAAAACCCTTATCTTCAATTTGAAAGCCAAACAATTACTGCTTTTATTAGCTTTAAATATATAATAATATAATAATAAGCTCCAACGTTATATTTTTATTTCTATTAACAACTTTTCTTAATAATGTAGGTCTACCTTAAAATTGACGAAAGTGTGACTTAATTTTTCTAAATTTTTCTTTTTTTTTTTTACTCGATAATTTGAAATTGTTGAGGATGAGCGTATTACAAAAAAAAATTAAATAAATAAAAAATATAACGGTTTCTTGAAGAATTTATATTTATATGATGTTAGTATACATACTATTATATAACTCATGTTTATTTCCATATCGTATGTGTCGATATTTCGTATCGTATGTGTCACTGATGAGTGAATGATATATAATACACATGTATAGTATAAACTATTATACATTTGCCGCTTAGTATTAAATGATACTGTAGCATATTTGTAAAAGTTTTGGATTTATAATTGTTATGTGGAAACTTAAAATCTGCTTTTGAAGAATGTATAAACATATGGTTTGAATATATGTACAACGCACAGTTCTAGAATTTATAAAATTCACCCATATTATTTTAAAATACAAAATTAAAAAAAAATAATATAATAAGCAGAGTGACAGGCTATGAACATACTAAGGGTTTGTACAGGTATCTAACAGTTGACAAAGGTAACTGTATTCTTCCTGGTTTTATTAATGTTTAATTCTTCCTTCACCTTCTTTGATTATAAATATAGGTAAATATTTATCAATCAAAATATGCACTAAAAAGAAGCAAAAATATTTAATTTATTATAATTAAAATTAAAAGGTAAATTAAGCTCAACAAAATATTAAGTGAAATATTTCCTTAAATTAAGCTGACTATTTTTTAAATTAAATCTATGTTGTTCTTATTTAGTTCTGTTGAGAAATCTAAGGCTCGATAATCGTAATCAAATGTATTACATCTTTCAGTTCCAGGGTAAAAACTAATATTTAATCTGATGTCTGCTAAGCAGATGTCTAAATACGAATTAATTCTTGGATATATAGGAAAATCCGAGTAGTATAGTTTTATTTTGTATGTAATTTCTGTATCATTAATAATTTTTTTTAAAGCGTTACCTTTTGTATTATTATATGTATTGGCCCAATCTTTGTGTTTAGCATTGAGGTCTCCAGCTACTATGGAAAAGTTTTTATTTTTATTTAATTCTAAATATGTATGTATGTACAAATAATTTTTTTAAAACAATTAGTAACAATTAAAAACAATTCTTTTTTTTTTTTAAATACAAATAAATGTTTTAAAACAAACAATTATTCAAAACCACATGTCTAAAAGGAATATATGTATGTAATAACGAAGAAACAAAAGAGATATTAGAAGTTTTTAACATTTTTTTTTTAAATTTTATGAACTTATTCATGTAGGTAAAAAATAAACTATAACTATAAAAATAATAGTAGAGAAAAATGCTAAATTAATTAAAAGAAAAAAATATTTCATAATTGTTTCAGATGTTTTAATTTATTATACCCCTACGATAAGGATCGAGTATATTAAAATTGCTCCTCCGTTTGTAACAAATCGAAAAGCTAGATATACCTTCAAAGGTATGGATCGGATCAGAATAAAATTCTAAGTCAATTAAGCTTTGCCCGTCCGTCCGTCCGTCCATCCGTCAGCAAGATAACTCAAAAACTAAGAAAGCTAGAGTCTTGCAATTAATACAAAATATTCTTTAAACAATTTGTAGGTTCCCAATATTTCTTGGTTGAGATCTGACCAAAACTTCGGGTAGCTCTCAAACACCTCATATTTCCCCACATTTTTTTTTAAAATAGAGCCATGAAATTTTAACTGCTGGCTCGTTGCTAATGTTAAAATATTAATTTTATTATTAACAACTTTTTTCTGTAGCCCCACCCGTTACGAAGCTACAGCTCCCCAAAGTTCGAAAAAGCTTTATATTTAAATTGTTATAACACAAGTTGTATAAGGTATAGGGTTTTCCAATTTGAGTGATATGATTTCTAAGTGACGTTTCGGCCATTTGTAGTATGTCATGATCTGTCATTCTTTTTTCATTGTATTTAGTAATATTTACAATTTCATCATGGAGAGATATATCCAAGAACAACGTTTACAAATTATTCAATTTTATTATCGAAATAATCGTTTTCCAATTGCAACTTTTTTAAGAAAATCAACTTCTCCGATGAGGCTCACTTTCATCTGAGTGGTGCGGTAAATAAACAAAACTGTCGATTCTGGTGCGAAGAAAATCCACAAATTATTCATGAACAACCATTAACATGAACAAATTATTTATACATGAACAACATTCACCTAAGTTGACAGTTTGGTGTGGTTTTTGGTTTGGTAGAATCATCGGTACTTCTTTCGAAATGAAGCTGGTAACACCGTTACTGTCAATGGAGAGCGGTATAGATCGATGATAAATAACTTTTTATGGCCGAAATTGGAAGAAGTTGATCTTGACAACATCTGGTTCCAACAAGACGGGGCTACGTGCAACAACCGAATTATTGCGAGAAAAGTTTGGAGATTCGATTATTTCAAGAAATTGTGACATTGAATGGCCTCCAAGAAGTTGTGATTTAGCATCATTAGACAATTCCTTGTGGGGTTATTTGAAGTCATTGGCCTTTAGCTATAAACCAGACTCTCTTCAAGCTTTAGAATACAATATTGATATCATGAATAGCACCATGATATACGACTTGATTTAGCGGAAAAAGTGCTCGGAAATTGGGTTCATCGAATTTATTGCTGCAAAAGAAGTCGTGAAGGCCATTTGAATGACGTTTTATTCAGAACTTAATTGTATCGATTGTACTTCACATTATATAAAAAACATTTGAATTTCCTTAACAATTAATGTGTTTTTTTTTTAAAGAAATCATATCACTAAAATTGGAAAACCCTTATCTTCAATTTGAAAGCCAAACAATTACTGCTTTTATTAGCTTTAAATATATAATAATATAATAATAAGCTCCAACGTTATATTTTTATTTCTATTAACAACTTTTCTTAATAATGTAGGTCTACCTTAAAATTGACGAAAGTGTGACTTAATTTTTCTAAATTTTTCTTTTTTTTTTTTACTCGATAATTTGAAATTGTTGAGGATGAGCGTATTACAAAAAAAAATTAAATAAATAAAAAATATAACGGTTTCTTGAAGAATTTATATTTATATGATGTTAGTATACATACTATTATATAACTCATGTTTATTTCCATATCGTATGTGTCGATATTTCGTATCGTATGTGTCACTGATGAGTGAATGATATATAATACACATGTATAGTATAAACTATTATACATTTGCCGCTTAGTATTAAATGATACTGTAGCATATTTGTAAAAGTTTTGGATTTATAATTGTTATGTGGAAACTTAAAATCTGCTTTTGAAGAATGTATAAACATATGGTTTGAATATATGTACAACGCACAGTTCTAGAATTTATAAAATTCACCCATATTATTTTAAAATACAAAATTAAAAAAAAATAATATAATAAGCAGAGTGACAGGCTATGAACATACTAAGGGTTTGTACAGGTATCTAACAGTTGACAAAGGTAACTGTATTCTTCCTGGTTTTATTAATGTTTAATTCTTCCTTCACCTTCTTTGATTATAAATATAGGTAAATATTTATCAATCAAAATATGCACTAAAAAGAAGCAAAAATATTTAATTTATTATAATTAAAATTAAAAGGTAAATTAAGCTCAACAAAATATTAAGTGAAATATTTCCTTAAATTAAGCTGACTATTTTTTAAATTAAATCGATAAAAAGAAGGTTAGTTAGGAAATAACATATTAATACATTATTGCAAGATTAAATACATATTATAGTTTGATGTAATTATTTGTTAAACATAATTATTTTATGCAAATTAAAATATTATAATGTAATTACGTTAACGGTTAATTAAGATAATAATACAAAAAATATAAAATAAATTATACACGAATTAAAAGAAAGTTAATTTATACTAAAATAAAAAATGAAAAGTAAAACG
This sequence comes from Poecilobothrus nobilitatus, assembly GCA_947095535.1. Lineage (NCBI taxonomy): Eukaryota > Metazoa > Arthropoda > Insecta > Diptera > Dolichopodidae > Poecilobothrus > Poecilobothrus nobilitatus. The sequence goes on along the minus strand of OX352772.1, from coordinate 81,982,173 downwards.
AATTCTATTATTTATTTTATATAATATATAGTTAATTGCTAATTAATTAAAATTTAAAGATTATTAAAAATTAATAAAACACTTATTGAACAATAACTAAAATGATGCGATTAAATGGAAATTATTATTCAAATGGAAATAATTTTATAAAGGTAAGTAAGATCATCAATAAATATATTTTTTAATTTTTGTTGTTTATTAAAAATAAATTTATGTATGTATAGGTAATAATTATGAAATATGGGCCATGTGTGATGTGATGTGTGTACTGTGTATAGTCGGTATGTTGGAAATGGAGGCAACTGTGTGTTTGTTAAGAAAGCAAATATGAGAAACAAGTAAGTTTGAAATTTTATTAAAAATAAATTTAAGAACTGGCGAAATATTTTCTAGTATGGTTTGAACTTTGTCACATATTTTAATTAATACATAAATAGACCTCTTATTGAACGGTTATTTTCGAATACTTCTATTTTCCGCAAACAGATTTTTAATTCTTAACAAATTTTTAAGAAAAACAAATATTTGATTTGAATGAAAACGAGAAAGAATACAGTTGCCTTTGTCAACTCTTAGATAGCCGTACGAACCGTTAGTATGTTCACAGCCTGTCACTTCGCTTACAATATTATTTATTTAATATTTTAGTATTTTAAAATAATTTGGGTGAATTTTATAATTTCCAGAACTATGGGTTGTACATATATTCAAACTATATGTTTATACATTCTTCAAAAGCAGATTCTAACCTTCCACATAACGATTATCAATCCAAAACTTTTTCAAATATTCTATAGTACCATTTAATACTAAGCGGTAAATGTATATTAAATTACAAAATAGTAAATGTAATTTTAAATATTATATTATATTAATGCGCACATAGTATATTTATATTGTTATAAGTATATCGCCATACATTGCAATATTTCTTTAAAAATATTTCCATTCATAAAGAATTTCTTATAAGTACAATAAAATATATATACCTATATATGTAGGTAAATACGGCGCTATATAATATACATCTATACTATTATCATTCATTCATCAGTGACATATACGATAAGTAAATAAACATGATATTATATAAGTAATGATGTATATCAATATCATATAAATAAAAATTCTTCAAGCAACCGTTATGTTGTTTATTTATTTACATTTTTTTGTACTACGCATTATATCCTCAACAATTTCAAATTATCGAGTAAAACAAAATGCAAAAAATTCGTTAAAGAAATTTGTTAGAAAATTTGACACTTTCGTCAATTATAAAGTAACCCTATATTATTAAAAAAAGTTGTTAACAGAAATAAGAGTATAATGTTGAAGCTTTAATTTTTATGTATTACTTCAAAAAAATTTTAACAGGTGTTTAAAAATAGGAAATTTTCAGTTTTTGACCCCTTACAGCTCCTAAACCGGGGGTGATACAAAAAAAATTTCTGAAATGACTCATACTTATTTTCAAAGATCTAACTTCTGTCAATTTCAAGTTTCCAACTTAACCCGTTTAGAAGATAGAAGGGTTAAAGGATTTTGCAATAATTCGGTTTCGCATAACGGTAAATTAAGACACCGTATAACACAAGTATATATTTATTATATACATGTTTGTAAAGCTCATAATTGTACCTATCGTTTGAAATTTTCAGATTGAAGATATACCTTATAGAGCTTGTGTTATAACAATTTAAATATAGAGATTTTGATGCAAACTTCAACAAATAATTTTGTGAATTGCATGAAAATTATTTTGTACATTTATTACCTCTACATTTTAAAAATCTAGGCTTAAATTTTATTCTTAAAAAAATTTCAAAAATATATATGTATGTACATACATTCATATGTATGTATGCACTTGTTTTTTACTGGTTTACAATTCAATTCAATTTTTAAAATAAAAAAATACAAATCATTTTTCATATTATATTACATATGTACCTCAATGGAAGCGACGAATTTTTATTAGAATATGTAATTAGTAATTACGAATACCCATTCCAATAATAGCAAATTTTTATATATGTATGTACAATGCACACATTTTTTAGCTTTTATTTTTACAAAATGTACTTTCATACCCATTTTGTCAAGAACTCAAAAAATCTTACATATATTATACACATTCATTCATCATATTATACAACACACTTACATATTATGTACATTCATTCTTTACACAAAACAGAGAAAAAAAGAAACATAACAAAACAAAAAATATGTAGATAAATACCTAACATTACATTGTTATATATGTATATAAATACATATCTATACTATTCGTATCAAACTACATGTATAGCAATAGCGTATATAGTATAGAAACATAAAAAAGAAAAATAAATAAATAAAACAAAAAATAAGTATAGCTATAGATACCTAACACTACGTAGCTCTAACTTCGGCAAAAAAAAGGAGGAAAACAAAGGCTCATATATTTCGCTAATAAAAACAAAATAAATAGAGGAAGAGAGTAAGAGAAATTATTATTTTTCTGAGTTTAGTTAGATCAAGATTATAGATTCCTTTACTAATACATATTACGTAATTAATACGTACTATAATATCGTAATATATCTAAATATAATAAAATACAAGCTGCTGCTGCTGATTAGCGTGAACTATTGTTATGTTAAATGTTAATTTAACAAACATTACACTATGAAAAGAAAGAAACGTACATCTGATATTTACGTACATAACAGATATAAAAAAATATAAAAATGTTGTACATACTATGAAAAGAAAGAAAGAAAAAAAGGCAGTGTATAAATCAAAGTTTTTAAAGGATCGTATTTTTAAGTGAAAAAAAAGAACATTATATTGCAATTATATTTATACCCGTATTAACTATGTTCAAGGGTATAATAAATTTACCATTACGTTTGTGACACCTTAAAGGAGTCGAGCTAGATATAGTGTCAAAGGTATGGATCGGCTCAGAATCGAATTCTGAGTCGACTAAACCATGTACGCCTGTCCGTCCGTCCGTCCACACGATAACTCCAAAAATAAAGGAGCTAGGAGGCTGAAATTTTTTTACGTCACTTTTGCAAAATTATTAGTTTTGCTATTAAAATCCAACATTTACGGTCGGCAGGTTCGAGCAGCTGCTATATAACGTCTTTCTTTATATTGAAATAACTCAGTATCTATTCAAGCTAGGTTTCTGAAATTTTGCAAATGATGATAAAATTTTATCGCAACAACTTTTGAAAAATTTGGTTGTGGTGGTACGACGGGTTCGGGTAGCTGCCATACAACCTCTCCGTTTAAATGAGAATAACTCAGTGTTTATTGAAGCTAGGAATCGGAAATTTTGTGAAGAGGTGTCGAATTACATGCCAAAAACTTTTGTAAACTTTGGTGGGTCTAGAGCAGCCGGTTCAGGCTTCTTGCGTCTCTTGGAACTTAATGAAGCGAGGGGTCTGAAATCTTACCAATGATGATCAGGTTTTATGGCCACAATATCTGTAAAATTTGGTTGTACTGGTGCAACACGTTCGGGTAGCTGCCATACGACTTCTCTTTTTAAATGAAAATATCTCAGTTTCCGTGCGCACGATAACTCAAAAAATAAAGGAGCTAGGAGGCTGACATTTTTTTTACGTCACTTTTGCAAAATTATTAGTTTTTCTATTTAACTGCAGCATTTTCGGCCACCGGTTTCGAGTAGTTGCCATACAACTTCTTTCTTTAAATGGAAATAACGCAGAGTCTATTTAATCCAGGTATCTGAAATTTTGCAAATGATGATTCAGTTTTATAGCAACGACTTCTGTAAAATTTGGTTGTGGTGGTGCGACAAGTTCGGGTAGCTGCCATACAACTTCTCTTTTTAAATGAAAATAACTCAGTGTCCGTCCGCACGATAACTCAAAAAATTAAGGACCTAGGAGGCTGAAATTTTTTTTACGCCACTGTTGCAAAATTGCTAGTTTTGCTGTTTAAATCCAGCATTTTCGCCCGCCGCTTTCGAGTAGCTGCCATACGACTTCTTTTTTTAAACGGAAATAAGTCAGTGTCTATTCAAGCTAGGTATTTGAAATTTTGCAAATGATGATCAAGTTTTATTGCAACAACTTCTATAAAATTTGGTTGTGATGGTATGACAGGTTCGGATAGCTGCCATAGAACTTCTCTTTTTAAATGAAAATAAGTCAGTGTCTACTGAATCTAGGAATCTGAAATTTAGTAGAGAGGTGTCGAGTTACATGCCAAAAACTTTTGCAAAATTTGATTGGTCTAAAGCAGCCGGTTCAGGCTTCTTGCATTTCTTGGAACTGAAGGATGCTAGGCGCAATCGATTTGGGTAGCTGTCATACAACTCCACAATTTACATAAATATATCTAGGTAGTTAAAACATCTAAATGTTTTTAAAAGATGATCAAGTTTTATAGAAATAGGAAATATTACGTTCATACGGGTATCCCAGACTTGACACAGTCTACTCTATTACACTCTTACTCGTTTTATTTAAATTTTGAATTTTGCTATGCAACGTTTGCTTAATTTTTTAAAAATTTTGCCGTAATATAATATAATACAATGCACAAATCACAAGTTCAACCCATAATATAGATATATGAATGAATACGTGGATATAGTTATAGATTAATTATTTTTGAATAGCAACAATTATATTTATCTGAATGAACTGTAAACATAAACTGTGAACATAAACGAACAAAAAAAAATTTAGAATGTTCTATATATAGGTACTACATTTCTATTTCTTAAATAGACTGTAGCTGCTACTGTTAAAACTTAAAATTTAAAAATAATAAAAGAAGTACCTACCTTAGCGTAGATAACCGTAAACAAAAAAAAAGTAAAAGAAAAATAAAAACGAATACAAAATAAGCACATTTTTTTAAAATTTTTTGAAAATGTGCTAAAACAGAACAAAAAATTTTAATACGAAAGGAAACTTTGATTGTTTTTAAATATTTTGAATAAGAAAACTTAAAAGTATGCTATGAAAAGAAAGAAAAAACAAGGCAACGTGTAAATCAAAGTTTTTAAAGGGTTGCATTTTTAGAAATAAAGAACATTATAAAATTACAATAATATTTTTATTTAAATTTTGAATTTTGCTATGTAAAGTTTTCTTAATTTTTTAAAAATCTTGCCACAATATAATATAATACAATTCAACAGTCACAAGTTCAGCCCATAATATAAATATATGTATGTAGTTATAGTTTTATTATTTTTTAAAACTTAGCAACAATTATATTTATATGAATGAACGGTAAACATAAACGAACCAAAAAAAAAATTCAGAATGTTCTATAATCTATATTATAGGTAATAATTTTCAATTTCTTAAACAGACTGTAGATGCTACTGTAAATATTTAAAATTTAAAAAAAATAAAAGAAGTAGGTACTACATTTTTCAAAAATATTTTTCACATAATAGGTACATACATACATATGTATGTATTTGAATAAATTTACTAAAATGAAATTGTTCATAAAACTAAGGGAACTTTCGCAAAAGCTATATTTTTTTACTACACCCGTCGTATAATGGGCCTTAAGTATTTCGGTCATGAAAGTTTATAAAAAAAAACAATTTATTTTTATATCAAAAGTTGTTCTTTATTCCTATCCAAACTTATTTAATCTGATTATAATTTTACATGATTTTTATATACTTTAAAAAGTGCAATCTAAGCAATTAATTATACAAAATTATTAAAATATTATTGACAAACAGGAAATAATATTATGAGAAAGTTAAATTTGAAAGTTCACATATTGAAATTTGATACATAATTATAATTGATAAATTTAAGTAACAATTGATTTTAATAAAGGTTAATGTATTGTAATATGCTGTTTTAATTGAATTTAATTTAATTGTTAAATGTTGGTTATACAGGTGCTGTTGCATAATGTTGGATTGGGTGGTGTGATTGGATGATCACATAACTCCTACCCCTTTTGTGTGAAGTGTTGAAGAGTTGGCGATTCCTCTGGAATGTTATTTTGTGTGGTAATATTTGTGATTGGAATACTAAATTGTTTTTCTGAAATTTTCTTGTAAAAGAGGTATATTAGAATATTTATAGTAAAAAATAAAGTTACTAATATTATAATAAAATTGACGATTTGTTTTTCTGATGTTGAAACTTTTAATAATTTTACTGTTTTTTGGTTTTCTATATGAAATGATACTAGTTTTTGTAGGTTTAGGTCTTGGATGCTGCTCGTGTAGTTGATTTGCAGTGTTATTGAAGGTAGTAAATGAATTTCATCCCAATGTTTTGTGTTCTGACTTTGGTAGTTAGATCCGTATGTATTTGAATAAATTTACTAAAATTAAATTGTTCATAAAACTAAGGGAACTTTCACAAAAGCTATATTTTTTATTTACACCACATATTGTTATTTGATACATAATTATAATTCATAAATTTAAGTAACAATAATTGATTTTAATAAAGGTTAATGTGTTGTAATATGCTGTTTTAATTGAATTTAATTTAATTGTTAAATGTTGCGTAATGTTAGATTGGGTGGTGTGCTTAGATGATCACATAACTCCTCCCCCTTTTGTGTGAAGTGTCGAAGATTTAGCGATTCCTCTGGAATGTTATTTTGTGTGGTAATATTTGTGACTGGAATACTAAATTGTTTTTCTGAAATTTTCTTGTAAAAGAGGTATATTAGAATATTTATAGTAAAAAATAAAGTTTCTAATATTATAATAAAATTGACGATTTGTTTATCTGATGTTGAAACTTCTAATAATTTTACTGTTTTTTAGTTTTCTATATGAAATGATTCCAGTTTTTGTAGATTTAGGTCTTGGATGCTGCTCGTATAGTTGATTTGCAGTGTTATTGAAGGTAGTAAATGAATTTCATCCCAATGTTTTGTGTTATGGCTTTGATAGTTAAATCCGTTTATTTCGATAGTGCAATTGTTGTAATGTATTAATTTAATTTGTGTTATTTTGATTTGGTAGGGTCACAGGAAGATTTTATTGTTATTTCTGAGCTGTTCATGGTGAGAATGTAATTTGGTTCTGGTTGCATGATTTTTGGTATAAATAGTTGATCTCTTAATGTGCAATTGGCTGGAATTATTTTGCCAAGACAGCTGAATTTTTCTGTTATTTCTTGGTTTGTAGATTTCGTACAATAAAATATTTTTTCTACTCTTGGACATGCTTGGTCGAAATATTGAATGTTATGAAGGTTATATGTTAAAAAAGGTTTTGTATGAATAGTTTTTGTACTATTAATAGGAAGTGGGATTACGTGGACCATTGAAGATGGTTCGGGGGATAATATTGGAATTTTAATGTTGAAAATAATGTTAGTGTTGTTATAATAGGCTTGTAAACCCAGTAATTGATAAATATTCTCATCTGAATTAAATTGAATTGAATTATTTTAAAATTTTTCTCGGATATCGCTTATTTCTTCTATATTAAGAATTTGTTTTGATATAATGTTTAACCGAGCTAGTACTATTGCTTCCGCTAAACTTGTAAAGTTGTTATTTAAAAGATCGATATTATAATTAATTTGATTAATATGTTGAGATTGGATGACTAATTTTTCATTGTAACCTGATTTTACTATACTATTTCCAAGTTTATCTTGGTAATTTTTTAAATACAGCGAAATAGTTTCTTGTTGGTCATTTATATGTTTGGTAATATTGTCAAATCTTTCTTGCATTAAATAATTAATTCCTATTTGTTTATCTATTTCTTTGTTCATATTTTCTTGATTTTTATTAAAAGTTTCAATTGCTTTATTAATATTATGTGCATCTTTTGCGTCCATATTATCTGTTATAGTTTTTATCATGGTAGGTACCGAGACCGTTTATAAGACCTCTTTTAACTCCGAACTTTGGATATAAAGTATTTAATTGTTGGTTTTAATCTAGTAATTTTGTTTTTGTTATGTTTATCGAGCCTTATAGTAGAGAGTCTCCATCTAACGAATTTATAGTGTCTTCGATTTTGTCAATAGTTTGTATGTACGTATCAAGTCTGACTATATGTAACAGATTGTTGTAACCTCTTATTGTTCTAGCTGTGCCTAATTTTAACGTAAGTATTTTATTCTCCGTCAGGTCCTGTATTTCTAGTCTCTGTCCGTTCACTGTTATTATTCTGAAATTTATGTTCTGAAATTTAAGGTTTTCAAAACATAGGGTAAAAGAAAATAGGAAAATAACTATCAAAAATATTAATAATAAAAAATTCCATATTTTTGATTGTTATTTTCCTGTTTTCTTTTACCCTATGTTTTGAAAACCTAGGCGTCATTTTATTTCTTTTGCATTCTTTTCTAAATATTTGGTCATTTTCTTGATAGTCCCCTGGTTCTTGTATATTTTTGTTTAATTTTTCGAGTAAGGTTTTTGTTTTATTTTCTATTATTTTTTTTATTTCTGGGAAAAGTTTATTTTGAAATTCCTTTAATTTTTATAGATAGTCATGTTCGTTATTTGGTGTGATCTTTTTTAGGAAAGTATATGGTCTTCCGTAAAATAATTCGTATGGTGTTAGTTTTGTTGTGGAATGTACTGCATTGTTATAAATTATTAGATATTCGTTCAGGATGTCGTCATGATATTTGTCGTCATGATTTTTCATGTACTATTCTATACATTTTAGTCAAAGTAGAGTGCATTTTTTCTACGATGCCATTACTACTAGTTTGCTGAAATGATGTAATGTGGTGGTCAATATTATATTGTCCGCAAAAATCTTCAAATATTGTTGATGTGAATTCGGTGCCTTGGTCTGACACAATTGTTTCTGGAATGCTGTGAAGGCTGAAAAAATGTCTTCGAGATTTGATCATATTTAAACTATTTCTGTTAAATACCGTGTAGACTGCCGCGAATCGAGAAAATTTGTCGACTATTGTTAATATTTGTTTATTATTTATTGAATATATGTCTATATGTAGAATTTGCATAGGTTTTTTAGCGATTACAGGTACTTCGTACTTTGGTTTAGGTGGGTGACGGTCATATTTTAATAAATTGCAAGTATCGCAAATATATATTATCTTACTAATTTTTTCTTTCATTAATGGAAAATAAAATTCTCTTTTGAGATGAAGTATTGTTTCAGTGATACCTCTATGATTGTTTTTTAAGTGATAGTCCCTAATTGTTTTATCCTGTTCATCTTCATTAGTTATATCTTTTAGTACATCGGTGCAACGAATGAGTTTTAGTGATCTGCATCTAGAAAAATGTTTTGAAAAAGAACTTTGAATAAGTTTGAAGGTAGAATCGTCTGTATATACAGCGGTTAGTTTATTATGAGGTACAAATTTCTTTAAAATGTCGGTTATGGTTTCTTCTGTAAAATTTGGTAATCTTATAGTTCGTTTTTTTAGCTGATGGTTAAATTCATTTAGTGGTCGGATTGCAATGGGAATTCCTTCGTTCATGTCTTCTGAAGCTGAGTGATCATTTGATCCGAATGTTCCCTGTACAGTAGAATTTGCATCTAGATCGTGTGTATGCATTTCATCAATTTTGATGCGACTTAAAGCATCGGCATTTGAATTTATTGCGCCTTTTTATTCCCGTATGAACTATGTTCAAGGGTATAATAAATTTACCATTACGTTTGTGACACCTTAAAGGAGTCGAGCTAGATATAGTGTCAAAGGTATGGATCGGCTCAGAATCGAATTCTGAGTCGATTAAGCCATGTACGTCCGTCCGTCCGCACGATAACTCAAAAAATAAAGGAGCTAGGAGGCTGAAATTTTTTTACGTCACTTTTGCAAAATTGTTAGTTTTACTATTAAAATCCAACATTTTCGGTCGGCAGGTTCGAGTAGCTGCCATATAACTTCTTTCTTTATATTGAAATAACTCAGTATCTATTCAAGCTAGGCGTCTGAAATCTTGCAAATGATGATCAAGTTTTATGGCAACAACTTCTGCAAAATTTGGTTGTGGTGGTGCGACGGGTTCGGGTAGCTGCCATACAACTTCTCCGTTTAAATGAGAATAACTCAGTGTCTATTGAAGCTTGGTATCTGAAATTTTGTGAAGAGGTGTCGAGTTACATGCTAAAAACTTTTGTAAACTTTGGTGGGCCTAGAGCCTCCGGTTCAGGCTTCTTGCATCTCTTGGAACTTAATGAAGCTAGGGGTCTGAAATTTTGCAATTGATGATCAAGTTTCATGGCTACAGCTTCTGTAAAATTTGGTTGTGACGGTACGACAGGTTCGGGTAGCTGCCATACAACTTCTCTTTTTAAATGAAAATAACTCAGTGTCCGTCCACACGATAACACAAAAAATAAAGGACCTAGGAGGCTGAAATTTTTTTTACGTCACCTTTGTAAAATTTTTAGTTTTTCTATTTAACTCCACCATTTTCGCCCGCCGCGTTCGCGTAGCTGCCATACAACTTCTTTTTTTTAAATGGAAATAAGTCAGTGTCTATTCAAGCTAGGTATCTGAAATTTTGCAAATGATGATCAAGTTTTATGGCAACAACTTCCGCAAAATTTGGTTGTGATGGTATGACAGGTTCGGATAGGTGCCATACAACTTTTTTTTTAAATGAAAATAACTCAGTGTCTATTGAAGCTAGGAATCTGAAATTTAGTAAAGAGTTGTCGAGTTACATGCCAACAAGTTTTGTAAAAATTGGGTTGGTCTAAAGCAACCAGTTCAGGCTTCTTGCACCTCTTGGAACTTAATGAAGCTAAGGATCCGAAATCTTAGAAATGATGGTCCAGTTTTATGGCAACAGCTTCTGTAAAATTTGGTTCTGCTGGTGCACCAACTTTGGGTAGCTGCCATACAACTTCTCTTTATAAAGGAAAATAACTCTGTGTCTATTGAAGCTAACTATCTGAAATTTAGTGAACAAGTGTCGAGTTACATGCCAAAAACTTTTGTAAAATTTGATTGTTCTAAAGCAGCCGCTTCAGGCTTCTTGAAATTCTTGGAACTTATATGCTATATGCTAGGCGCAATAGATTTGGGTAGCAATAGATTTGGTCATACAACTCCAGAATTTACATAAATATATCTAGGTAGTTAGCGTCGGTAGTAAAACATCTGAATGTTTTTAAAAGATGATCAAGTTTATAGAAACAGGAAATATTACAAGAAACAGGAGTCTGCTCTACTGCATTCTTACTCGTTTGTATATGATTTCATAATAAAATTCTTCGAGTTTCAATCGCCATCTAACAAGTCTTGAGTTGGGTTCTTTAAGGTTCAACAACCAAACTAAAGGTTTGTGGTCGGTTACTATCTTGAATTTGTTTCCAAAGAGGTAGGGCCGAAAGTATTTTGTTGCCCAGACTATCGCCAATAGTTTCTTTTCTCTGGTTGAGTAGTTAATTTCAGAGCTTGTCAATATTCTACTTGAGTAGCAGATTGGTTTATCTTGTCCTATTGTTCCTTGTGAAATAAATGTTGTCGTCTTTTGGTCCTCTATGTTAAAAAGTTCTTCGCTAATAAAATTGGGTAATTGCGTATTTTGTCAAAAGTTTTTATTTTTACTGAATATTGGTCTTTGTGTTGAATTTTGATTCCGGATCAAGGATCTCGATCTGGCTGATGCAATGTCTATTGGAGTTGCTCTTGGCTGGTATGATGTTGTTGGTCTGTTGTATTGCGCTATTTGGTTATTAACTGGTGGTCTGATAAGTTGATTTCTTTGATTGTTATTAGTTCAATTGTTGCTTTGAACGGGTTTTGGTTTAGATATTTGCTGGTTAAAGACTCTCGCATAGAATATGGTTTGTTCCTTGATGCAATAGGAAAATGCGACTGCTAGAGACTGTGATTCCATAGCGCGGATTGTTGATGAGGATTGTTCCATAGCGCGGATTGCGGATTGGATTGCGGATTGTTGCAGCAATAACATTTTGATCTTTCTCATGTATGTTAATATGATTAAACATGGTAGCTTGGATTTCTATAACGTCAGAATAAAAATTTTGCACTGTTTTGTTGTTCTGTTTTAGGATATGTACGTCCTTTATGAGAGAGGTCTCGTTACTTTTGTCAGAGTAATGTAGAATAAGATTTTCTTTCATTTTTTCCCATTCTAATGGAGCCCCGTACATTTTAAGAACTTCATTGGCCTTTCCTTCAATTTTATTTCTAATTGCTTTTAAAATAATGTTGTCATACAAGGTTCTGTCTATGTCAGTCATTAATGTTAAGATTCCTTCGACATTGTCGATGAAATCGTGCAATAATCTTAGATTCCCATCAAATCTGCGTAAATCTTTTATTGCATCTGGTATTCTATGGGTATTATATACACGATTGATCCTTGCATTATGGTTATGTTTTGTGAATCGTACGAGTTAAAACTATGTACAGAATCTAAGCGTGCATTCAAACAATCACCAAGATTTAAAATTTGGTTATTATCAAGATCACTCTCAGTCAAAGAATTTTAATATATAAATTTAAATACCGTTTTTTCTTTAAATAAAACAAGGACACTTTGTTTTATTTGTATTTTATTTATTTAATATTATTTACTAGTAATCATTTTTTATTTACTAGGAATTGTTTTGTTATATTTAAGTAATTCTTATTACTATTAAGATCAAAACTGAATTAAATTATACTTGATAATTCTTACATTTATATACTATTTCATTTCTATACGTTGGTCTTATTTTACCATTTTACTTCTGGTATTACAACATATTACAAAATATTCTTATTCTAGTTTTAGTATAATGTATTCTTATTCTAATTTTAGTATTTATATCAAATGTTTACATTAAATGTTTACAAGGGAAAAATGTATATTGTGCATTTTTATATAAAAAGAATATGTATTGGAATTTCCTCTAATTGGAAAACAATAATAAAAAAAATGTATTTTATGATGTAATTGGGTTTTACTTTAATAACCAAAAATGAATGTTTTGGTTTATTTGATAAGTGGTTTTAAATATTGTAAAATATTTAGGTTAATAGGTTGAAAAGAGTTTTGGTTCAAATTATTATTATCTTGAAATTTACATACGGTATTAAATGAATTTCACATGTTTTAATATTTAAACATGTGTTGTCGATTATGAATGATTGTAGGAGGTTGATAAAAGTGTGGGAAAATATATTTATTAATTTGATAATTTAAGCTACGGAGGAGGTGAAATTATATTTTAAAATTATTTATTTGTTTTACTCAGAAGAGGGTTAAAAGACAATATTTAAATAATGGAGCGTAACGTAACTCCATCCCTTTTAGACTGAGGCTCCGACGAAGTTGTTATAATGTTTCCATTATTAGAATTTTTCCTAAGGAGGTAAATAATAAGCAAAAGTGATATAATTATAAAAATACAATAATTAAAATAGTTTGTGTATTTATGTTTAGTGTGAATTTCTTCTATTATTTTTCTATTATTATTTATGTCACTTAAAATTAATTCCTTAGAATCTAATTCAATATCATTCTCACTGTTTGTTATATTTAAATTTGAGAATGGGTAGATATAATGATGTTTGATTTTAAATTAGTATTTATAAAGGTAAATCTTTTAATAGTTGTAGAACAATCTTGAAATTTAATTAAACTATTTTTATATAACATTAAATTTTCGACATTACAATCATGACTAATATTAGTATCTTTCAAGTTCTTCACAATAATGAGACCTGGTTTTATTTCTTTTATTATTTCTTTTGTATTTATTTTCATTTCACAAGTTGCATGAGTGGAACTTTGAACTTATTTACACATTCATCTTCTACTTCAATTAAATTCTTTTTTTGATTATCTTTTACATTATTATAGAAAATCTTTTTATACAAATCCATTATAAATCTATTATTTGATAATGTTAATTCTTTATTAACATTATTAGGAATTGGTTCAATGATTATTTCAGAATAAGTCATAGTGGTATAGATTGGAAGGTAAATAATAATTAATATTTGGTTTTGGAAAAACGTGTCCGAAATCTTTATGTCTTTGAAGGATTCTATATCTGATATGATATCTATTTCGTCAGGTGTCAAGATGTTTCTAGTCAAAATATTAAGTTTGCTAGATAAAATAATTTGTTCGATATCATCTATATGATTTCTCAAAAGAGTAATGTCGTAATTAATTTGAAAAATATGTTTTAGTATGTCCAGTTCGTCTTTGGTATTAGTCGTTCTAGGTCAATAATTTTTATATTTGGATAAAAGTTCTACGATCGTTTTTGTTGTTGTATTACGTAGTTAGAAGTATTTTTAATTTGTTCTGAGAGTTGGTTATTTATAGATATCTGTTTGTTAGATTCGGAAATAAGGTCAGAATTTGATTTAGAAAGTTGATCTAGTTTTTTTTGAATCATTTCTTTATCGTCATTGTCCATGTTTCCAGTTAAGAATTTTATTGTTGAGCTTACGAAGTTTATTAAACCTATTTTTGGTCTTTTGTGGGTATGTGGTTTTAATCCGTATCATGATGTTTTCCTCTAGGTGGTCTCTATTTCTTTCAAATTGTGATATGTTAATGATGTGCAGGGCTCTCTCATAATCCCTTATTATTTTAATTGGTCCATCTTTGATTATAATGAATCCGTTGTTATCGTTTAGATTTTGTATCTCGATTTCCCGTGCATTGTTGATAAGTAGTAATTTTATTAATATGAGAAGCATTTTCTGTAATTATAGATTATTTTTTAACCTTAGTTTTGGATTGTATTTGAAGTAATATTTTGGAATTTTTTAGATCTTTTTAGATGGGACTTATAATATTTATAGCCAGTGTTAGTGATTATATATCATCGTCCAGTCTGTTAGCATTTATTTTCCTAAACTTAGAATGATTTTGGCCTCCTCTAATTTCTTTTAGATACTGGGGGCCTGTTTTAATTTCAATTTCTTCCCTATTTTTGTCAAGTTTACTTATAGTGTTCTCTTTAATTTTAATTATTCTATCTTTAATACCTTTATATTTTAATTGTCCGATTGTACCATTACAAAAGTCAATGGGTGTTCTATTTCTTGTGGAGTGAATAGTGTTGTTGTAAAATTTTATAATTTTTAATATTTTTTTCTTCTACAGTTTCAAAGTTCTTATTATGGTCGTGGCGTAGTAATCTTAAATGTTCATTTATCGTATTGTGGAGTCGTTCCACGACGGAGTTAGAAGTATGCTAATATTATTAGATGTAAAATGAATTTGGATGTTGTTATCCTTTAAGAATTGTTGTAAAGGTATAGCTTTCAATCCGAATTCATTGTCCACCTTAGATCCGGATTATATATTTTATCTTTTAGTTGTGCGAAATTTTCGTTTATTCCCCTATGATTGTTTCTTATATGTTCTTTTTCAATCATATCGGCTAAAGCATTTTTGTCCGTAATATCTTCAAGTAACTTTTTGCACCTTATAATTTTTAGTTTTTTATTGCTGAGGTCAATATTATTCTTAATTGTTTCATAGAGTTTAGAAAAGAATACTTCATCTTCAACTAATATTGCATTAGTTATTATATCGTTGTATAATAGTTGTTATATAGTGTACATACTCACTTGTATTAGAATTTTAATCATTTCAGTGTCCATAAATTTGGTGAAGATAGTTTTTCTAATTTTGTTGAATAGTTTTTCTGTTTTGATTTTAAGAGAATCGGAATAAATTTTTATACCCGTACGATAGGATCGGGTATAATAAAATTACTCCTCCGTTTGTAACACCTCGAAATAAGCGAGCTAGATATACCTTCAAAGGTATGGATCGGATCAGAAAAAAATTCTAAGACTTTTGAGCCATGTCCGTCCGTCCGTCCGTCAGCACGCTAACTCAAAAACTAAGAAAGCTATAATCTTGAAATTTACACAAAATATTCTGGGAGTAATTTGTAGGTTTCCAATTTTTTTTGGTTGAGTTTGGACCAAAACTTAGGGTAGCTCTCGAACACCTAACTTTTAGATCCGCACATTTTTTTTGAAATAGAACTATGAAATTTTAACAGCTGATAGACCTCACGAAAATATTAATTTTATTTTTAATAACTTTTTTTTGTAGCCCCACCCGTTATGGAGTTACAGCTCCTGAAAGGTTCAAAAAAGCTCTATATTTAAATTGTTATAGCACAAGTTGTATAAGTTATATCTTCATTTTGAAAACGCCAAACGATTACTACTTTTATTAGCTTTAAAAGTATATATACAATAAATATATAATTGTGGCGTACGGTGTCTTAATTTACCGTTATGCGAAACTCAAATTTTGCAAAATCCTTTAACCCTTCTAATCTATCTTCTAAACGGTTTAAGTTGGAAACTTGAAATTTTGACAGAAGTTAGATCTTTGAAAATAAGTATGAGTCATTTCAGAAATTTTTTTTGTATCACCCCCCGTTTAGGAGCTGTAAGGGGTAAAAAACTGAAAATTTCCTATTTTTAAACATCTGTAACTTGAACACCTGTTAAAATTTTTTTGAAGTAATACACAAAAATTAAACCTTCAACATTATACTCTTATTTCTGTTAACGACGTTTTTTAATAATATAGGGTTACTTTATAATTGACGAAAGTGTTACTTGATTTTTTCAAATTTTCTAACAAATTTCTTCAACAAATTTTTTGCATTTGTTTTACTCGATAATTTAAAATTGTTGAGGATATAATGCGTAGTACAAAAAAATGTAAATAAATAAACAACATAACGGTTGCTTGAAGAATTTTTATTTATATGATATTAATATATATACATACTTATATAATATCATGTTTATTTACATATCGTATATGTCACTAGTGAATGAATGATAAGAGTATATATGTATATTATATAGCGCGGTATTTACGTACATATATGTATTTTATTGTACTTATAAGAAATTATTCTGTCAATGGAATATTTAAATATAATATAATATAATATTTAAAATTATATTTGTTATTTTGTACTAAGTAAATTTAATATACATTTACCGCTTAGTATTAAATGGTACTATAGAATATTTGAAAAAGTTTTGGATTGATAATCGTTATGTGGAAGGTTAGAATCTGCTTTTGAAGAATGTACATATAAACATATAGTTTGAATATATGTACAACCCATAGTACTAGAAATTATAAAATTCACCCAAATTATTTTAAAATACTAAAATATTAAAAAAATAATATTGTAAGCAGAGTAACAGGCTGTGAACATACTAACGGTTCGTACGGGTATCTAAGAGTTGACAAAGGCAACTGTATTTTTCCTCGTTTTAATAATGATTTGGTTTTTATAGAAATTTATTGGGCATTCTGTATTCTTAATTATAGGGTCTTCTATTTCGGGTTCCTCAACATGGTTTATAATAACACTGGATAATGCGTCTGCATTTCCATTTTGTACACCTTTTTTATATTTTATGATATAATCATACTCTGAAAGTCTAAGCCTCCATCTTGTTAGTTTTGAATTCGGTTCTTTGACTGAAAACAACCAGGTCAAAGGTCTATGATCAGTTTCGATTAAAAATTTTCTTCTAAATAAATAAGGACGAAAGTATTGAGTTGCTCATAATTTGCGAGTAATTCTTTTTAAATGGTGCTGTAATTTTGTTCACGACCGTTAAAAGTACGGTTTTACTTTTAGTAGTTTTTACTTTTGTTATTGGTTTTGTCACTTTTATGTACTTTTTATTTGTAATTTTTACTGCCCAGGTTTTAAGAGTTTCACTGGAGTTTATTGTTTTTACTATACTGTTTTTAGTAAAAATAAATTTATAGAATATGCGATTTTTAATTCTTTGTATTACAGTTCTTTTGTTAATTAGATTGCTTTTAATTATTTTCTTACTATACTGCTTGGTTATTAAATTTTGCTTGTCGAGAATTACTATAACAGTCATTTAGAATAGTTATCATTAAGTTTTTATTGTTATGCGAAAATTATCATTTTAGTTTAGTTATTTTGCTTTTATTATCACTGTTATTAAAAAAATTTGATATTTATTAATTATATACTTTTATATTATATATATAAAAATAGTTAAATATATATATTAAAAATAGTTCTGATATAACGTTACAGCAGTCAGAACTCAATAATTTACAAGAATGGTGCTCATTGAACAATTTGGAATTAAATGTACAGAAAGGTAAATCCACATGTTTTACTCGTAAACGAT
Source organism: Poecilobothrus nobilitatus (assembly GCA_947095535.1). NCBI lineage: Eukaryota > Metazoa > Arthropoda > Insecta > Diptera > Dolichopodidae > Poecilobothrus > Poecilobothrus nobilitatus. The sequence goes on along the minus strand of OX352772.1, from coordinate 81,964,042 downwards.
TTTCTATCCTTAATAACTGTACAATTCAAAACCCAACCCTTGAACGGGTATACAGTATTACTGATCTTGGTATTATCCTCGACGATAAACTTAGCCTTAACTTACACTATGACTTCATGATCTCTAAAGCAAATAAAATGTTGGGATTTATTAAAAGAAGAGCGAAAGAATTTTACAATAAAGCAGTGACAAAAGCTCTCTACTGTTCCCCAATACGATCTATTCTAGAATATGGTAACATTATTTGGGATCCAGTTTTGCAAATAAATTCTGATAGAATTGAATCAGTTTAAAAACAATTTCTCTTATTTGCTTTAAGAATTCAGTTTAATCCTTCCGACTATGCTAATCTTCCGAGATTCAATATAAGACTTAAATCTTTAAACATGCTAACCTTTTCATCTCGAAGAAAAATTTCTTCATCTTGCTTCACCTACGATGTTCTTTATTACAATATTCATATTGAATATTTGAAAAACAATTTTATCGTAAATGATTTTATCGTAATCTCATAGAACAGAATACGGAAGAAATGAACCAATTAACAGATGTTGCACTATCTTCAATAAGCACAGTCATCTTTTTTCTTCATTAATTTCAAAAAGAACATTTAAATCTAAATTACACTAACATTTTTCCCTTCACAACTTTTTTTTTAAGTCATTCTAACTCATAATTATACATTTAAATTTTTACAGTGCATTTTGTTTAAGTCATCAATTTTTGTATTAAAGTTATTAAAGTATTATGTTATATTGTAAAAATTAAAGTTTTGTTACGAATTTAAGTACTGTTTTGTATTTAATGTCAATGTTAAAAAAGAAAAAAGTAAAAATTGAAAAGTAATAATTTAATTTACAAAATTTTTTTTAAGTTAAGTTAAGCGCGCTGTAATCATATTTCATGTTTTTGTTTTCTTTTTTTTTGTTTATTATATCATTGTTAAAAAAGAAAGAAACATAAAATAAAAAAAAAAAAAATAATAATAATTGTATTCATATAATATGTATTTACCTTGCTTGGTATTTATAATAAAATAAAATATAAAAAAATATGTATATATTATCACAATTAAAATTCCTATTATTAATTAAGTGAAAACAAAAAAATACTTAAAATTTAATATTAAAATCATAATAATAAATAAAAATTTTTTTATAACAAGGGAATATTGTTACCCAAATTTGTGGAACTTTTAAAATTTTAAAACTACAAAGGAACATTGTGAAAATTTAAATATTTCAAAAGTCCAAAAAAGAAAATAAAAAAAAAATATATACATATAAACATTATTTGTGAAAAAAATTTTTTTTTGAAAACTCAAAACACTTCTGGAAAGATCAACTGGTGAACTTCAGTTCTTTGAATTGGATCCTATATAAGAAGAACCTATAATCTAGATACGTAAAATGAATATTTTTCTTCTCATGGTCACGTAAGACAAAAATTTTATTACTATCCTACTTCCTTTCTTAATTCAATCCTTACAATAAAAAAAAAATATATATATTAAAATTTTAAATTAAAAATTTTTTAAAATGTAATAAAAAGAAATATTTTAGATAAAGTACTAAAGTACATAAAATAATATTTTTACTGTAATTCAAGCCTATTCTTCGACACCTACGGTGAGGCTGCCTTAGGCACAGTGAACAACAAAAAAAAAGTAAAAATTTGTGAGTAAAAAAAATATTTTGTTTTACTTGCAAATAATAAATTAAATATATTTTAAATAAATTAATTGTTTGAAATCATAAATAAATTCTTTAGAAATATATCAATTTTTATTATTTTTGAAATCAACTTAAATAAATAAATAAATATATTTAAATAAATAAATTTTTAACAAAAAAAAAATATTTAAATAAAATATTTAAATTGTTTCAAAGTATATATAAAAAATTTATTATTTTTCTATTTGTTTTAAATAAATAAATTGTTTTAAAATTATAAATAAATTTTTAAATATATATACATTTTAATAAAAATTAAATATGAATTTTTAGCATTATAAATAAAATCTTTAAAAAATATAAATTTCATTATTCTTCTGTTTTTTTTAAATAAATTCTTTTAAAATATAAATAAATTGTTTTAAAATAAATTCTTTAAATATATATAAATTTTAATAAAATTTTTTAATAAATAAATTGTTTTACAATTATAAATAAATTCAAATTTTTAAATTATAAATTCCTTGTAAAATAAAAAGAACTTTTTTCTGTAAATGTTTAAAAGGTCAAAAGATCTCAAACCTAGAGTTGTTCCATATTTTCTTAGAAACTTATCTTAAGCTAGTACTTCTGCTACCTTAAAAGTTACGTTACGCTCCATTATTTAAATATTATCTTTTAACTCTCTTCTGGGTAAAACAAATAAATAATCTTAAAATATAATTTCACCTCCACCGTAGCTTAAATTATCAAATTAATAAATATATTTTCCCACACTTTTATAAACCTCCTACATTCATAATTGACAACATATCATTCATAATTGACAACACATGTCTAAATATTAAAACATGTGAAATTCATTCAATACCGTATGTAGATTTCAAGATAATAATAATTTGAACCAAAACTCTTTTCAACCTATTAACCTAAATATTTTACAATATTTAAAACCACTTATCAAATAAACCAAAACATTCATTTTTGGTTATTAAAGTAAAACCCAATTACATCATAAAATATATTTCTTTTATTATTATTTTCCAATTAGAGGAAATTCCAATACAATATGCATTTTCCCCTTGTAAACATTTAAGGTAAACATTTTATATAAATACTAAAATTAGAATAAGAATACATTGTACTAAAACTAGAATAAGAATATTTTGTAATATGTTGTAATACCAGAAGTAAAATGGTAAAGTAAGACCAACGTATAGAAATGAAATAGTATATAAATGTAAGAATTATCAAGTATAATTTAATTCAGTTTTGGTCTTAATAGTAATAAGAATTACTTAAATATAACAAAACAATTCCTAGTAAATAAAAAATGATTACTAGTAAATAATATTAAATAAATAAAATACAAATAAAACAAAATGTCCTTATTTTATTTAAAGAAAGAAGGTATTTAAATTTATATACTAAAATTGGCGACGAGGATGGGATCCATTTGATATGGGATCCACAATTGATATTGCAAAAGAAACCAAATGCTTAAAATTCAATTGAGTCTGATTGAACGATATCAATTTCACTTGTGTTTTAACACTTAAAAACGGATTACAAACAATTCCGATAAACAATTGAATAACAAGTTTATCAGAAAAAAAAATATATATACGTATATATGTATATATAAATAAAACGCACGAAGCGTATTGTATACGAAAAGTATTTATACTTGATATACTTTTAAGTCGTCTGCAAACTCAATATGCGGAATATCACATAATTTGTCAGATAAGTCAGAAATAAATATATTAAACAAGAGTGGACCTAAATGACTACCTTGCGGTACTCCTGAAGTGACATCGATAGTTTTCGATAATATACCTTGAAATTTAATATTTTGAGTTCTTCCAATAAGATAAGAATGGAGCCATAAAAGAAAAGAACCAGATATACCAAACGTGGCAAGTTTTTTTAACAAAATCATACAATCAATACGATCAAAAGCTTTGCTGAAATCTGTGTAAATTGCATCAACTTGGTACTCTTTTTCCATTTGAGTCAAAATTTCAGATGTATATATCATAAGGTTCTTAATGTGTATATCATAAAAATCACAAATAATCCATATCAAAGAGGGATTATTTGTAATTTTTCTTCTACATTCATGTAATTGGTTTTAACTTTTAATTATCTGTTCTAAAGGTAATTTCAATTTACTATTGGAATTTTGGATATCCATATTGTAAAGTTCAAAATTATGTTTTACTGCGATAGTTTTTAATGGGTGAATAAGAGTGAAATTTATACTCTGCATAGAATTATTATGTATTTCAACTCCTGCCCATACATCTTTAGCAATAGTAAGGGTTTCGGCCGGAATAAAACAGTTTTGTAATTTTTGCATTGTTACGATAATCTCACCAGAATTAGTTGTAACTGGAATTGTGACATGAGAAATTGAATTTCCAAGTAAATGTTTTGTAAATAAAATGTTTGGCTGTACATTTAAAAGTTATATTTTTATTTCGGTTTTTGAAGTCACTAATTTTAGTGTTGAAAAATCTAGTTTTATTTTCATTATTTTAATTACGTCCATTCCTATTAAACCGTCAAATATTTTATGAAACTTGTAAACATAGAATTTCGTAGTTATAATTTCTTGAAATTCATCGGAAAGTGGAATTGATACAGAAAATTCATGATTTGAGGATACGAATGAGGATGATACAACAAATGGATCATATGTTTTATACTGCGAAAAATATTTGTCAACAGTTTCAGGGTTCAAGAAGGATTTTGTAGCTCCAGTGTCTGTTAACAGTTAATTTGGGGGATTTCTTATTTTAATAAACGGTAAGGATCTTATATCACAAATATTATTAAAATCTATTATGTCCGGTATATATGTGGCCCGGTACGAAAAAAATTTTGATTATCTTCATTTATAAAAGATCATCATATTCAAAATTCGTCTTATTTTCGTTAATTATCTGAGGATTTCTTTTGGCTTCACATTGACAATTGGTTTACGAGGTCTTGAACTTACAGTAGAATTTATTGGTACATTTCTGTTTTGGTTTTCTTGTATTGTTTTATTATGATTTTCTTTTTTATTTTGGTTTTCTTGTATTGTTTTATATCGATTGGGATGTATTTAATAATGAATTTCGAACATAAGAATTGGGAACAGAGGAAAATGCAGTATTTGATTTTGGAAAATTATTGAACGGTTTTTGTAATCTTTGGGTAAAATTACTTTGTGAATTTCTAAACTTTGCATTCGGATTTTCGGATTACTGAATGGATTAGGAGTTTCTGTATTCGTTTGAAAAGACGGATTTTGGTTATGAACTTTATTATTATTGAATTGTCTATTTGATAAAAATTTGGCTGAGGGAAACTTAAGTTATGGTTTAAATTCCTATAAGATCTGCTATGTGTTATATTTTATTTTTATTTTTTTTTATTATTATTCATTTATTTTTCTTTACCATATAAAATAAAATTACATTTTTTTTTTTTATTTTTTTTTTACATATAGCTTACACTAGTTTCTTATTTTTTTATTTGTCAACTGCGATGTAAACAAAACATACTGTTTTGGTATGAAACACCACAAATTAGCTCCATAATTTAATAAAAAATATAAAAATATACAAATATAAATTAATACAGTAAAACGTATATAGATACAATTAAGAAAAATATATTTTATAGCATATAAATAATGCTATGTTGATTCTTCACTCCTGCATTATACTGGCCCTTAGTGAGAAGTTATTTTTCAATAAATACTTTAGTTTTTTAACAAAAACATCTAAAGTTGAACATTCTTTTAAGTCCGATGGTAGCTTATTATAAACCCTTACAGCTGAAGTAAGGCAACTATTACGCGACAGCTCAGTTCATGATTTGGCATGATTTAAATGATTTAGCCTTCTTGTATTGTAACTGTCAATAGTATTTCTTTTAGTAATTACAATATTTTTTTTGTAAATCCCTTTTTCCAACTTGAAAATTAATTTGGATTTTTCCAAAACAATGAGTTCCGATAACTTAGGTAACCCGTTCGTATGAAAATTTCATTTGTTGAGGTCAGCCAGTTCAATTTGTGCAAACTTTTTATAGCCTTGTTTATTAAAACACAAATTTTATCTTTCAACCATAATGAACAGCTGGACCAATTACATATATTATATCTAATATGGGAAATACATAATATGAGCATGGTATAAACTATCAGCTGCTCTTCTGCTCAGGACGATTCCACTTCTTTTGATGGCACCTAACAAGGGCACAATTTTTTTAACTAGTTTATTAATATGATCTGCCCATTTCAGCTTTTCATCGATTACAACACCTAGAAATTTATATGAAGTAACTCTTTCTATTTCAACCTTATTTACAAACAGTTTTGGATTTATATCAATCTTATTTTTAATTTTATATACTATACATTTATTTTTTTCAACATTTATTGTTAATTTGTTACCTTTAAGCCAAATATTGTATTTCAACAAGTCAGCATTTATTAGTCTTTCTAATTCATCACAAGTTGAAGCATTATAAATAAGTAGAGTACCATCAGCAAAGATCTTATAGTTGGCTAATAAATTCGCATACTAGATGTTGTGAATGTAAAGCAGGCATAATGTTGCCTTCGCATTACTTAACACTCCATTTATTTTTTTCATATTTTTTCTATTTTTTAGGTATGATTTTAATAAATTATGAGCCGCACTCCGTATTCCAATTTCATGTAGCCTGTCAAGTAAGATGTTATGGTTCACTGTATCGAAAGCCTTTTTTAAATCAACAAATACTGAGCATACATAATTTCCTGCATCCCATTTGTTTATAATTGAGTTAGTAGTTTCCATAACCGCATAATCGGTTCCGATTTTTTTTTTGAAAACAAAATTGATTCAGATCAAAACCAACAACCTTTTGTATGAAATCTTGTATCATAACATTTATCACCTTTTCAAATACTTTTCCTAAACAATTTATGAGAGTAATCGGCCTATAATTCGATAAATCGCTTGCTAACCCAGATTTAAATATCATACAACAATACTTGATTTTAAACACTTAGGATAAATACCCGTAGAAAGACATTTATGTATCAAGCAAATAACTATAGGTGTTATTAATTTAACAACATCTTTTAAATCAGTCGCTGATATATTATCACCCCCATTTATTATTAAAATAAATCTCGCTGGATCTGACGTCAGTGAAGTGTACACAATAAGAGGCAGATCTTTAAAATCGGGTAATCCAAACAATATAATAGTTAAATTTAAAAAACTTGAAGTTAAAAAAAGTTTCATGAAAGCTATTAAGAAAAAAACTCTGACTACTGAAATATTTATTAATAAAAATAATGAAGAGGCAAGTGTTAAAAATGACAATAATGAATATAGAAATACAACAACACTGACTACTGAAATATCTATTAATAATAATAATGAAGAGACAAGTGGAACAAAGTTTAATCCTTTGGTATTTGTGAATGAGAAGCTCACACCTTATTTTAAATATCTTCACAAAATGGCAAGAGAGCTGAAAAGAAATAAATCAATTGAATTTACTTGGGTAGAAAGTGGCAAATTATTTATAAGAAAAACACCAACTAGCAAAATTATACGTGTTATTGAAGAATCTAATTTGAATATTCAATAATATTCATTGCAGTTTGCCACGTAATACCTATATAAAAACAAATATCCATGATGTAAAAGAAATTTCAATAAAAAACAAAAACTCACTTAAATTAATATATTTTAATGCTCGAAGTCTTAAACACAAAAGAGATGATTTAACTCTTATTCTTGAAAAACTACAACAAACAATACATATAATTATAATCACGGAAACTTGGATTCTAGATACGGAAAGTGACTTTATAAATATAAAACATTATAATAAATTGTTATCATGTAGGAAAACCAGACGTGGAGGTGGAGTTGGTATTTTTATCCATGAAAATATGAAATACACAGCAAATGAAATATACTGCGATCAGTTTAATAGTATTATCAGCATAATCTTCGGACAAAATCAAGATAAACATTATATTACAGCTGTTTATAGACCACCTGATAATTCATCAAATTCAATTATTAAATTTTTTAATAAGTTTGAAGATCATCTGGAATTTCTAAAATTTAAGAAAAGTTTGATTATTGGAGATTTTAACTTTAATATGAGAAGCTTATCTGATAGCAATGTCCAAAAATATGCTGCAATTGTAGAATCCAGTGGTTACTCATTTTGTTATGATGAAATTACCAGACCACAATCCAAAACATGTCTTGATCATTTATTTCTCAATGATTTAAATGCAAAAATAAATATTTCATTTTTCCATCACGATTTATCGGATCACTTGGGAATAGTTATAGAACTTGAAAATTTAAATATTCCAAAGAAAACCAATATTCTGGCACACAAAAAAATAAATTACACTAAAGTTAAAGCAGAATTAAGTAAATATACTATCAAAACAGGTGATATAAACAACATGATGAATGACATGACGGAAACCATGAATAATATAATAAAAATTGCTACCGTCGTTAAGAATACTAAATGTAGTGGAAAAACGTATACGGCACCGTGGATTGATAAAGAGTGTGCGGAAATAATTGATAAAAAAAATTATCATTACAAAATATATATTAGGAATCGTAATTTAGTACACAATCGTATTGAATATAAATACTGGCTAAACAAAGCAACGGCATTAAAGAGAAAAAAGAAAGAAGATTATGATAAGAGACAGTTTGAAAAGGCAGAAAATGATCCAAAAAAGAATTGGAAATATATAAAAGAATTGTTATGTGACGGCAATAAGAAGCTAAATGACTTTTATGCTGGTAATGAAATAACAGAAAAGGAAAAAATTAATAAAATTAATCAATTTAATAAATACTACGCTACTATAGGTGAAAATATGGCAAAAAAATGCAAAAGCATAATATACTATCCAAAAATGAGAAGCCCTAAAGAATTCAAATTAAAAACAATCGACACAGAGGAGTGTATAAAGTTAATAAATAGTTTAAACAATACCAATACTCCAGGCTTGGATCAGATATCATCTATAGTACTTAAGATTTGCAAAATTTAAATGGCTGAAAATCTTACGAAATTAATAAATACATCAATACTGCAAGGTGTAATGCCTCAGGATCTTAAAATGAACAGAGCAATCCCCATATATAAGAACGTTGTTAGCTATGATGATCTTAACAACTTTCGTCCAATATCTATTTCCTCAGTGTTCAGTAAATTGATAGAAACATTAGTGAATAGGCAGTTGACAGAGTATTTACATAATGAAAATCTAACTTGTACTAAGCAATATGGTTTTAAACAAAAATCAAGCACACAAGCAGCACTATTTGATATAATATCTGAAATCCATTATAGTCTAGATTAAAATAAAAAGGTTGCAGTGGTCTTCTTTGTTTTGAGTAGAGCTTTTGATTCCATTGATAGAACAATACTCTTAAGAATTTTGTTTGAACATGGAATAAAAGGAACAGAATACAACTGGTTTAAAAACTATTTATACAATCGGGAACAATATGCAGAGTGTGATAGTATAAAGAGTGATCTACATCATGTCAAATACGGAGTAATTCAGGGAAGCTCGTTAGGACCAACATTATTTTCATGCTACATAAATGGTTTACTAAAGATCACAATTTTTGGAAAACCATTCATGTTTGCAGATGATCTAGCTATTGTATACGCCGTAACAACTTGTACGGAATTGGAAGAATCAATAAATAAAGATATGTATACTTTGCAAAAATGGATGGATCAGCACAAGCTGACAATTAATACAAAAAAAACTAAATATATGATGTTTAAAAGCAAATATGTAGACAATATTAATATAAGATTCAAAGATAATAGGATTGAAAGAGTAGCAGAATATAAGTACCTTGGTATACTTTTAGATCAAAATTTAACTTGGGAGCAGCAAATTAAGGAACAACTGAAGAAAGGTAGCAAAATTGCAGGTATATTTAGAATAATATATAAGAGAGTTAAAAATGCAATATACTATAGCATGTTTCATTCCACGGTAACCTATGGCATTCAAATCTGGGGTAACACATTTAATAAAAATTTAAAATTATTGCAAGTAATACAAAACAAGGCTATTAAAAATTTATATGGATATAAAAATAGAACGTCAACTAAAAAAATCCATCAACAACATAAAATTCTACCACTAAATTTATTTATTGGGAGTAAGCTTGCTACACATTTACAGTCGTTGGTAACACAAAACATCAATAGTATACTTAAACCTATTTGTAATAATAATTTGCATTCTTATCTTACAAGAAATGCGGGTAACTTAAGAATTATGTCATCAAAATTAAGATTTAATAATCTTGACACATTATATAATTTAGTATATAAAACCTATAATGAGCTGCCGAGTGAAATGAAAAAAATTAATAGTCAACATGAATTCAAGAAAAATATAAAAAATTATTATCTGAATTTGATTTAAATTTTGTGACAGACTTATAATTAATTATGTATTGAAAACGAAAATAATAGTGAGTAGTAGTAAGTTGTAAATAAGTAATTGACAAGTACTTGATAATGACAATTATATTCATAGTTATAGTAATTTTGAATTTTTATATTTACATTTGTTCTTTGAAATATATTTTTTTTTATTTAAAATTGTAGTATTATAATGAATTGCTGAAGTTTGTATTATACTCTATATGCGCAAAAGGCCCATTTACAACTTTGTTTATTTTGACACAGAAAACTTTATGATCAAGATTTACTATATCGTGCAATATGATATCGAAATCAAAGTTTACTAAGTCTGAAAGAACGTGGTCAATAATCGTAGCAGAGTTATCAGTTATTCTAGTAGCGAATTCATTGTTTAGCTTGTTTTTGATACTAACTCCGTTAGATTCTAACATTGCTTTATAAGAGCTGGATAGTTCCGTTCCAGCTAATAAATTAATATTAGTATCACCCATCAGAACAATATTTTTATATGAATCACAAACTCCGTCTAGATATGCTACAAATTCATTATTGTTTACCTTATACTCCAAATTCTATTTTATATAAATTGCAGTCCCACCTCCTCTAGAATGATTATTGAAATTAAAAGAAACTGAGTATCAAGAAATTTGGAAAAATCTCCTTCCTGCGAGTATAGCCAAGTTTCACCGATCATAATGACGTCAAATATTGTATTGTGGTTTTTGAAGATAACTTCATCGATAACAAAATCGAGTTTGACAGTCGAAGGGAAAGTCGGCTTTATTTCAATTGCTTTTAATTAATTTTTTTAATTCTTTTTTTGTGTACTATGATCTCGAATCTGGTATCATAAATAAGATAAGTGCACTTTTTTTTTGTTTTAATTTTTATCTATTTAATTTTGCCATTTCTGTCATGGCCGTCGCCTATCCAATATAATAATTATTTATTGGATATTGTTTTTATTATTTTTATTTTTAATGGTTTCATTCAATTTAAATAAGAATACAAAATTATAAAATTTAATTTTTATTATTTTATTTCATTTTTTCAACAATTTCAAATATTTTATTAAACTATAGATAGATTTACAATTTTTTTTTTCTTTTTCGGTTTTTGCTTTCTTTTGAAAGTAATACAAAATGCACTAATTTTTTTTTCTTTCTTACACTATTTTATTTTAATTAATTGCATTAAAATTTTTGTTGTATTATTTTAATCATATTTTTTAATTTTTATTTTTATAACTAACTATATATATTTTTCTTTTTTATATTATTATTAATAAACTTAACTTATTTTTTTTGTAAGAATGTATATAAATTTAGGCACACTTATTTTTATACACAATTTGGTATAATTCATACTACCTTCAAATTTAACACAATATAATTAATTTTTTATTCTAATTGTTCTTTTTATTACTATTATTAGCTTGAATTTTTTTTTTTTATTAAATTTTAATTTAATTTTTTTTTTTTGTTATTTTTATTAATTTTAAATTTCTTAATTTACAAACATTGTTTTTGTTTACAAACGTGCGGTAGAACTAATCGTCAAATGATCAAACAATGGATATCCGTCCTTTTCAAACATTCATGTTTTTTTGATAGATTGTATTGTTGTTTATTCTATTAATTTTCTACCTCATATTGCTATGTTTACATTATGCATTATTTAAGTATCGCGTTTACGTTACTCGTAGTTGATTTTGAGTTGAAATTACATTCAATAAGGAATTAAAAACTGTTGAAAGTATTTTCCAAACTTTTTGTTATCTGTGGCGATTACTAATGCTTAATATTATTTTTTATTTAATATTATTTATTAATATTGATTGTTTATCTTTTAATATTAATTAGTTGGTAATTGATTATTTACTACTAGTTATTGATTATTTATGGACCATTGCACTCAATATTAAAATTCAATTAATTTTTTTTTATTTACTCTTTGTTTGTCAAATTCTTTAAATACTTGAATCCTTTGGTTTTCGTGTTTTTTATTAATTTTTATTTTTTTCTGATTATATTATTTATATATTTTCAAACCTATTGTTGCTATTAATCATTGCCAATTTTAGCGTAAATTTTTGCAATGTTCGTGGTCTACAGTCGAATTTTCTTGCCGTCCAAGTAAAGTAAATAAATAAATTCAGTAAAACCAGGAATATTAGCATTATGTGAGACCATAGAGGTAGACCTGAGAGGTAGTTGGCCAAGACGACAACTTTGTCGTTGATAATTACTTGTTTGTCTCTCATTTTGTACCTCATAGGGGGGTCGCTCTTTATGTTAGAAATGATATCGCTTACAGCGTTCTCCACAAATTCTTATTATCATGACATTTATCGCACTATTTCAATAAAAATTGTTTTAGTTTACAAACTAATCATAGTCATATCATTATCAAACAAACAAACAAACTAATCATATTCATATCATTATCAATAGATTTATCAATGATATACACATATGTTTGCGTGATGTCATTAATTTGTGCTGAATCTTTTAGTGCGATCAGTGTTGACAATATATTTATTTTTTATTTTTTAATTTATACAATGATGCGTTCAGATGAGTCGGAAGATTTCAAAGATGGTTTGAGGGTACAATATTTTTCTGATATGAATAATAATATAAATTATAAAAATAATCTTAATTATATATTATACGTGAATATTCAAAGTTTACGTAATAAATTAGATAATTTGCAAATTCTAATTAACTTATATAGTTCAGAAGTACATGTTATCGCTCTAACTGAAATATGGTTAAAAGAAGGTGAAAATCGTTTTTTTAATATACCTGGATATGAATCGTATTTCTCGACCTTTGAGATTCCTTATGGCGGGTCAGCCATATACACCAGCAAAAAGTTTAGTAGTACTCTTGTTCATAAAGAAGAATTTGATTCCTCAACTTTTTTAACTGTCAAACTAACAAAGCTTGGCTTTAATATAATGTCAATATATCGACATCATAGGACGAGAGTTGGAGATTTTATCAATAAACTTGATGAAATTACTCAAAATTATAGTCGCTCCATTATTTTGGGCGATTTCAATATAAATTTACTTAAATCTAATTGTAGGGATGTAGAACACTACAACAATACCCTAATAACTAATGGATATATTATTTATAATAAATTATCAACTGAATGTGCTACAAGAATATCCTCAAACACTATAATTGATCATCTAATATCTGATTTAAATCAATACAAATATAATTTACATATCTGTGATACATGTCTCTCTGACCACCAGCTGTTTTTCGTGAGTGTAATGAAATCTTACTAAAAAAACTTCAGCTAATGAATTTTAGTGACAATCAATTGAATTTCTTTTATTCATATCTTCGCAATCGTCGGCAAGGAGTTCGTGTCGGTAGCGCATATAGTTCCTCAAGAGTCACGAAAAAAGGGGTTCCTCAAGGCTCTATATGGGGATCCGAGTTCTTCAAAATTTATATTAACGATATAACTAAATTAAATTTAAGAGGCTACTTACAACTATACGCGGATGACGCAGTTCTGAAATATGCCGAAAATAGTGAAAGTGTGGTAAAACTTGCAGTTGAAAGTGATCTCAAAATAATAAACGAGTGGCTTAACAAACATCGTCTTTCCTTGAATATTCAAAAAACAAAAATCATGATCTTTGAAAATAAAAAAATTAATAATACCATATTTTATATTAATAATAATGCCATCGACACAGTTTCAACTTTTAACTATCTAGGATTAGTGCTTGATAGCAAACAAAAATGGAAAGAGCATGTTGAACATATAATCAAAAAAATTTCGCCATACATATTCAAATTGAAGCTTCTTCGAAATTATTTTTCTGCCGATATGCTATATGCTATTTTTTGTTCCTTCATATTATCACATATAACCTATGTAAATCCAATTTAGAGGAGAGCACCTCAAACTACGTTATCCAAGTTAATAATAATTCATAAAAAATAATTAATTAAATTAATTAAATTAATACACAAATATCCTATCTTGTATCCCAGCAACCAACTGTACAATGAACAATATATGAGTTTAAATGAGATTTGCAATAAAGAATTATATATGACTGCTTTTAGAATTGTAAATAATTTTATTAAACACAATTTTATATTAAATAGAATGTTAGATTTGCATAACTACAACACTAGAAATAAATCAAATTTTTATTTAAGCTTATTTAAAACTAATAATCAGAAAAATAATTGCCTTTATAACTGCCTAAAATTTTATAATGACTTGCCGTCGGAATTAAAAAACATAAATAACATTTATATTTTTAAGAAAGAAATAAAAGGATATATTTTAAATCAGCATTAACATTGTAGCTTGCAAATTTGGAATATAAGTAGTAACTATTATAATTTTTTAAAATAAATATTATTTCTCTTTTTTAGTAAAATAATATTTTTATTTTTATAAAAATTTTAAATTTTTTTCTTTTTTTTAACTTTAATTTAAATTTTATAATATTATTAGATAGTAAGAAATGTATTATTTTTATTTTTATTAAATTTCAAAATAATATTTGTAAGATCAGACGCTTCGGCTAAGATCTGCTTGAATTAATCTTTTTTGATCTAATAAAGAAAAAAAAACTATAAGTGTTCCAACCAAATGTTCCGCTACATTTATAAATAAAAATTATTGTTACTAGACACATGATTCATTTATGTTACTTATACAGGTCTCGAAACTATAGTGAACTGAAGTCTATTTTGGAGATGGAAAATCTCACCAACCAGATTAATGAAATTTTGGAATTAACTCCAGAATCTGAAATTATTGTGGTTGGTGATTTCAATATCCATAATGTCCTCCCTCCCAATTTCAATATCCCTCCTCCTGATTTCCAATATCCATAATAATTTTCTCCCTCCCGATTTCAATATCCATAATGTACTCCCAATGACAATTCTCCCAAATCAAAACTTAATTTGGAAACCAGTTGAGCTTTTCGCTTCTTCGAGCTTAGCACTCAGACCAGTCAAAGACCTGTCCCAAAAAAAAAAAATTTCGCGTTATAACCATGCTAACTCGGAAATGTTAAATGAATTTTTTAAAGCTTTTGATTGGTTTTTATGCTTTAGCAACAGAAATTTTGACTTTGCAACCAATGCGATTAGTGAAATAATTCTTCTAGGGATGAGAGCTTACATGCCTCACTCTATGAAAAGTATTAAAAGGACACCCACATCTTGATTTAATCGCATTTGTGCAAATGCAATATCTAAAAAGAGGGAAGCTTTTCAAATCTACAAAAAAGTCAGAGCCTGTCCGGGGGGAAGCTTTTCAAAAATTCAAAAAAGTCAGAGCCTGTCCGGATGGCATTACTGCCAAAAAATACTTTTTCTACTATTGCGAAACCATTGCGCTATCTCTTGCATTTATCCCTCTCTTCGGGTAGATATCCTACCCAGTGGACGACAACGCACATACATCTCATCCCCAAAAAGGGAGAAAAAAGCGATCCCTCAAACTACCGCCCTATTGCTATTACTTCGGTCCTCTCCAAAATTATGGAAAATTTAATAAATACAAAGCTTCTTTAATATCTATATAACAAAGGATTAATTCATAATCGTCAATGTGGGTTTCGAACCCATCGGTCAACAGGTGACTTCATGACATGCCTATGTGAAAGGCTCAACATCAGTCGCCACCATTTGGGGGATTCCGATGTTGTCGCTTTGGATATTTCTAAAGCTTTTGATCGAGTTTGGTATGATGCTTTAATTGCTAAATAATTGCCTCGGTGGTATATTTGTAAAATGGATTAGAGATTTTCTTTCGAAACGTTCGATTCGTGTCCTGGTCAATGGTTATTCTTCAAACCAATTCAAAAGTAATGCTGGTGTCCCACCAGGATCTGTTCTCTCTCCGACACTTTTCTAATATTTATAAACGACCTTTTAAGTATAACCTCCAATCCAATCCATAGTTTTGCAGACGACAGCACGCTCGTTGATTCTTATGAAGATAACGACAGTAAATATTCTGCTTCGCTTGAGCTAAATCTCGACTTGGACCAAATTTCTAATTGGGTCAAATTCAACAGAGTCGATTTTAACTCTAAGAAAATTCAGTGCTGTTTAGTTTCTCGGAAAAGAAACACTTCAATCCCAACTTTAACTTTTCAAGGGGAAGTTTTGCAACATGCAAGTGAGCTCAACATCTTGGGCATGGAGCTAAATCAAAAATTAAGTTGGCCCATTCATATTTTTGATATAGCTAAAGATGCATCTAAGTTTATGGGTTTCCTGTACCGTTGTAAAGCCTTCTTTTCAATGTCACCTCTACGCTCTCTCCACTCGGTCTACGGCGCCTAACAGGAACACTTACCCTGTTTTATAGACACCTTATAGGGTTTGGTTCTTGCTCTAACGAGATTAAAAGTTTGATGCCTCCTCTCAAAGCATTCCAAAGAGAAACAAGGCGAGCTTCTGCTGCCACTCCCTATGTAGTTCAAATTCCCAGATGGCATAATTCGGCTTATGGAAATTCGTTTGTAGTACGAACATCGCGAATGTGGAACCATCTTCCACCTCATGTGTTCCCCAGAATTGGTGATGATTACATTTACAACGTGCAAAGATTCAAAGTGAATATTAACAACTTTGTTCATAATATGCCTGCCGATTTGAAATCTATTTTCATTCCTTAACTCAACTTCCTATGAACAGGCAGTACAGTAGTACTAAAGGTCGTATAACCTATTGTTTGGTCTCAAAAAAGAGAGGTGATGTTTAGTGGGTTAAAGTCCCACACACTCATAGAGGAATCGTGCTCATTTTCATTCCTCTATAGTGTCTTTCGATGATTCCCATCTACCCTTGCAAAAAAAAAAAAAACTTATGTTTTCTTCTCTTCTTAGAAAATTCAGTGCTTCTACTAAGGATTTGGGCTCTTTAATTCGAAACATAAGTCCATAAGCGTTACGAAGGCCTGGTATGAAACCCTGGTGAGCCTGATTATTGTAAATATATGGTTTGAATATTTTATTATTTGCACTTTCTTCGTTAAGGGAAACAAAATTTGAAATCGTATTTAAAAGCTGACGTACGGGAATGGTTTCTGCATGAATTCTTGAAAATTCTTGGTTAAGCATTTTATGTTTTTCTTATTATATTTTCCTTTATATATATATATTTTTTTTTTTGATTTACGTATATTTATTTTAGTGTTTGGTTAGTATATTAAAGGAATCAAATTTGAAAAAGCTTTCTGGAATTATACTTTTTTTATTTTCAGGTAAAAAAAAAATATGTATTTGTTCTTGGGTCTATTTGTAATTAGTTGTACAATATAAAAATAAAGTGTAGTTAATTTCTATTTATATAGTAATTCATGGTTCTTACATAACCTAATGTGTTGTAAAAATATAAGAACAAAAATCATATAATATCCCTATATACTTTTTTTTATTATACTATTTAACATATTACTTACTTCGTTTGGTTTTTTTCAATTTATATTCAAATCCAAAAACAAGTTTTTTTTTGTTTTTTCTTTTATATAGTTTTATATGCAAATATATGATGTACCCAAGACTTGTTTTCAAAATTTGAAATGCTACCTGCTTCTTTTAGTTTTTTTCAAACTTACAAAGTTATTTTCTTAGAAACTAATTTCATTATTAAATTATTAAATTTATTTAATTTTTTGTTTTTTATTTTTTTAATTTTTATGAACCTATATTATAATTTAATTATTACAATATACACATATTTATGCGTGTACCTATGTGTTTTAGTAATATTATTTATATTATATATTATATTAACAATATTTTAATTAAGATCTACTTTTAAATACACATTACAATATTTTCTTTCAAATGTAATAAATCTAATTTAAATTTAAAGCAATTAAATCTGAGAATGGAACTTTGAGTTACATACCATCAATATCATATAATTTGGTTTCATTCACGTTATTATAATAATTTTATTATAAAATATACACATAAATCGGTTTTTAATTCTTAAATATAAATACTTATTTATTTATTTTAAGTATTTATTTGTTTTCACTTAATTAATAATAGTAATTTTAATTGTGATAATATATATATATATATATGTAATAAGAGATATTTCGTTCTTATGTTTATATATTCAAGTTAATTTCCATATATATTTCACAAAAGTTTATTTTAATTATTTTTTTAAAATTCAACAATTTAAGTTTATAATACACAAAAAATATTACAATTTATAAATTCAACCAATTTAGTTTTATATATTTTTGTTAAGAACAATTTAACTGTTTAATTATTAATCTTAATTTTTTATATGAATGTACAACACTAATTCTTCCTTATTTGACTGTCTATTTCTGACTGGTCATTTCTTTTTTAGACATGTGGTAAACGAATTAATTTTACAGTTTTAAATATTCTAATTTTCTATTATATTCCACTTTACAATAATTATAGTTTTGGAGGTAAATGCTAAATTAATGTAATTAACGACACTCTTTACTTTGTAATTTTACATAACGGTACCTAGTGACGTCATCTATATTTCATAGAACATGATTTTTGGCGACAAGTTCAATTAAAGGTCAAATTGATTCTAACATTTTGCAGTAACTCACTTAAACTGTTATATTTTTCGCCTACGATAGTATACAGAAATCATTTTCTACAATATTGTAGAGAGTAATACTATCTTTAATATACATCTTGTTTCATCTTAATGGGTGTTACCTTTTTGAGATATTGCAGTTTGTTAAAAAAAAAAATTTCAAACTTTCAAAAAACCCAATATACCTGTGAAATTTTCAAAGGCACCTTATATTGATTATTATACCATTAGAAAGGCATCTTCACACTCTTTTTAACCGTATATAATTAGTATGGTATGGGTTGGTAAATAGCCCCACCAGAGGACACAAATTCGAAACTGAAACAACAATTTTAACAAAAAAAACATTTTCATACTTTATTTCTTATACATTTATTTTGCCTTGTTCTTTACTTGTTGAAATATGTACTTAATCTACAATAATTTTTAAAATTTGTTATTTTATATAAATTCTTAAAATCTGCAATGTTAAAAACTATTTCAAAAGTTTTTTGCACAGCCCTTGAAATTTCCATTTAAAATTGTTTTTGTTAACAATTAATCACTTAAAAAATTACATAACGGCAACACATTTCAAAAATTCATTGGGATTGAAACGTCATGCGATCATTTGGTATAATGTTATAAAAGTTTTGTATGGAAAGTTGTAAATTTTAAAATAAGCTAAAAAATTTAAAAAAAGGACACGCGCCGGGAACGAACGGATTCATTTAAAACCAAAAAAAATAGAATGTAACCTTTTTACGGGAGTAACACTGACTTAAACTAACATATTCAACATTGACGTAAACTAGACGCTGCCCTTGAATTTGGTTTACTATTTTAACTTTAAAAATAAAATGCCACATAATATTAAAGACAAAAACTTTCAAACTTTATTGTAAATTGTTACAAAAAGATTTAATTAAAAAATTGAATCACAACGAACAATAATAAAGGCCTGGAGCATGAATACTGAAATATTTATTTCTGATAATGAAATACACACAAAACGAGAAAGAGAGAGATTGTAGAGTAGACTGTCCACTCTGAGTTACCTGTATGAACATGCTTTTTCCATAAGCTTTTTCGATAAAACTTGATCATCTTTTACAAAATTGCAGATATTTTAGTACCGACGTCAAGTACCGAGATATATTTACTTTTGTGAAATTTGGAAATTGCCATTTAAAGGAGAACAATTTAAAATAAAATGTTAAATACAAATTCCAAATTTCATGAGTTAAAGCCTAACTGAAGATCTAATATGCATATAAATTTATTTATGCACTATGTATATACATATATTATATTTCTGTGTTCTTCTACAATAAGTATTTAAAAAAAAGACTATACATGTTCATACCTATTAGAAAGTAAGAACGGTTAAATTTTAAATAAAAATAATATGTTTTTCTTTCTTTAAAATTTTTTTTTTTGACTATATATCTTCAATATTTTATTTCTTTTTTAATATTTATATATTTTAAATTATATACTTTTTTATTTTAAAATATTTAAAATATTTTGTTTATTTTTTAATAAAACATAAATAAATTATTAAACTTGATATCAGCATAATTCATGTTATTCTTATCCGATTAGAATGAAATTTAGTATAGAGGTTAATGTTGTGGTTAGCATCTCTGCAAAAAAAACGATGAGGTCGGGAACTGTAATGGAACCTCCTCATAATGTTCGAATAAAATATGATTTATTCTAAAAATCCACGTGGTCAAAGAAAGAAAAAGTCTCGGATTTCAATCAGATTTGGTATGTGTGTTGGTCTTACGCTCCTGCACAAGTTTTGAAGTCTGTAACCACAGTGGGTCTGCCTTAAAATATCCGAATATGAATATTATTTGATACATTCTTGAGCCCATTGTAATTGTTATATGATTTGAATAAAATTTGGTATAAATGTGCGATATAGTTGATGCTAAAATGGTCTATCATGAAAATGTTGCTGGAAAATGTTGCAGAACTTTGATGCAACATAAAAAATTTGCCAAATTATGTCGATGAATCAAGAAAATGTTCTTAGCTTCAGTGGGTTCGCCTTAAAATATCTGAATACAAATATTATTTCATATGTTGTAGAGCACATAGTAATAATTTTTATACGATTTCAATGAAATTTGGTATAATTGTTACTACTGCGATATAGTTAAAGCTAAAATAATTTGAGGTCCTAGTCCTAGCTCTACTATTGGGGCTCTAAATTAAAATTGTGATAAAATCAAGGGATTTTTTCTTGATAACAGTAACGAATAATGGTTGTTTTTAAACATGTGTTTGATTTGTAATAATTCAAAAAGCCGTAGTTCAAATAAATTTATAAAAATAAGAAAAATTATTCATACTTTAATTTATTTTAAAATTTTACTTTATAACTTATAAAAATATAAATAAAAAGGTTGTCTGCGAATAAATATACTGCCAATTTGTGGCTACCAATAGATTAGCAGCTTTTTTTGGATACAGTGAATAAAAAAAATTAATTGTATAATATTTATTGTATAAACTGTAACACTATTTGAAATTTAAAAATTGTAATTTGTATACTATTTCAAATGCTTAGTATCTTATATTGCATTTTTAAATAAAATGGTTACAAAATGTTCAACTCCTGGTTGCAAATCTAAATATAGTATTAACACGACATCTGCTCCAACTTTTTAATTTTCGAAAAAAGAGCATTTATGTAGATAAGCTGTGAGAGTTATGGATCACTCAGTAGAACATCTGGCAATTCTAAAGAAGGATAAGTTTTGCATGCATTTAGTGTTTTAGGATATATGGCAACTCTAGATTAGATTTAAAAGTATTACGAGATACTATGGAATTGAATTTAGGAAGGTGTTAGAAAAAAAAATATTAAAAAAAAAGTCCATAATTTTATAGTACTTAAAGCTATAATACGTCATAGATAAACCTGTAAAATATAATTCAAACATAAGCCTACAAAAAAATTATCTGTAAGACTGTAGGTACTTATAGGAGTAGGATAAAGGATAAAGTTTTTTGTCCAAACATCCATTATTCACCCATTCAAATAAAAAACAATTAAAACAGCAAAACAAAATTCTGAATTTAAATTTTAAACTCTTATCGCAAAACCATTTACTACATACTATAGGATATTTTTGATAATTTCATAACACTATACAACTTCTATAAGTTTTAGTTTCAAAAAGATAAAGCCATTTTATTATATTATATTAGAAATCTTTATTTAGTTATTACAACTATTTTAATAAAGAGCAATATAGGTATAATATTGCTTATCGTAGTCATTGTGACAGTAATTACTATAATCACCTAAATCAATCTTGTGAGAACTTCAACCAGTTTTTTCGTTCGAACTCCAAGTAAATATGCAAATCTCATTACTTTATCTAACTCGATAAATAAAATAAAAACCTCTCAAAATACTAACCAGATAAATAACATTAAATTTTTTATCATAACTGTAGTGGTATGAGAGGAAAGCTTAAAAGACTTTATATTGATGCTAAGTCATGCAATTTTAATGTACTAGCTCTAACTGAAACATGGCTTAATGAATAGTTTAGAAACGAAGAAATTCTTGATGGTAATTGGTCCATTTACAGGAGCGATCGTAATTATCGGTTTACTAATAGTTCGCGAGGTGGTGGTGTATTATTTGCCGTAGGTAATAACTTACCTAGTGTACCTGTAATTACTAGTACTTTTCAATCATTTGAACACCAATTTATTAAAATTAATTTAGGTACGAATAACTTATACCTAGGTATTGTTTATTTCCCTCCGAACTCTGACAATTCCTCTTATTCTGAATTTTATAGTGTATATCATAATATCATTTTAAATATGCATGAGGAGGACTCAATTTTCGTCTTTGGCGATTTCAATCGACCGGCTCTTTCTTTTGTTGTTGATGATTCTGACGATTTGCTATTACCAATTAACTTCCAGGATGAGATTGATTTCGGTCTTATTAGTGAGTTTTATGGCAATGATTTACAGCAGATTATTAGTTATCCCAACAACAATAATAAACGGTTAGATCTTGCATTTTCAAATGCATATGATAGAGTGGTGGTAAAGCGCGGTGATGATGCAGATAATCTTTTTACTAACACTAATCATCATAACGCAATCATCTTTGAGTTCTCTACTTTCATTCCACTCTCGAGCAAAACTTACAATAATGAAATTGTATATGATTTCCGTAATGCTGACTACCAAAGCATTAATAATGCTTTATCATCTACTAACTGGGACGAACTGTTAGCACAACAGGATATCAACTCAATAATCTCTATCTTTTATTTAAAAATTTTTGAAATTATAAATGTTTTTGTACCTAAAATCCGTAAGAAAAACAAAACAACGGAACCATGGCTAGATAGAGAACTTAGGACTTTGCGTAATCAGCGCAATAAAATATACAAGGAAATTAAACACACAATAGCACCTAACGATAACTTATTGAATTCATACAAACTGCCTGCAAATGAATTCAAACTGAAAGATCATACAGCCTATGAAAACTATGTCATTAGTATAGGTAACAAATTAATTAGTGATCCAAAAAAAATTTTCGAATTTGTCAACGTTAAACGAAAAATATTCGGCTACCCTAATTCAATGTCCAAGGACAATACTTTTTCTCTTGCCCGAAAACAATTTAACTTTTTTTCTGACAGTTTTCAAAAAGTTTATCGTCCAAAGAACAATTTGATATCTCTGCTATTTCTTTACCTAATAGCTCCAATTTGTTAATTTCAGATCTGTATCTTTCCGAAAGGGACATTTATTAAGCTATTATGAGCCTTGAAACAAAGAAGGGTGCCGGACCTGACCTAATCCCTCGACTTTTTTTATATAGCTGTGCTCATTATCTAATTACTCCTCTTCATTTCATTTTAAATAAATCGCTTTCGAATGGTGTTTTTCCACATGTGTGGAAATCCTCTCATTTAACTCCCATCTACAAAAAAGGTGAACGATCATCAGTAGAAAACTATCGAGGTATAGCCATTCTATCGACTATTCCAAAATTATTCGAAAAAATTGTTGTCGATAAAATTACTCCTGTAATAAATGCCAAACTTAACGAACAACAACACGGTTTCAGAAAGGGTCGTTCCACTATAACGAACTTTATGTTATACACATCTGAAATCCTGAATAAAATGGAGAAAGGATATCAAGTTGATTTTAGCAAAGCATTCGATCGTGTAGATCATTACACTTTTCTAAACAAACTTACAACTTTTGGCATATCGGGTTCTTTTATTGCATGGCTTAACTCTTATTTATCATTAAGGACACAAAACGTTAAATATCAAGGTATATTGTCCAATATAATCGAGGTTACTTCTGGTGCACCTCAAGGTAGCCATTTAGGGCCACTTTTATTCAATATATTTATCTCCGATCTTTCAGAATATTTGGGTGCCATACCGCGCATAGCCTTTGTTGACGACCTAAAAATATATCAAGTCGTAAATGACAGTTTTGATGCAGCTTTACTTCAATCAAGCTTATCATCATTACATGATTGGTGTATAACCAATAAATTAGAGCTCAATATACTGAAATGCAAGGTTATCAGTTTTACCCGTAAACGTTATTCTTTACTGTATTACTACAGAATAGATAATCTAATACTTGAAAGGGTTTTTAGTATTACTGATCTTGGAATTCTATTTGATAAACTTACCTTTAATCTGCACTATGACCACTTAATTTCAAGAGCAAATAAAATGTTAGGTTTCATTAAGAGAAGAGCTAAAGAATTTAGTGACTTAGCTGTGACAAAAACACTATATTGTTCGCTAGTTCGTTCTATATTAGAATACGGTAGCATTATATGGGATCCAGCTTTTCAGGTTCATTTTAACAAAATTGAATCAGTTCAAAAACAGTTTCTTCTATTTGCGTTAAGAAACCAATATAACCCTTCAGACTTTTTAAATCTTCCTAGCTACACAACAAGACTTAAATTGTTAAACATGCTCCCCTTGTCCTCACGTAGCCAAATTTTTTCATCATTTGTTACTTTTGACATTCTAAATAATAATATTGCTATACAATCTCTTAATTACAAATTTAAACTTAATGATAGAGTTAGACAAACAAGATACACGAAATTTTTAGTGGAATATAAACACAGAATACGGAAGAAATGAACCGATAAACAGATGTTGTATTACATTCAATAAAATCAGTTATCTCTTTCTTCAACACTTTTTCAATTTACTGACCTCAGACAATTAATTCTAACCAATTCATAAATATACTTTTCATAAATTTATTCAAATGTATAATTTTTTTTTTTGTATTAATTTTCACAAAAAAGTTTTTGTAATTTAATTTCAAGATTTTGTTCGTACATTCATAATTCTACATTAAGTATTTAAAGCATATTTTGATTATGTCATCTTGTTTTATTTTTATTTTTTTCTTTTCTTTTTGGTAGTACTGTTTATTGTTTACTTTTTTTTTTTTTTTTCCTAAGGGAGGTGGGAATCTTCCAAAGACACCAAGAATTTCCCCTTGGTAGTGTCAGATTCTTACTGACTAAACCCACCTCCCCCTTTAGCCAATATAGTGTGATGAAACCCTTACCTGCGAACGCAGTATATTGGCTAGGGAGTAGGGATAGGAAAGGATAGGAAAATGGATACGGAAACATTGAATTGGGAGTGGGACTGTAAGGAAACAATGAATCCGCCTATTATTATTATTTTGCTAACAGTGACTAAAGCCGTCACAACATTTACAACATGTAGTAGTAGTATATAGTGCTACATGAAGTAATTATTGAAGGCAACCCCTACTGTCACTGTAGCGGTTACTATTATTTGTATTAGTATTCTTATTAATATTACTATTATTTTACTACAGAGTCAGCGCCATCAGTGGATTACAACGTGCAGCAGTATATAACACCTTACTTGCATGATATAACCAAGGATAGCTCCACTGTAGTAGCTATTATTATTTTTATTGTTATTATTGAATTGAAATTTTGAGGCAAGAAAGAACTTTTAGAATTAATATAAGTTTGCTCAGAAAATTTTTTGGTACCACTCCCTGTTTATGAGCTATTTATAGTAAAATATTGAAATTTAGCTGTTTTTAAACACCTGTAACTTAGGCACCTGTACACATTTTTCTTCGGCAAGACAAAAAATTTAAAGCTCCAGTAATATATTTTTATGTGTGTTAATGGTTTCTTTTAATTGTATGGCGTTCCAAAGTTACAACCCCCAAACTTGCAAAAAAGCCCTATTTTCAGATGTATATATCTCGGGCTCTACGTAGTTTTACAATCTAAAAACACTAGATGACCGGGAATTTTTTTATCTCTGTAAAAGAATATCAAAATTATGCAATATTTTGTAATTTACTATTTAAATATACCGTTATGTTAAAACCAAATTTTGCATGATATTTCTTTTTTCATAACTCCGGCACACTTTGAGATAGGAACCTAA
Organism: Poecilobothrus nobilitatus; assembly: GCA_947095535.1. NCBI lineage: Eukaryota > Metazoa > Arthropoda > Insecta > Diptera > Dolichopodidae > Poecilobothrus > Poecilobothrus nobilitatus. The sequence goes on along the minus strand of OX352772.1, from coordinate 81,937,789 downwards.
AATTTTGAGACGAGAAAGAACTTTTAGAATTAGTATAAGTTTCCTCGGAAAATTTTTTGGTACAACCCCCTGTTTAAGAGTTATTACGCCTCAAAAATTGCAAATTTGCTATTTTTAGACACCTGCAACTTAGGCATCTGTAAACATTTTTCTTCGGCAAGACATGAAAATTAAAGGGTCAATAATATATTTTTACGTGTGTTAACGGTTTTTCTTAGTTATATAGGGTTCCGGACTTACAGCCCCTCAAAATTCCAGAAAAGTCCTGTTTTCAAGTTTTTTCTTATTAAATGAAATTTTAAAATTTTTGTGCAAATCACAATTCTAAACGTTTATATTGTCTTTTGGAAATGTGCGCTTTTAAAAACCATTGGTTTACATTCTACCTTATGCATGATATTTAATTAATTTAGAGAAAATTGTGGAGCTTTGCTCCAAATAGGGTTGAGATATGTTATATTTGATAAAATGTAAGAAGTATATATAATGTACAAAGTATGTTTATTGAAATATTTACGAAGTCTTCGTAAAATGAAGATGTAAGGGGATATTTTTTTAATTATAGAATCGATATGTTCACACCATTTCATCTTACTGTCTACAATCAAGCCTAAATAATTGAAAGATTTTACCACTTCAATTTTTTCATTATTGAAATAGAAGTCCATGTTCGAAAATTTTTTGTTATTGAATATAAGTATTTTTGTTTTTTTAATGTTTAATAATAGATGGTGTTTTTGGAGCCACTCTTCTATAATTTTCAGATCATCATTAATATTTTTTATTAAATCTAACTCCTTATTACAAAAGTACTTCAGAACAGCATTATCTGCATAAAGCTGGATGCTACCTTTTATATTTATGAACGAAATATCACAAAATATTGACATAAATTTTAAATAAGTCAGCTCCCAGAATCGAACCTTGCGGAAGACCCACTTTGTTTGTTTTTAGTTGACTTTGGACTCCATTAATACGCACCATTTGTTCCCTATTGCGCAAATAAGATTTGAAGAACGCTAAATGGTTTGAGTCAAAATTCATTTTTCCCATTTTATACAAAAGAATATCATGATTGACACAGTCAAAAGCTTTATGGAAATCTAAAAAAACGAATGCTACATAATTACCTTCATCGATATTTTTAGTTATAAAATGTGTCATGTTAAGACAAGCTGCTGTTGTGTTTCAACTCTTTTCGAAACCATATTGTTCCTTATGTAAGTAATTAATATTTGTTAAAAATGTATTTAATCTCTGTTTAATAATAGTTTCAAAAATTTTTGAAAAAGATGTTAATACTGATATCGGTCTATAATTAGAATTATTTGTGCCATCCCTTTTTTAAAAATGGGAGTAATTAGAGCAGTTTTCAGTGAATTTGGAGAAACACCAGTTTTGAATGATGTATTAATAAATTTAACCAATACAGGTGATAACTTATTAAAATATTTTTTTATAAATTTAGCTGAAATATTATCGAAACCAGTTGCAGCCTCAGGTTTGAAGGTATTAATTGCTAATTTAATTTCTTCTAAGTTTGTAGGGGATAAATTTAAATTATAGTTGAAGACTCTAGTAATTTTGTTCATGTACAGATAATCAGTCGCCTCAGATTGACAGTTAAATTCTTCTGTTACATTAATGAAGTATTCATTCATATATTGTGCGATTTCTGTATCATTAGTTAAATTCTTACTATTGAGCTTAATGACTTTGATTATTAACATTTTTATTAAACATAACGTTTTTGTATATATTCCGAAGCTTTTTTCCATTACCACGATTTCTCGTTATTTCTTCGGAATAAAATTTGATTTTTGCCTGTAGGATTAGACGTTTAACTTCTGTTTTTGCATCATGGTATAATTTTTCTACGTGCAGATCATTGTGATATTTTTTCCGAAATTTAAAATATGAATCTTGAATTTTCATTTTAAAAAGAATTTCGTCAGTCATCACCTCGTGCTTTTTTTTTTTTGGGATTATTTTTTTCGTATTATTGGTGATTAAGCTACTAAAATCATTCACAATGTCATTGAAATTGGCATAAGAATGTAAGTTATTCCAAATAAAGTCCTTTTCTACATTTTCATAATCCAATACTATTTTGTGATTTGTAGGATATTCTAAGGGAGGGCGTAACCTCATGGTTAAAAGCAAAGATTGATGATCTGATATAGAAGTGTCTACAATGTGCAATAAGTATTAATTTTTTTACTATGTCAGTGATGAAATGATCTATACTAGTTGTCCTCGCTATTCTTGTGGAATTTTATTATATATAATGAAGCCATTATTAAGTAACATATTACTATAGTCTCTAACTTCGTTACTGTTGACGTTTAGAAGATTTATATTGAAATCACCCATCATTATCGAGTTTTTAAGTCTAGTAGTATACTCATCTAGCTTGTTGAGAAAATCAACTATTGAAGTTTGATGAGATCGGTAAACCATTTATATTTAGTTTTAACAGTTTTACTAAAAAATTGAATTTATTAAATTCTTCCTCTACCACTAATGTACTACTGATATTATCACTTACAAAAATTGCAACTCCCCCATAAGAACTTTCTCTATTTAAAAAATAAACAGTATAGTTCGGAATATTGTAGAATGGATTTTCACTTTTATTGAGCCATATTTCTGTTAAAATAATGCAGTGTATAGGGAAGTTGAAAACATTGCGAAGTAGGTACTGCTGAATTACACCTACATAATTTAATCTTTCACTTAGATAATTAGGGAACAATCCGTTTTTGATTTTAAAGACCATTGTCAATAAATTCACTTTTATTCTCTTTTCAATACTCAGCCATTTTAGTGTTGTCAGCTTATCATTAACCTTTTAATAGCTACGATTAGCTTTTAATATACATCTCATTGCTTTATTTTGTAGAGAGTGGAGTCTTTTCATTTCATCTTGATTGCACATAAATGTTATCGATGAAGAGTATTCAAAATAAGGCTTTGTAATTGTATTGTAAATATTTATTGCACTTTCTGTAGAAAGCTTACTCCTAATTTTTTTAAAAAAATTAATTTTTTTGGCTATTGTTTTACATGTAAAATCAACGTTTTTGTCAAACTTAATTTGCTGTAAATTATTACACCAAGATATTTAAATTCCTTTACAGTTTCGATCAATATATCATCTATTTTAACATTATCTTCATTTATTCCATTTATCACCATACTTTTAGTTTTGTCTATATTTAATTTTAGTTTATTCATTTTCAACCAGTTAGATAATTTATCTAAATCATTGTTAATTTGACGAATACACTCTGAGACACAATCACAAATGACATAGAGCAATGCATCAACATCAAATAAAACTAATTTTGAACAGCCTAAGACTTTGTCCATATCATTTATATATAACAAGAACAATAAAACTCCTAAAACCGATCCTTGTGGTACTCCTATGTTAACTTCAATTGAATCTGATTTTACTGACTCTATTTTAGTTTTTTGCCTCCTGCCCGTTAAATATGATACAAACTATCTATTATCTACTCCTCAGATTCCATAGGCTTGCAATTTTTTATTAAAATTTCCGGCTCCACCGTCTCCAAGGCTCTTTTTAAATCCAGGAAAACCGCTATTATTTTTTTATTTTCATCCACAGTTATCTTCCAATTTGTTAATACTAAGTTCATTAAGGCTTCACAGCTATGACCTTCTCTGAAACCCAATTGGTGTTCCAATAAAATCCTATTAATAATTGATAATAAATTATTCCAAATTAAGTCTAAAGAATCCAAAAAAATTGTTTTATTTTACATATTGCATATTACATATTTACATATCACATATTCTTATTATTCATAGACTTTATCACATATTTTAGATTATTTAAATTAACATTTTCAAATTTAAATTGTACTCTATGATTAAAATGTATATAATTAACATATGGAATATAAGCTATTGACCTGTTGATACTCTTTACTCTTTATCTTATCACTAATTTTGTTGTTGTCAAAAATAAATAATTTCTTTTATTGCACTTCTTGGTTTTTTTAATACTAGTAATATCGTTTTTATGCTGTACCCTGATTACTAGTACAATATTTTTAATTGCAATATTTTTTATAACATCAACACTCCATTTTTGTAACACATAAAACATAACACTGCCTGTGTGTCTTGAATTACTATCACATCTTATAATATTGAAACCATTCATTTCTATTAGTACATTATCATCCTCATTTACCAAATGTGTCTCACTTAAACCCACGAAATCAAATTCATTTGTAACGATAGCTTCTAATTCGTTAAAATTATTTAGCGTACCTTGAATATTTAAATAAAAGCATTCAAAGGATTCTAATTTTCTACTATCCTGCTTTGGTTGCTATTTGAAATTTTTTTTCCTTTCTATTTGTAGTTTTCTTACAAAAGAAGGACAATTTTTACTGAATACACTATGGTTGATATCTATTTGGAGGTCCAGAGTCTCATCGGCATTTTTACAGGTTACACATTGTTCATTGATCTGATTACATTTCTCTTTTACATGCTCCTTACTACCACATTTAAAACATACGTCTTTACCTTTACAACTGTAACTGTTGTGACCAAATGACATGCACTTACAACATCTTCTAACATGTGACCAAATTCTCAAAAACTTTAAAAATATTCCATCCTACTTTCATTTTTCCTGTTTCAACAATATCTTTGTAATCATCAACATTCAGTTCAATTATGGAATTGTACTTGTTGTATTTATTCTTGTATATTGCCACAAGTTTTAATTTATTTCCTTTTTTTAAAAGGTTTTGCTTTTTTATTTTATCTAGAATATCTTCATTCTCAAGCTTCTCAGTCATACTAACAATTAAAATTCTCCGGTTTCTCTCTTTTTGTATTAAAACCGCATAATTCTTATTCAATTTATTACTCGCCTCATTTTTAAAATTATCTACAGTATTTTCATTTTCACAAATAATAACTACTGCTCCACCCCTTTTCTCTGCTATACCATTTAATTTATGGTTTATTGGGTTAATATTCTTTTTGACTTCTGTCTTTGTGACACTTGACGGCTAAGTTAGTTTTGGTTTAATAATTAATAATCTTAAATATTTCCGTTATCCAATTTGGTGTGTTTTCCAAAAACATGTTTATACTTTTAATTTTAAATTTAACGGGTAAAGAAATCTTAATATGATTATAAGAAGTGGATAACAATTCGCCAGTAATTTTTTTGTTTACCTCTGTTGGCTTCTTTTGATTAGTACAATGTTTAGAGTTATCCACCCCTATTCTAAATTCTATCGTGAAATATCTACGAAAAATTAGCTACGATACCACCATGACGTACTATTTTTAACTATTCTAAATTCCATCGCAAATGAATTTTAATTTTCAAAATCAGATGTTTTCAATTTTTAAAGTAAAAGATTTCAAATATTTTTATTCAAAGTAGTGGTTGTTAATAAATAAAAAATTTTTTATTAAAAAAAACAAATAGTTCAAATAAAATTGCAAACAAAACTAAACAAAGGCACTGCTACGAATGAATATTTCTGTCGTAGACTTTTGAAAATTATTTTACATTATGTTGGAATTAAGAATTGCTATGTTACGAAACTTCGAAAAAAAAATTAGAAAATAGTCTGAAATCTTACAAATGATGATCAAGTTTTATGGCAACAACTTCTGTAAAATTTGGTTGTGGTGGTGCGAAGGTTCGGGTAGCTGCCATACAACTTCTCTGTTTAAATGAAAATAATCCAGTCTCTATTGATCTGAATGAAAATAATCCAGTCTCTAGGTATCTAAAATTTAGTGAAGAGGTGTCGAGTTTTATGCCAACAATTTTTATAAAATTTGGTTGGTCTAGAGCAGCCAGTTCAAGGTTCTTGCACCTCGTGGAACTGAATGAAGCTAGGCATCTAAAATCTTACAAATGAAGATCAAGTTTTATGGCAACAACTGCTGTAAAATTTGGTTGTGCTGGTGCAATAGATTTGGGTAACTGTCATACAACTCCACAATTTACATAAATATATCTTGGCAGTTATAACGTCGGTACTAAAACATCTGAAATTGTTTGAAAGATGATCAAGTTATATAGAAACAGGATATATTACGTTCATACGGGTATCCCAAAGTTGACACAGTCTACTCTATTGCACTCTACCTCGTTCTAATCTCTCATTAATAAATCTAATTCGTTTTTTAATTTGAAATTCAATAAAATCATTCATTTCTGAAAATTTTTCATTTAACATTGTAGAAAATTGGGCATGAACTACAGTTCTTTGTTACCACACAATAAATAATTTAGTTTAACATTCTTTGTTACCACAGAATAGTATAATTCTTAGGTTACATCAGAGCTAAAAATAATGGAAGGCCTTTCGATGTTTCGATGTCACACCTTTGAATGTATTATTAGTTCAAATTTGCAATGTATTTTGAGAGAAAACTACGAAAAATGACATTTCTTAAAATTTTTTATTTTTTTTTTTTTTAAGCATAGTATTCAGTTTATATCTCAGCTCAAAGACAAAAACATGAATAATTTGAAAATTTTTCGGGTATATAAAATTTTGACATTTTGAAGAAAAACTTTACACATAGAAATTTTTTTTTTGTTATAATTGTGTAAGTTTTGCAACAAGTTAATGAATAAAATAATTGAGACAATCAAATAAATTTGGAAACAAATTCTAAACAATAATAAAAAAAAATTTTTCTTACTTTTTGAATAGAAATTATGTTCCAACTACTTGATTGATGAATGATTAAGAACAAAAAAACTTGTACACTAATTGTAAATTTATATATTTCGCATATGTATATGAAGTTAACTTTAACTTTTTATTAAACTTGTAAAACAACTTTAAATTTTTCACTTCTATATAAAAAATTAACTTATTTTAATAAAAAATTTAACTTATTTTAGTAAAAAAATTCAAGTTATACACATTGGATAACTTACCGCTCAAATTTAAATTTAAATTTTCTTTATAAATTTCTTACGTTAAAATTCTTTTAACCCATAATACCAGGAACTACATTTTGAAAGGTAATTTCACAAAAAAAGCACTCTATTCCTATTTTTTTTGGTTGACTTCCGACCAAAACTTCGGGTAGCTCCCGAAAAACTAACTTTTAGATCTCCACAATTTTTTTGAAATAGAACAATGAAATTTTAACTGCTAATAGATATCATAAAAATATTAATTTTATGTTGATATTAATTTTTCTGTAGCCCCACCCGTTAAGGAGCTACAGCCGCCCAAAGTTCCCAAAAATTTCTATATTTAAATTGTTATAACACAAGTTCTATAAGGTATATCTTCAATCTGAAAATTCCAAACGATAAGTGCTATTATGAGCTTTATAAATATGTATATAATAACTATATACTTGTGCTATACGGTGTCTTAATTTACCGTTATGCGAAAAATAATTACCGTTACCGTTATGCGAAAACTGAATTATTGCAATATCCTTTAACCTTTCTATCTTCTAAACGGTTTAAGTTGGAAACTTGAAATTTTGACAGAAGTTAGATCTTTGAAAATAAGTATTTCAGAAATTTGTTTTCTATCACCCCCCGTTTAGGAGCTGTAAGGGGTCAAAAACTGAAAATTTCCTATTTTTAAACACCTGTAACTTGAACACCTGTTAAATTTTTTTTGAAGTAATACATAAAAATTAAAGCTTCAACATTATACTCTTATTTCTGTTAACAACTTTTTTTAATAATAAGGGTTACTTTATAATTGACGAAAGTGTTACTTGATTTTTTCAAATTTTCTAACAAATTTCTTTAACGACTTTTTTGCACTTTATTTTACTCGATAATTTGAAATTGTTGAGGATATAATGCGTAGTACAAGAAAATGTAAATAATTAAACAACATAACGGTTGCTTGAAGAATTTTTATTTATATGATATTGATATACATACATACTTATATAATATCATGTTTATTTACATATCGTATATGTCACTAGTGAATGAATGATAAGAGTATAGAGTATAGAGTATATATATATTATATAGCGCCGTATTTACATACATATATGCATTTTATTGTATTTATAAGAAATTATTCTAGAATGGAAATATTTTTAAAGAAATATTGCAATGTATGGCGATATACTTATAACAATATAAATATACTATGTACGCATTAATATAATATAATATTTAAAATTATATTTACTATTTTGTACTAAGTAAATTTAATATACATTTACCGCTTAGTATTAAATGGTACTATAAAATATTTGAAAAAGTTTTGGATTGGTAATCGTTATATGGAAGGTTAGAATCTGCTTTTGAAGAATGTATAAACATATAGTTTGAATATATGTATGTACAACCCATAGTTCTCAACCAATAATATTGTAAGCATAGTGACAGGCTGTGAACATACTAACGGTTCGTACGGGTATCTAAGAGTTGACAAAGGCAACTAACCAAATATTTCTGTGCTTTAAAATTTTTAAAACTAGTCACTTTTAGCTGGCCGGTTTGTAGCTAAAAGAATTTAGCGAAAACCATCTTCTGTAAAATCTGGTGTAAAATGATCATTAATATATTTTATGTATTTAAAAAATTTTTCTATCCTTGTGATTATGAAACTTTTTAAAGCAAAGCGATGATAAAATAACTTTTAAAATAGAAAAATAAGGCTAAAATGGAAAAATATATTTGAGAAAATATCTATTTAATATATCGAGTAGAACCCTAAATTTTCAATATTACAAAGAAGACATTCTAATATCACTTTACAATAAATATATTTTTTACCAATATTTAGCCAAATAATATTTCATATAGAAAAAATTAAATAAAAATAGGTTATTTTATAATGTTGACTTTTCTAATAACAACAAGAAAAAAAATTTCAAGGTTATCGTTCATTTGCTTTCAGTATTTCACTACTACAAACAGAATTTTTTGAATGTATGAAATGGTATATCGTATAATATGGTATGAATGTTATCTATTTTATGAAAATCATCTGATTCAACTGCATGATTTATTTAACTGATTTAATATACAGTATCCAGCAAAAGTAATGATAATTTAAAAAAATATATAAACTACTAAAAATATATATAGAAAAGCAACAAAATAATGTAGGCGTTCGAATTTTAGTAATATTTTTAACTTGATAACTTCAGGGAAAAACAAACAAAAAAAGTAACTAAATTTTTTGAATTATGATTTCATTTTATTTTTTGATCTCATATTGTTGTAACAATTTAAGTAGCGGTTACCAATCATTTTCCTGATGGCTTTATATCCCTAGTATCACGGGTGGTTGACTTAGAACAATTTTTTTTTGTCAAAAATTTATTCATATATTTTATTTTACAAAATTTTATAAATTTTTTTGCATTTTGATTTTATTTTATTTTTTGATCTCCTATTGTTATATTGGTAACGGTATACCTACATATATATGTGGGTATTTTTGAAGCTAATAAAATATAATATATTCAAATAAAAATAACAGAAATAAAAAATAATGCTTTAAAATTCTTCTAATTATTTTTTTAATTAAAAATTATTCCAATTAGAAAATTGGAATGACATTTGCTGGATACTGTACTTGATTTATTTTAACAAATCGTCGCTTGAAGCTAGTTTGTTCCATACGCCATTTTTACGTTTTTTGACTTAGGAGCTGATTCTAGGGTTTCGAAATACGTTCTTTCCGAATCTGAAATCCATTTTTAGCACATTTCCAAAGAAATTTAAAAAAAATGTGCTTATTAGTTTGACTTTGTCCGTCCGTCCGTCTGTCCGTCTGTTCGTCTGCTTACAAAACTTCTACACCGTTAAAGATAGAGAAAATAAATTTTAACCATGGGTAGGTCTCACAAAAAAAATAATTTTGTGGAACAACTTTTTCATGTAGCCCCATCCATTACGGAGGTACAGCCCCTCAAACTTTGAAAAAGCCCTATTTTTAAATGCATATATCTTATGTTTCGCTTAAGATTTTTTCAATCTGAAAACGTCATGCGACAGGTATTTCTCTTATCTTTGTAAATTAATATTAAAACTATACAATTTTTTTAAATTTTTTTATCTACATAAAGCAATATTTTGAAATTTACTATTTAAATTTACCGTTATGTGAAAACCACATTTTGCATGAAATTTCTTTTTTCATAACTCCGGCACGTTTTTAGATAGGAACCTGAAATTTTGAGAGCAGAAAGAACTTTTAGAATTAGTATAAGTTTCTTTAAAAATTTTTTTTGCGCCACTCCCTGTTTAAGAGGTATTAGGGCTGAAAAATTGAAAATTTGCTATTTTTAGGCACCTGCAACTTAAGCACCTGTACAAATTTTTCTTCGGCAAGACATAAAAATTAAAGCTCAAGTAATATATTTTTATGTATGTTAACGGCTTTTGTTAGTTATAAAGAGTTCCGGACTTACAGCTCTTCAAAATTTCAGAAAAGTCCTATTTTCACATATTTTCTTATTACAAAAAATTTCTTAAATTTTTTTTTTTAAATTTTCAAATTTTTGTGCAAGCAACAATTCTAAACAGTTTGTATTGAGATTTGGAAATGTGCACTTTTAAAAACCGTTGGTTTACATTCTACCTTGTTTCATATCTATGTCAGTTTCAGAGAAACCCAGTTGTTATTTTGTACCATATCCACATTTTTCACCGCTTTCCCATGCAATATCCAATATTCCATATCCGAATTATGCGCGTTTGGAGCAAAAATTCCATACATTTTCCAATAAATTTTTATAATGCTATTTTTATCCATAACCATTACCAACGAATGGAACAATTAAAATTCTTTTAAATCGTTAATGCTAGATTCTTCTACGTGTATTCACAAAGAATAAATACACTGTAACAGTCTTTGGATATGGAACAATGTTAAATTAAATTTCATTCAAGAATTTTTTCCATATCCATAGACCTAGTGTGTACATTTTGTCAAAGTATATAAAAGGAAGTGAGACAAGGAAGTGAGGAAGTTTTTTCTTCAGTAATTGAAGTTAAAACATCAAAAAAGGTTGTGCACATAAAAAAAAAATAATGGAATTATCATCACCGGCGCCATCGATTTGCGATGAATTAGAGACGTAAGTCGTATTTTATTTAAATTTTGCATTTATTTATAAAATTTTTCAAAGAATTAAGGCGTCAATTTTTTTTGAAGATGTACAACTAGGTACAGTGTATGATATATTTATGTACGTAAAAAAACACAAAATAAAACGAAAATAGTGATATATTCAAATTCAAGCTCCTGAGCTCCAGATTTTTCAGATATACATATAATAAATGTAAAGTTTATTATAAATAAAATTAAAATATCCCCCATTTTTTCATAGATGATGACACTTGGAAACACCCTATCTATACATTAGAAAATGACAGCATGACATGTAATTTTTTCGCTTTTTTAAAACTTTTCCAAATCTATACGTATCTATTCCATTTAAAGGAAGATCAATTACTTGTAACACTTTACGGGATTTACCCGTAAGTATCCGACAACTTAATAAAATGTATTATGTGCTTAATTTATTTGCGAAATTCTTCTGAGTAACTGAATTCTTTCTGAGTAACCGAAATGTATCAACATTTTTCATTTAAAACAACAATAAAAATCAGAGGTGACTACTGTCACCACAGCAGAATGCTATATCAAATAATAACAACAACAAGCATTCTAATATACGAGTATACAAAGGAAAGGTAAAAAAGTAAAAAAGTAAGTAAAAAAAGTAAAAAAAGGAAAATATGTTAAAAAAGTAACAGATGTAAGTAAATTAAATGAAATCAGAGAGCATATCAACAGTTTTCAAACTGTAGATTCGCATTACTGTCGAAGTAACACTCAAAAAGTTTGTTTAGAGTCAAACTTAAATTTAACAAATGATTATATGCCACTTGTATATAGGAAAGTATAACAATCCAGTAAAATTGCCTATTTATAGGAAAGTATTCAAATATGAATGGATGGTAGTTATAGACAATTATTAAAAATATATAAAGTTGACAGGAGCAATAGAGTATTTTATGTTATGACTTGCAAAAGGTATTTGGTTTACCCAAAGGAAATGTTTCCTCTTTTTTTTTATAAACGAAAGTTAAATGTTTTTAATTTAACAGGAACACTAATAATTCCAAACCAAAAAAATATTACCTATTGTTCAATATGGACAGAGGCTAATAGCGGTCGTTCGGGAAACGATATAACAAGTGCAATAATAAGAATATTAAAGCAAGCAACTAAAGATTTTTCTTTTGTTAAAAGAGCGATTCGTGTGTCCCACAGAATCGTAATAAAATAAATACTACTGCTATTAAAATGTTTATGGAAGCAAATTCTAATTTGGAATATATAATACAAAAATTTTCGAAGCCTGGTCACTCCAATATTCAGGAGGTCGACTGTGTGCACTCTACAATAGATAGGTATTTAAAAAATGTTGATATTTATAGTCCTCTTCACCTAATTTGTTTATAAAAAAATATTAACTACAAAAATGTAAATTTATTTATTATGCAAATGAAAGTAAGCGATTTTAAAATTTATTCAAGTGTTTCAAATAAATTGGATTTTCTAAAGTACCGTTTTCAAAAATGAAATTAATTCTCTATGAAAAAGATGAGAAATCTAGTTTCAGTATAAAATACAAAATATCATTTCAGGAAATGGAGTAGAAAACTGTTTCTTTCAATAAAAAACCAACAAAGAAAACATTATGTTCGAAAAATATATGTTCCGTTGCAGTTGCAACTGCACATTCCGCTATAGCTTCTAAGGAAAAAATTAATGACCTCAAAGATCTGTTTCCATTTTTAACAGCTTTTTATTAACTTGGTTGGGTAAAGGATGGAATCTTAGAAGCCATTTTAAACACACTTCCCGTTGCGTTAGAGACTTGAAATTTTCTTCATTAGATCAGATCCCGATGACAATACATGATTTTAAAATAATAATATCGAAAAACATTAGAGAAATTAGCTTAATTTCAAAATTAAATTTTCATACAAAGATATAACAGAATTTTTAACAGAATTATTACAGAACCAAAATAAAATATTTTATCTAAATTTACTAAACTCACCAATACCAATACGTATACGTAATCCATAAATGTTTTTTTTTTCTATAAAAGACTATTGTTTTTTATGGAGCCCACTGCATTGTATGCGTACATATCCATAGGTACATACTTCAAAATATGTAATAATATGTGCTTCGAAAATATTTTTGGTTTGAAAGCGATGAATTTGAAAGATATGAATGTGTAAACAAATTAATGTGCCGCACTTGAGAACACAGTGTAAAATTTAATATGCATTTACTTAAAATTTAGTAAGCAAGTGTTAAATTTAAGTTTTTTTTCATCAAATCAATTGATTTTTAGTATACATTTTTATTTATAAAAGCAATGTGTTTATTTATAATATTTATATACATACGTATTAATTTATATTATTATTATATACATACGTATTAATATTAATTTCACAGACTTTAAAACTTATATATACTTATATTTGTATATATATTTGACATAATATTGAAATAAACTTTTTCAAAGAAATCTCGATTGTAACAATATAGTTTAGAAAATTACAGAAAAATTTGCTATTAAAAATTTATTTTCTACTTTTTAGTTCAAAAAAGCTGTTTTTTAAAAAAATTTTTTTATTTATTTTATTATCTACTGAGGATGTAAATTTTTATAAAGCATTACTAAAATTAAAATAATTATTTTTATAAAGCATTACTAAAATTAAAATAATTATTTTCTATAGTGGGTATATTTCAACTGGAAAATATTTCATAAAATTATTTTGATAAATATTATTTTGATAATATGGGAATTCAGTGAATTCTTACGTGTACCTAGATGTATATAATATAATTATTGCTATAAAATAATAAGTAATCAGAGCTGTGAAGATAAGACTTTGACAAAATTTAATTTATGTTCATAATAAATATTTCGTATCTTAAGTATTAACTTTAAAAAAAAATTTGATAAAACTAATAACTATTCACTGTAATACAGCATGAAGAGCTTTTTATTTTGTATATTATTATTATTATTTTTTTATGAAAATAAAAGTGTTCTGTTAATTTTGAAAAAATTTATGTTCATTATAAATATTTTGTAACTTAAGTATTAACAACTAACAATAAAATTAAGATAAAACTAATCATTATTCATTGTAATAAGCATGAAGAGATCACTTATTATTGTAATGAAATTATAAAAAATGTCAAATGAAAATTTAAATAAAACTTTTATTTTAAAATCAAAATTCCTTTTATAAATAAATCTTACAGCTTACAGCAAAATAATAACCTAAAAATAAAAAGAACCAAAATAACGAAATGCATTTATAGTAGTAGGTACGTAACTAACTTAATTTACTATACTTTAAATTTTTGTTGCTTTAATTCATATTTTATTTCTTTTCTTTTTATTTTATATTTATACAGTGTTATTATTATTTTATATTTATATAGTTTTTGTTTTTGTATTCTAATCTTTTTGGCGAAATATATGAGCCTTGGTTTTGCTCCTTTTTTCTTTTTTTTTTCCGAAGTTTATGTTTCTATACAATATATGCTATTGCTATACATGTAGTTTGAAATTTGAATATGAATGATATACATTATACAAATGTATTTATAGAGCTATGTAGTGTTAGGTATCTATATACCCAGTCGGTATTTTAACAACTAGTTACCTAAAATACTAGTTCTAGAAGTAGTAACTGGCAACTAGTAACAGAACTAATGAACGAATCATTTTAAATTGTTATATATTTTGTCAATTAAGAATTAGTTCATTTTAGATTACATTTCTTAAAAAGATAATGGGTTATGTGTATTGATTACCTACTAGATTACATAAAACAGTAAAAAAAACTAGTTCCTTGTACGATTACATTTTTGAAAAAGTAATGTTACAAAGTAATGTTAATGTTAAAGTAATGTTGTTAAAAAATTTTTAAAAATAAAGTATACTATAAAATTATGTAAATGTTTTTTATTATAAATTAAATTCATTAGGTTATTAAATTCATATAAATTAAATTCATTCATTCAAATTATTCAACAAAAGAAAACAAAAAAAAAATGACTTAAAAAAAAAACTTATTGACTTATTTAAAGCTTTTTGAAGGAATGTATTAAATTAGAATACAGTATTTAAATACATTTGATAATTTCTATAAAGAAATATATTTGTGCAGATGTCTAGTACCTACCTAATATTTTTTTATCTGCTAAAACTATTTGAAAATTGAATAATTTTCAAATATATTCACAACTAACTCTTTCTCACCAGTTAAGTAACTAGTTGTCAGTAATGAGTACGATAAATACTTACTTTACTCTAGTTCTGTAACTAACTCTAGCTAATGTGTTCAGCGACCAATTCTTTCTCACCAGTTAAGTAACTACTTGTCAGTAATGAGTACGATAACTATTTACTTTACTCTAGTTCAGTAACTAGTTCTAGGTAATGCTGCACGGAGGTGATTGATTACCGCCAATGACATCGTATGTTAAATGTAATGCTAAATTTACATTATGGGTAATGCGTTAGGTAATGGATCAATTATTACCTGTAATCAGTTCTTTAAGTAGTGCGGAACTGGTCAGATTTTCTACTGGGTAGCTATATGTATTTTTTGTTTTATTTATTTATTTTTCTTTTTTATGTTTCTATACAATATACGCTATTGCTATACATGTAGTTTGATATGAATAGTATAAATATGTATTTATATACATATGTAGCTATGTAATGTTAAGTATTTATATAGATATTTTTTGTTTTGTTATGTTTCGTTTTTGTTTTTTTCTGTTTTGTGTAAAGAATGAATGTGAATATAATATGTAAGTGTGAATATAATATGTGTGTGTGTATATATAATGAATGAATGTGTATAATCTGTAAAGTTTTTTGAGTTACTGACAAATTGTGTATGAAAGTACATTTTGTAAAAATAAAAGTAAAAAAATGTGTGCATTGTATATAAACAAGGTAGAATGTAAACCAACGGTTTTTAAAAGCGCACATTTCCAAAACTCAATACAAACTGTTTAGAAGTGTGACTTGCACAAAAATTTGAAAATTTAAGAAATAAAATTTTCGATCTACTGGCGGTTTTAGATTGCACAACTATTACGCAGAGCCTGAGATATATACATCTGAAAATGGGACTTTTTCGCAATTTTGAAGACCTGCAACTTTGCAACCCTCTACAACTAAAATAAACCTTTAACACACGTAAAAATATATTACTGTAGCTTTAATTTTTATATCTTGCAGAAGTAAAATGTGTACAGGTGTCTAAGTTACAGGTGTTTAAAAATAGCAAATTTTTAATTTTTAAGCCCTAATAGCTCATAGACAGGGGGTGGTCCAAAAAAATTTTCTGAGCAAACTTATACTAATTCTAAAAGTTCTTTCTTGCCTCAAAATTTCAAGCCACTATCTAGAAGCGTGCCGGAGTTATGAAAGTAGAAAAATCATGCAAAATTTGGTTTTCACATAACGGTAAATTTAAATACTAAATTTAAAAAAATTGTATAATTTTGATATTAATTTACAAAGTTAAAAGGCGTCGAGTGGCGTTTTCAGATTGAAAAAATCTTAAGCAGAACATAAGATACATGCATTTAAAAATAGGGCTTTTTCAAAGTTTGAGGGGCTGTAGTTCCGTAATGGGTGGGGCTACATGAAAAAGTTGTTCCACAAAATTATTTTTTTTATGAGACCTACCCATGGTTAAAATTTATTTTCTCTATCTTTAACGGTGTAGAAGTTTTGTAAACAGACGAACAGACGGACAGACGGACGAACGGACAGAGTGAAACTAATAAGCACATTTTTTCAAATTTTTTTTGGAAATGTGCTAAAAATTGCTATTATTGTAATGAGTATTCGTAATTATTCTAATAAAAATTCGTCGCTTCCATTGAGGTACATATTATGTAATATAATATGAAAAAAAAATGATTGTATTTTTATACCCGTACGATAGGATCAGGTATAATAAAATGACTCCTCCGTTTGTAACACCTCGAAATAAGCGAGCTAGATATACCTTCAGGTATGGATCGGATCAGGAAAAAATTCTAAGACTTTTGAGCCATGTCCGTCCGTCCGTCAGTACGCTAACTCAAAAACTAAGAATGCTAGAATCTTGAAATTTACTCAAAATATTCTGGGAAAAATTTGTAGATTCCCTATTTTTTGTGGTTGAGTTTGGACCAAAACTTAGGGTAGCTCTCGAAAACCTAACTTTTAGATCCCCACATTTTTTTTGAAATAGAGCTATGAAATTTTAAATGCTGATAGATCTCACAAAAATATTAATTTTATTTTTAATAACTTTTTTTTGTAGCCCCACCCGTTACAGAGCTACAGCTCCCCAAAGGTTCAAAAAAGTTCTATATTTAAATTGTTATCGCACAAGTTGTATAAGGTATATCTTCATTTTGAAAACGCCAAACGATTACTACTTTTATTAGCTTTAAAAATATATATACAATAAATATATATTTGTGGCATACGGTGTCTTAATTTACCGTTATGCGAAACTCAAATTTTGCAAAATCCTTTAACCCTTCTATCTTCTAAACGGTTTAAGTTGGAAACTTGAAATTTTGACAGAAGTTAGATCTTTGAAAATAAGTATGAGTCATTTCAGAAATTTTTTTGTATCACCCCCCTATTTTTAGGAGCTGTAAGGGGTGAAAATTTCCTATTTTTAAACACCTGTAACGTGAACACCTGTTAAAATTTTTTTGAAGTAATACACAAAAATTAAAGCTTCAACATTATACTCTTATTTCTGTTAACAACTTATTTAATAATATAGGGTTACTTTATAATTGACGAAAGTTTTACTTGATTTTTTCAAATTTTCTAACAAATTTCTTCAACAAATTTTTTGCATTTTGTTTTACTCGATAATTTGAAATTGTTGAGGATATAATGCGTAGTACAAAAAAATGTAAATAAATAAACAACATAACGGTTTCTTGAAGAATTTTTATTTATATGATATTGATATATATACATACTTATATAATATCATGTGTATTTACATATCGTATATATCACTAGTGAATGAATGATAAGAATATATATGTATATTATATAGCGCCGTATTTTTATTTTATTTTTTTTTATTTTTATTTTATTAAACAAAACCAAAACAAGGTCGTTTAATGAAACAAAACAAAACCAAACAAAACCAAAACAAGGTCGTTTAACAAAACCAAAACAAGGTCGATTTTATTAAACAAAACCAAAACAAGGTAAATTAATGCTTATAATTAAAATTAAACAAAACAATGACTTAAAACTAAATTTATAATAACTTAAATCATAAAAAAAGTTAATTTATTACTATTATTATTGTTATCATAAATTTTTTATTCAAACTACAATAACAACTTCATTTTAACAAAAAAATTGAAATATGATATTTGTACAGATATGTACATACATATAATGACAATCAATGTAACATTTTATGTAAAAAAATGTAAATAAATATCTTATTATTACATAGAAGTAAAATTAAAAAAAATGAATTTCTTTAATTAAAATGTACAAAAAAAAATGATCTACATAAAAAACATTAGTTGTGTTATAATGCAATACAATAAATGTGCTATTTTTAAAATTATATCATAATTAAAAAAAAAAAATTTTTTTTTTGCTTAAGTAAGAATTAATTGTCTAAGGTCATTAAATTGGAAAAATGCAGTTGTACAATGTGTTTGAAAGTATTTCTGGAGATAGATGTAGAATAGAGATGACTAATTTTGTTAAAAGTAGTACAACATCTATTGATGGGTTCATTTCTACCGTACTCTGTATTATGTTTGAAGTCCATTAAAAATTTAGTATTTCTAGTTTGCCTAACACTATCGTTAAGTCTAAATTTGTTATTAAGAGATTGGATAGAAATACTATTATACAAAATATCAAAAGTAAAGCATGATGACAATAGTTGTCTACGTAAAGATAAAGAAAGCAAGTTTAATGAATTAAGTCTTGTAGTGTAACTAGGTAGATTAGCAAAATCAAAAGGGTTATATTGATTCCTTAATGCAAATAAAAGAAATTGCTTTTGAACTGATTCGATTCTATTGGAATGAACTGCAAAGGCTGGATAAGTTGCTAAATTCTTTAGCTCTTCTCTTAATGAAAACTAACATTTTATTAGCCTTGGAAACTATTAGATCATAGAGAAGATTATAATTAAGTTTATTATCGAGAAGAGTTCCTAAATCAGTAATGCTAAAAACCCTTTCAAGAGTTACATTATCTATTTTGTAGTCATATATTAAAGAAGACCGTTTACGTGTAAAGCTTATAACCTTGCATTTCTGTATGTTGAGTTCTAATTTATTTGACGTGCACCAAGCTTGTAACACTGATAAGCTTGATTGAAGTTTAGCTGCATCAGAATTATCTTTAACCACTTGATATATTTTTAGGTCATCAGCAAACGAAATGTGAGGTATATTGCTTAGATATTCCGAAAGATCTGAAATAAAAACATTAAACAGAAGCGGGCCTAAATGGCTGCCTTGCGGTACACCGGAAGTGACCTCGATGGTGTTGGATAATACACCACGAAATTTAACATTTTGAGCTCTTCCTATAAGATAAGAATTAAACCACTCAAGAAATGAACCAGAAATGCCAAAAGTTGATAGTTTGTTTAGCAAAGTGAAGTGATCTACACGATCGAAAGCTTTGGAAAAATCAGTGTAAATTGCATCAACTTAGTACCCTTTCTCCATTTGATTCAGGATTTCAGATGTATAAACCATCAGGTTCGTAGTAGTTGAACGACCTTTTCTGAAACTATGTTGTTGTTCATTTAGTTTTGCATTTATGATAGGAGTAATTCTATCAACAACAATTTTTTCAAATAATTTAGGTATAGTCGAAAGGATTGCTATACCTTGATAATTTTCCACCGATGCTCTATCCCCTTTGTTAAAAATAGGGGTTAAGTGGGAGGATTTCCACTTTTGTGGGAAAATCCCAATTGAAAGTGACTTATTGAAAATAAAATGAAGAGGGAAGATTAGACTGTGGGAGCAATTATGTAAAAAGATTGGAGGAGTTAAGTCCGGACCAGCACCCTTTTTTATATCAAGGCTCAAAATTGCTTCAAGAATATCATTTTCAGAAAGATACATCTCTGTAAATAGCAAATTTTAGCTATTAGATAAGGAATTAGTCGATGTGGTAACTGGTGCTGATGGGCGATAAACTTGTTGAAAATGATCAGAAAAGAAGTTGCAAATTTCTTTTGGGCAATCAGAAACCACATTGTCTTTTGATATCATTGAATTGGGATACCCAAATAATTTCCGTTTAGTATTAACAAAATCAAAAAATTTTTTAGGATCAGTAACAAGTTTGTTGCCAATATCCGTGACATAGTTTTCATATGCTGTATTGGCTTTTTGCTTAAATTCAATTGCAAGTTGCTTATACATATTCAATAAGTCGTCGCATGGTGCTTGATGATGTTTAAGTTTTTTGTATATTTTATTGCGCCGATTTCTCAAGTTCCTAAGATCTCTATCTAACCATGGTTCTGTTGTTTTATGCTTTTTGCGAATTTTAGGAACAAAGGCATCAATAATTTGAAACAGGTTTGAGTAAAAGATAGAGATTAGTAAATTGATATCCTGTTAAACTAACAGTTCGTCCCATGTGATTAATTACAAAGCATAATTAATACTTTGATAGTCAGCATTAAAAAAATCGTATACAATTTCATTATTGTAAGATTTGGCCAAGAGTGGGATAGAAGTGGAGAACTCGAAAATAGGTGCGTTATGATGAGCAGAGTTGGTAAAAAGATTATCAACATCATCAGCGAGTTTAACCGACACTCTATCATATGCATTTGAAAATGCAAGATCTAACCACTTATTATTACTATTAGGATAACTGATAATTTGTTGTAAATCGTTACCGTAGAACTCGCTAATAAGACCGAAGTCAATTTCGTCATGAAAGTTAACCGGTAATAATAAATTATCAGCGTCGTCAACGATAAAAGAAATAGAAGGACGATTAAAATCGCCAAACACAAAAATTAGTCATCCTCATGCATTTCTGAAATAATATTGTGATATACACTATAAAAATCAGAATATGAGGAATTGTCAGAGTTCGAAGGGAAATAAACAATACCTAGGTATAAATTATTTGTACCTAATTTTATTTTAACAAATTGGTGATCGAAGGATTGATGTGTACCAGTGATTAATGGTACACTAGATAAGTTATTCTTTATAGCACGTAGAACACCACCCCCTCGCGAACAATTTGCAGATAGATAATCACGATCCTTTCTGTAAATGGACCAATTATCATCAAGAATTTCCTCGTTTGTAAACGAGTCTTTGAGCCATGTTTCAGTTAAAACTAATACATTGAAATTACACGACTTGGCATCAACAAAAAGCTTCTTGAGCTTGCCTCTCATTCCACTACAATTGTGGTAAAACATTTTAATGTTGTTTATGTTGTTGAAAGTTTGAGAGGTTTTTTTAGAGTAAGTAACGTTAGATAAAGAAATGAGATTTGAAGTTTGGTTGAAACTTGAGTAATTACTTAGAGTTTGAACGGAAAAACTTGTTATAACTCTCACGTGATTGATTCAAATGATTGTAGTAGTTACTATTGCAATGACTACGATAAGCCTTAAGATCCTCTTCGACCTCTTTAACAGAGAAGCCTATATTTTTGTGATATCTGAGATAAAGATCATATATCACAAATCTTTATAATTAGATGGCAGGCCCTCATTGTGAATGAGAACTGATAGGTGAGTCCTAGTTTTACCTTCTATAACGGTGATATACGAATCATTATGTAAATAGGGTAGGAAAAGTCTAAAGTTATAGAGAATCCTCTCATCTCTGAATCTTGACAGAGCATATTTGCAATCTTCTGTTAGAGATTGCTTTGTCATTCTAACGATTGAAGAAACAAGCGGATCTTGTAAAACTAGTTTATTGTTATTATTAATATTATTGTTATTATTATTAATATTAATATTAGGAATGTTATTATTTTGATTATTATTATTATAATTATTGTCGTTACTAATATTATTATTATTATTATTATAATTATTATTATTATCATTATTATCGTTATAATTATTATTATTATTATTATTGTCATTACTAACATTTTTATTATTATTATCGTTAAAATTATTATTATTATTATTATTGTTATTATTATTATTATTAATATTATTATTATTATTATTAATATTATTATTATTATTATTTTTATTTTTATTATTATTATTATTATTTTTATTATTATTATTATTTTTTTTATTTTAATTTTTATTATTATTATTTTTATTTTGATTATTTTTAATTAGATTATTATTATTATTGTTACTTTTAAATTTATTATTGATATTACTATTTACTTTATTATTATTTATATTATAGTTACTGGTAACCGGTCTTAAAGTATCTCCTTGGATGAATTTAGAGTACTTTTTGCTATTGGTAGATAATGAACTCTGAATTGGAAATTTCTTTTTAGCTTTATTACTAAAAGGCACAGCGAAAGGATTAAGAAGAAGTGTTTTAGAATGCGTGTTATTATTGTTTGTGTTAATGTTTAAACTTGTATTAGTATGTGAAAAAGATTTTGATGTATTACTACTAGAATTAGACTCTTCTTTAAAAAGCTTTATTATAGTACCTTTTTCCATCGTTTGTAATTCATTATTTCACAAACTTTGGATTGAGGTACCATAACTTTAAAAGATTTATATTTCGGTTTAAATCTAAGATTCTTAGGAGTAATATTAACTATTATTACAGTATTTAAATTAAACTTATTTTTTAAAAACTTACTGAGATAATTAGAAGATGTGTAAGCTGCAAATTTAGTAAAGTACAGTGACTGGAGATCCGAATCCGGTTTAGGTTCTTCCTTAGCTGACGTCTGCCTACGATCTGCAGTAATTTCTTTTTCATTTGGAAGTAAAAATTGAACCTTCTTAGTTGGCAATTTAGAAGCATTTGAAGAACATTTTTTAATTGAATTAGGATTAGTTACAGATGGTAATTGATCCAAAGTATCAGAACTAAAAGATGTCGAAGTAGATGCGGAAATTTGTGGAACTTTTATTGTTGATAGATTCAGTTTAGGTGAAGATAAATTGGTATTATCAGCACTACACTGAAGTAATTCATTATATAAAGAATTGTTTACAAAGCTTGATTTTGAAGCAGTTTCAGGAATATCTTGGTTCGAAAACGTGGCAGGTAAATCTTAAATTGAATCTGCAGATGAGATAGTTTCAGAACAAAAGCCAGTATGAGTTACATTTTTTGAATTTTTAACTGTATTGTAGTTTATTGGTTGAAAAATAAACGTATTCAGATCTGCACTATAGTTGAAAGGTTCATCAGTCTGTGTCCAAATATCTTTTGAGTTGCGACTTAGATACATTTGGTTTTATCTAAATGTATCAAAAGATGTATCAAGACTAGCATCTAGTTTCATACCCATATTCGAAATTTCTTTTTTTAATGACCCTATCTGCTCACTAAATTTCTCTGCAACGTCAGTAGTAGTGTCGATTAATTTTGAATTAATAAGTTTTTGCAGTTGTGAGTTAATAGAAGATTTTAACTCATTAGTTAATGATTTGATAGATTCATTAGTAGAATTTAATGCCGAGATAAACTCATCTTTATTGAGCACTGCATTCTGCTTCAAATGATCATTCTGCTTTAGTGACGTTCTGCTCAAGGTTGTATTGAGGGCTTCATAATCTTTAGCCATTTCATTAAATGACGCGGAGTTGCATTTTATTGTATCGTTACATCTTGCTGCAAGTCCTGTGTACTCATCTTTAATGTTATTGAACGAAGATTTGACTTCATCCAATAACATATTAATGCTGGAATGATAATCCAAGCATTCGTCACATACAAAGTATTGAGCCAGGAATGCAGAATACCACACTCTAGGAGCGTTTAAACAAACTCCGTGGAAGCGCCTCTTACAAAAACTCCTGCATGTAACAGTTTCGGTTTTTGCGTCATAAACTGTGCAGCTTGAACTATTGAATTTAACCGAATTCATTTTTGATTATATAAATAGTATTTACTTTAACAATTAAAAAAAACAATTTAAAAAGAGTTCAAAGTTTTTAGCAAAAGTAATAGCAGAATAAACAATAAATTAAAAAAAAAGTAAATAAGCAAATTGAAAAAAGCTGATTCCAATATAATTTTTTTTTTTTTTTTTTTAATTTAATTTAACACAGCACTATTTAAAAGTTTATAAAAATGAGTTCAACACAGTTTTTTCTTCTCTTTTTTTTTATTTTTATTATTTTATTATGAAATAGTAAGAATATTAAAAAGTAATATTAATATTATTATTTTAAAGTTAAATAACAAATTAAAAATAAAATTAAGAATTATTTTCGCACTTCTACTTAGTTAAGCGTCTGATAAACGAGTGATAAACGAGTTTACATACATATATGTATTTTATTGTACTTACATATAAGAAATTATTGTGTCAATGGAATATTTAAATATAATATAATATAATATTTAAAATTATATTTATTATTTTGTACTAAGTAAATTTAATATACATTTACCGCTTAGTATTAAATGGTACTATAGAATATTTGAAAAAGTTTTGGATTGATAATCGTTATGTGGAAGGTTAGAATCTGCTTTTGAAGAATGTACATATAAACATATAGTTTGAATATATGTACAACCCATAGTTCTAGAAATTATAAAATTCACTCAAATTATTTTAAAATACTAAAATATTAAAAAAATAATATTGTAAGCGGAGTGACAGGCTGTGAACATACTAACGGTTCGTACGGGTATCTAAGAGTTGACAAAGGCAACTGTATTCTTTCTCGTTTTCATTCAAATCAAATTTTTTTTTTTCTTAAAAATTTGTTAAGAATTAAAAATCTGATTGCGGAAAATAGAAGTATTCGAAAGTAACCGTTCAATAAGGGGTCTATTTATGTATTAATTAAAATATGTGACAAAGTTCAAACCATACTAGAAAATATTTCGCCAGTCCTTAAATTTTATTTTTAATAAAATTTCAAACTTACTTGTTTATTTTTAATTTTAGTAAAAATATAACCTTAAAAACCAAAATTATATCTTAAGAGAAAACTAATTTGAGTTAAGTAGGTATAGTAACTAGTAAGTAGGTATAATAATATTATGTATTTTAAATTACCTTATTCTAATACAAATTATTCTTATTATTAAATAGTAATTTGTGACTTTTTACCAACCTTCCTACTAAAATTATCTTATTTTATAGAAAATAAAACTTAATTAAATTGTCAAAAATTAAATTTTAAATAAAAATCTTTTTTTATTATGTCATAATTCAAAATTATTTTTTAAAATCAAATTGTTCCATATCCATTTTCTTTTGTTCCACCTCTTACAATATGTCGTAACTGATGCAAAAAAAGTGGATTTGGAACAAAATGAAAAAAAAGAACTTTCTTAAAACTAGCAAAATTGTTTCAGAATTTTTACATTAACTTACATACTTATAGAAAAAATTTCTATAGCGTATTTTTAAATTTTTTTGACTTTTATCTTTAACCGCCTTTTTCTCGAAATAAAGTCAATGACGTATGGAACAAACTAGCATTCGGGTGACGAAATCATCAAATCATATCAAATTGGAACTTAATTAACATTTACACAAAACATATTTATGTGTATTTATATTTAATTTTGCTTCACATACACTTTCACAATTTAATAAGAATGTAGGTTCAAGCTGGTTCAAGTAATATAAATGCATAATGAAAATATAATATAAAAATTATATTAGGTACTGATCAGATCATGTACATATATCATAATATGTGATCTGATATCATATGATCATATATATAATGTTACTTGTAATTTCTATCATCCATATTAATCATACGAAAGTTCATTTATGTATATGAAAACAAAAATATCCGAGACAAAAAATTGCTTTGAGAAACTTTAAAAAAAAAGTTGAAAAATGAAACTAAATTTCAAAATCGATATTGTAGCGACATCAAAACTTTTTTGTTGCCATTTGGACATTTCTCTATGTAGTCTCTGCTTTTATCTAATAAATAAGGAAGAAATTCTGTTTGTTTGTTTGTTTGTTTGTGCCCTTTTCACGTAAAAACCACCAGTCCGATTGCAACCAAATTTTGCAAGAACATTTCTACGACCGCGGAAAGTGTTATAGGCTATATGGTGTATTGGTTCATTAACCCATTGCGGCTCGAGAGCGATTTAAAACTTTTTCATTTTTTCGTTGTCCTGCCTAAACGGTTCGATCGATTGAGTTGAAAATTTATACAAATATTCTCTTTAGCTTTCGACGGGTGCTGAAGAAATTTGGATACAATATGTTACCCGGATTCAGCCCGGCGGGCTTCCAAAAAAATTTTTGTTTCCGATTTATGTCCAATTTTGTATGATGGTTTTATGGTTCAAAAAAAAGCCTGTGACAAATTTTTATGAAGTTCCGTTAACACGTTTGGGCAGGAGAGCCGAACGAAGTTCATTAAATTTTTCTGTTGTCCTGCTTAAACGGTTTGATCAATTTAGTTGAAAATTTACAATAGTGTAGCTCTTTACCACAGGAGCTCACTGAGTTGATTTGGTTACGATCCATAACCCGTTTCGGCACCAGGGGTCAGTGAAGTTTTGTAATTTACTTAGTTGTCGCGCTTAAACCGTTTGACCAATTGAGTTAAAAATTTATCAAAGTGTAGCTCTTTACAACAGGAGGTTACTAAGTTGATTTGGTTACGATTCATTAATCCGTTTCGGCACCAGGGCTCAATAAAATTTTTTAATTTCTTTGTTGTCGCACTTGAACGGTTTTACCAATTTAGTTGAAAATTTACAAAAGGGTAGGTCTTTATAACAAAAGCTTTCTGAGTTGATTTGGTTACGATACATTAACCCATCAGGCTTCAGGCCATGAAATTCTCATTTTTTGTTGTTGTGCTTAAACGATTTGACCAATTGAAAATTTGCACAAGTATTGCACTTTGGCACACAAACTCATTCAATAAATTTTGTTGTGATACATTAACACATTTCGACACGATAGACTGTCAAAAAAAAATATTTGTTTCTAATTTCTGTCTAATTTGGCAGGATGAATTTATGGTTCTAAATTAAGCCTGTGACAAAATGTTTGTTAACGTTTATTAACCCATTTCCGCACGAGCACTTATAAATAATATTCTACCTAATTTTGTGTATTGTTATTATTATTAAAAAGATATTTCCAATACTCTTTACTTTTATCTATACTGTTTCTAATATTCCATAAAAACCTTTCAATGCAAATTTCTAATATAGAACAGTAATTAAAGTAACCTTATTAAGTATCTTAAGAATACTGTGTTTAAGTCTTAACAACATAACATTTTCGGCCGTTGTTAAAAAACAGAAACAATCTCCTATATTAGACAATCATCATGTCATCATTCAGAAATGCATTACTTACATGTGGTCTTTACATGTGGTCTACCTATATAAGATGCATGTGTATAACATATTTCCCATAAAATATCATTGAAATATGTACATATAGTATGTATAATATCCGTATATTTAAAAATACTATAAACTTAATCAATTAAATTAGAAAACATATTCACATTTCCGTACGTCATTTAATCAAAAATGAGTACATACATATTTAAAGAACAGAAAACCTTACATTCTTATCCATATACAATTTTTACACATATTTTTAGCCAATCAATTTGGAAACATAATTAGAAAAACTAAAGGTAAAAAAATTCTGGTTGATTTATAAAGGTAAAAAATAATCATGTATTTTTTATATTGAAAATATGTTAAACAGAATCTGAAATGTACGCATTTAAAAATAAGTTTTTTCAAAATTTGAAGAGCTGTCGGTGCTGTAGGATCTCCAACGGTGAGGGTACATAAAAAAGTTGTTCTACAACATTACTCTTTTAAGATAGTTAATATTTCATTGCTCTTTATTAAACAGTATATAAGTTTTAACAGACGGAGGGACAGAGCGAACTTAATAACAAATTTTTCAAAATGTGCTTAAAAGGATAATTCACCAAAACATGAAGTGACATTACTTACGAAAAAAAATGTACTACATCATTGTCATAATTGAAATGCGATTTTATGTCTCGGTATTAAAGAATATATTGTGGAAATTCACTTCTCCGTAATTGTGTACTCAATATTGTTTCCTTTAAAAATTTTTTGTAGAAGAATTGGCTCTAATTCTTGGCTCTGTTTATTCAATTTAACTAAATCTAATAAAGAATAGAATATAAACTACCAGCATCTGTAAATGCATAATAATAAGTTAACTATATTAATTAAATTATATTAACGCAGAAACAAAAGTTAATAATTTTTATTTCATAAAGCCAATAAATTACTCCGGGCAACGCCGGGTACTCTGCTAGTATTAAATATGTTAGAAAATTGGTAAGTAAAATTTTTTTAATATCGAGTTTTTATATATTAAATCACATTAAGAAAATATGAAATATATATAAAAATCAAGCTTGGAGTTTCTTCTTTATGCTTGTAAGAAAATTAAATTTTAAATCGCATTTTGCAGTGAAATTATGTATTAAAAAGAAATTTGGTTCCGATTTTTATGTAAGTAAATTTTCATATTTTTGTTACAGGTAATCAAAAAAAAAAGGTGTAGTATTTAGTAGTAAAGTAGCTTTAGAATTACATAATAAAATATATGGAAGATAAATTTAATTTAATTAGTTTATTGAATTTAATTTGTAATTTTTAGTTTTATTTTAACTTTCAAAAAAATTTTATTTCAATTTTGAAAGGTGAATTAACTATTGTTGGTAATTGAAATAAAATAAAATTTCCGTTTTTATTTAAAAGTTAAAGCTTTAGTTTTTTATTTAGTTTTTATTTATTATATTACTCCTTTTAAATATAATGATTTGAAAATGTGCGCCTTCTGGACGTAAATCCAATTATAATTCTCAATTGAATAACGTTCCAACTTTTAAAGTTCCAAAAACTTAACGATTAAGAACATTATGGATAAGCGCTTTATCAAAAGAAAATTGGCAACCTACGGTGTATAGTTGCATATTTGTTTCTACAATTGCTTCCTTAACAATATTCGCGTTAAATATTCAAATTTTAGTGGATTTTGATTTAAAAAAAATATTTAAGAGAAGTAATCGAAAAGAAATACTGATTCAAGTAACATTTACTAATCACAGTTTGGGCATAAATGACATAGAATTAAAATGGACATGTAAATGTGGTAATACAAGTCGCAATATGTTTTTCCAAATAAGTAAAGCTTCCGCTAATATTTTATTAAATATTTTTACAAAACAACATAACGATACTCTTAAAAGCAATAAGCAAAATAGAAAATTTTTTGTTATTTGTTAGTTTTGAAAACTAATAAAGTTATATTTGTTTTTAACTTTTAGTTTGTTTTTATATTTTGTTATGATATTTTGTTAAATTTTTTTGTTTTTATTTATTTTATTTTTGTTTTTCGTTTTTTTATTGTTTTCTTTTGAATAAATTTTTATGCACTTTTGTCTTACAGATGTGTGCACTAGGCGAACTTGGGATATGCACGTAAAAAAACGCTCCATATTACTACCTCATAGGTGGTGAGGAAATGAGAATATAATATTTAATAATTAATAATTGAATAAATTTTTAAATATAACATATTTAAATATTTAATTTTTATGTATATTTAGTTTATTTTATTAATAATAGTAATTTTTTTTTTAATTAAAATTTTCTAACTTAATTTCTAACCCAAAATTCTTGATAAAATTGGTTTTTCGAATTTTTTTATTGCCCATACTGTATTAAAAAGCACTCTCATTCAAGTTTTGTTAGCAGCTTTAACCGTGGCAAAATAAATGGAGGTATTTTTTTAATTAAAACATTTAAATATTTTAAATTTGAACACCACTGACGGACGGACGAACATCGTTAAATCGACTCTGGAGGTGATTCTGATTCAGAATATATATACATGTCCATATCTAACTCGCTTCCTTTTGGTGGTTACAATACATCAAAAGATGTGTTAAATACGAAATTTTATGGTGGCCTTTGGAAGAAATTTGAAAAAATTATTATTTTTTGAGTTATTAAGGTTTATGCTTTACCACTATTTCATTTTTTACTATTTCCATAATTATACGTGTAAGTTTTTAGGAAAGCTTTACCACTATTTCAAAGCTCTCTCTCTATGTCAAGGCCTGTGAAAACAATATTGTAGGTTTTGGTTACATATTTTAATATTTACTACATTGATACTTTATGCGAGTATACTAAATAACATGTATACATACACACATAAAAATTTATGCCCAAAAAAATATTCATTCAAAATAAAAATAAATATATTTACATGGATTAGTTTTTATGCATATCAAGCTGCGCAAAATTTTGTTTAGCCCATCATAGCTATAAAATATCCATATAATTTTAAAAATATTTTTTGAGAATATGTTGGTATTTCTAAGTAACAAGGTGGGCAGATTTCGATTAGCCCAACTAAGAACAATTTATTTTTTAATAGAAAATTATAGTTCGGAAAGACTTTGACTAAAAAAACTACATCTCAAAAACTACAAGTCCAATTGAAATGATTAAAACTTTGTTAGATTATTAATAAAATTAACCAAATAATAATGATATTTTTTATTTAACAGGATTTGCCATTTAAGAACTATAGGAATATCAAACACAATTTTTTTTTTTTAGGAAAAATAACTTTAAACCCATCTCCTGAATAATGTTGGAAGACATTTTTTTTTTGCTATTATATTTGCATAATATGGAAAATTTCTGATCTTTTATACGCTTACAGTATATAGCTACCATTGCTTTCACAACATACTTTTTTAAAAAGTCTATCTTTTTTAATAAAAAAAAATCATATTAAGAAATTAAGTTTTTAAAAATTTGAACTTAAAAAATAAACTTTATCAAAAACGTGTACACTTGCTTATATTTGATAATATGTATATACATAATATGTAACGCATACCCAAACGCAACGCCAACTAGCCCCCCCAATATTTTATTCCACGATCCACCACTGATGACATCGTGTCTAATTTATCTTGTACTTGTTTCTCTAATATTTTTAAATTTTCTTCTGTTAATTTAAGTGCACAAGTCAAATTGATAAACATTTCTCCTATGTAGTTTGTTATTAGTTCTTTGAGAAAGAAAATTGGGTTATTCACAAATGTTTGTGTTGCTGCATTATTTCCGTTAACTGGATCTTGAACTTTTTATAAAATTTTGTTATCCAAATCATAATTTCCTTCAGAAGTTAGTTTGAAACCTATACCTGGAGGACCTTCAGTATTTAATTTTCTAGAAGAAGCTGTAATACGTCCAAACTTATCAAGTGGTATTTTGATTTTTACTGATTGCTAATGTAAAATACTATTGAATTATATTTCCTTCTCTCCATTCTTCAATTATAGATAGAATTTCATTATGATGATTATTGTTACCAGCTGATTTAGAAGTCAATTTGAAGTCTTAATCTATCAACTAACCCATTAGGATCATCCCAATAATCATTTGGATTTGATTGATTTGTATAATTTAATTGGGTTTCTGGTGTTAAAGATTTATGAAAAAACTGAGTAAATTTTGTTTTCGAATAACCTGATCCAGTTTATTAATGCCTAGTATTATAAACATGTTTATATAATTTTCTTAATATATGCTTGAGTTTAAAATCTTTGTTTCCTTTTATTTGTTCAAAAGGATTATAATTTCTTCTATGCATTCGTTTTGTTAACAATTTGATGATAGGTATACTTAAATCACTTTCAGTATATTTTAGAGGTTTTTATACCCGTACGATAGGATCGGGTATAATAAAATTACTCCTCCGTTTGTAACACCTCGAAATAAGCGAGCTAGATATACCTTCAAAGGTATGGATCGGATCAGAAAAAAATTTTAAGACGTTTGAGCCATGTCCGTCCGTCCGTCAGCACGCTAACTCAAAAACTAAGAAAGCTAGAATCTTGAAATTTACACAAAATATTCTGGGAGTAATTTGTAGGTTCCCTATTTTTTTTGGTTGAGTTTGGACCAAAACTTAGGGTAGCTCTCGAACACCTAACTTTTAGATCCCCACAATTTTTTTTGAAATAGAGCTATGAAATTTTAACTGCTGATAGATCTCACAAAAATATTAATTTTATTTTTAATAACTTTTTTTGTAGCCCCACCCGTTACGGAGCTACAGCTCCCCAAAGGTTCAAAAAAGCTCTATATTTAAATTGTTATAGCACAAGTTGTATAAGGTATATCTTCATTTTGACGCCAAACGATTACGACTTTTCACGCCAAACGATTACGACTTTTATTAGCTTTAAAAGTATATATACAATAAATAAATATTTCTGGCATACGGTGTCTTAATTTACCGTTATGCGAAACTCAAATTTTGCAAAATCCTTTAACCATTCTATCTTCTAAACGGTTTAAGTTGTAAACTTGAAATTTTGACAGAAGTTAGATCTTTAAAAATAAATATGAGTCATTTCAGAAATTTTTTTTGTATCACCCCCCGTTTAGGAGCTGTAAGGGGTCAAAAACTGAAATTTTCCTATTTTTAAACACCTGTAACTTGAACACCTGTTAAAAATTTTTTAAAGTAATACACAAAAATTAAACCTTCAACATTATACTCTTATTTCTGTTAACAACGTTTTTTAATAATATAGGGTTACTTTATAATTGACGAAAGTGTTTCTTGATTTTTTCAAATTTTCTAACATTAAATTTCTTCAACAAATTTTTTGCATTTGTTTTACTCGATAATTTGAAATTGTTGAGGATATAATGCGTACTACAAAAAAAAGTAAATAAATAAACAACATAACGGTTTCTTGAAGAATTTTTATTTATATGATATTGATATATATACATACTTATATAATATCATGTTTATTTACATATCGTATATGTCACTAGTGAATGAATGATAAGAGTATATATGTATAATATATAGCGCCGTATTTATATACATATATGTATTTTATTGTACTTATAAAAATTATTCTGTCAATGGAATATTTAAATATAATATAATATAATATTTAAAATTATATTTACTATTTTGTACTAAGTAAATTTAATATACATTTACCGCTTAGTATTAAATGGTACTATAGAATATTTGAAAAAGCTTTGGATTGATAATCGTTATGTGGAAGGTTAGAATCTGCTTTTGAAGAATGTACATATAAACATATAGTTTGAATATATGTACAACCCATATTTCTAGAAATTATAAAATTCATCCAAATTATTTTAAAATACTAAAAATAATATTGTAAGCCGAGTGACAGGCTGTGAACATACTAACGGTTCGTACGGGTATCTAAGAGTTGACAAAGGCAACTGTATTCTTCCTCGTTTTTTTAAATATTTATTCATATAGACCATCAGTACCTTCAAAAACTTCTTTATAAATCAAAATATTTTTATTAATTTCATCTATTTCAAAATTAGCATTGCCAAGTTTTCGATTATTTAATGATTCACAAAACTAGGGTCTATATTTCTTATAGAGTTCTGACTTGTTTAGAAACAAAAATAGTGAAATTGATGGTGTTTCAACATTATCGAATCTTATAGTATTCGGTGTTGAAGTTTTAAATTCATTGCAAGTATTAGTTCTGTTGCTAGGTGTTTTAACTACCGGCCAAAATGACCTAATTAACTTAGAATTTTTATCATTATCATCAGTCCATTCAATTTCCAAATTGATATCCAAAATTCGTTGTTGTTTAACAATATTTGTTAATTCTTTTAATGGCTTTGTCATTGTAGTAAAATTTGCTTTCCGATATGATCTTCTGACAGCTTCTAAATTTTTAAAGATTGAAACTTTTACGTGCTTTAATTAAATCTTTCAATTGGAATTTTGTTTTTAAACTTTTACGAGTTTTAGTTAAAGCTTTCATAAGTGGTTCATCCATTTTTTAAATGGAAACTAATCTTTTTAATTATTAACTGCAAATTTACGACCGAACTGTTCTGTTGCTAACTACTAACTGGTAGCCGCTAATTGCCAACTGTTAACAGCTAATTGCTAACTGCTATCTACTAAATGATCCGTTCAGTTAATAACGAACTGACCAATCTCCTGTTAACTAAAATTTAGCAAATGCAACAAAATTTTTTCTATAACGACAATTATTTAATTTGCTGTCTTTGTCAATTAATAGAAAACCATATTTATCATTCCAGCAGCATGTATTCAACTTTTTAAAACCATTATAAGACATATCAGAATTTATATGATCATTATATATATGTTTTAAATTTAAATTATCTTGTTTGAATATAATGAAAAAGTTGGCATTATCTCTATTTAATAATTGGAGCATTAGCATTCTAAATTAATGCTTTGGAATTCTTGTATAAAATTGACACAAATAAAAGCTATCTACTTTTTGATGTCGCCCCTTTCAAAAATAGTTTCGTATGCTTTCTTGCTTATCGCAAGCTACATCATCGAAAATAAATATTGAGTTCGATTGTGAGGCTGAAGGTTCAATTACATCTACGTTATTGGTTTTATTAATTTTTTTAAATATTCATATTTTAGTTGATGTAATGATTTCGAGTAAATATATATATTTTGAAATTTAAGCCCTTTAGGATCTAAAAGTATACTCATCATAGCATTAGTTTTACCACAATTTGACGGCCCGACTATTAATCCTCTTATACTATCTGGAAAAAATTTGCCATGTTTTTCATTTTTTTTCTTCAAATTTTGATCAAAATTTTTAAATTTAACTGCGTTATCTACTTTTATAAATTTCATTTCTTTAACTGAGTAACAGATGTTTTCTTTTAAATGATTATGATGAGTTTTAAAAAAAATTCAAAGAAAAAAACCTTTGAAAAGTGTCATAAAAGAAGTTAAATTAGCTATTAAAACTAGAAAGAAATCAATAAATGATAAAAATATTATAAAAATAACTTTACTTGCAGCTGGAAAGTTTTCTCAGGACCAGAAAAAAAAATGCATATACCTCTAATAATTCCGGTATCAAAAATTGGAGGAGTTTTACCTTTAATCCCTATATTTGCTGGTTTGTCGGCTGTTGTAGCACTTTGTGGCGGTGCTGCAGGTATAGCAAAAGTTATAAATTATGCTAAAAGTGCTCGTAAACAATTGAATGACAGTGAGCATCGTAATAAAATGATGAAAGCAATATCATTAAAAGAAGGAAAAGGATTACATTTAAAACCACATAAAAAAGGTTTAGGTGTTTTTGAATTCAAATAACCATTAAACGAGGTACCCAAAAGAGCACTCAACATTTAATAAATAAGATAGAAGAATTTGGAAGAAAATATTTAAAATTTAAAATATTTCCGCGTAGTTTTTATGAGAGATAAATTACCGGCATATAAATCTCGGAAATATGAAACTGGTATAATAAATTTGGATAATTGTATTGGAACACATTGGGTCATTATAAGAAACCGCAAATTGTGCAATATTTTGATAGTTTTGGAAATTTAAAATCCCCATTAAAAGTAATTCAATATTTAGGAGACAATCTTCTGTATAATTACAAAAAAATCAAAACTTTAATTCATATAATTGCGGTCATATATGTTTAGAATTTTTAGCACATTTCCAAAAAAATGTGCTTATTATTTCACTCTGTCCATCCGTCAGTCCGTCCTTCTTCTACAAAACTTCTACACCGTTAAAGATAGAGAAAAAAAATTTTAACCATGTGTAAGTCTCATAAAAAAAATAATTTTGTGGAATAACTTTTTCATGTAGCCCCATCCATTACGGAGCTACAGCCCCTCAAACTTAGTAAAAAGGTAGAATAGGTTCCAAAACAGAGCCCTGAAAACTCCTTGTCTGATGTATTTTTTGATTGACAGTTTATCCCCAATTTTTACTTTTATACATCTTAGTCTTAAATAACTAGTATACAATTCTAACATAAACCACCTAAATCTAGCATTTTCTATTTTTTCGAGCAAAAGCTTATGGTGAACCATATCGAAAGCTTTTTTGATATCTACGAACAGATCTGCAGTATATTTATCTAAATTACTACATAGCAACTTCAGAACAAAATTTCAACAACGCGTCTTCTGTAGATAAGTTACTTCTAAAACCAAATTGATCCGGACTGAAGAAATTTGTTTTATTTAGAAAAGTTAAAATTATATTCTTAATAATTTTTTCAAAAACCTTAGCTGTAGAAGGAAGAAGTGAAATTGGTCTGTAATTACTCATATCCTTGCCATTCCCTTTTTTAAACAAAGGAATAACAACCGCGCATTTTAACGAATCAGGAATGATGCAAGAGTGAACACTTTTATTAAAAACGTAAGCAAGTATGTCACATATCATTAATTTTATACTCTTTAAGAGAATGTTTGATATTCAACCATAACCACAAGAATGCGTGTTTTTTAGAGCATTAATCGCTTCAGATATTGCTAGAGAAGATATACGTTCAAAACCAAAACTATTTCTTACAACTGACCCCTAAAAAAAGATGACCTAAATTGGCAATTTTAAAAGCTAATTTGTGGAAATAAATTAACAGTGACATTCACAAAATAATTACTAAATAAGTTAGTACCTCCAGCTTATCACATACCTCACCTTATATCTTTTTCTAATATAATACGTTTGCTAATCCTATTCTGCCCATTTCAAATATTATTGATTACTTATCATTCCCTCTTTAGATTACCTGCATGTTTCCTAAATTCATTTTTATAAAAATTATCTTTTTGTATTTTGACTTCTCTTTTGTATTTCTATCTGTTTGCAAATTTTTTTTATACTGGATCCTAAGTCTGATTTTGTGAAAGATTAGAACATTTTTTACTATCTTATTTTAAAAATTAATTTTGTTCACCAAATATCGGGTAATCCACAATTTTAATCTTCTATT
This sequence comes from Poecilobothrus nobilitatus, assembly GCA_947095535.1. NCBI lineage: Eukaryota > Metazoa > Arthropoda > Insecta > Diptera > Dolichopodidae > Poecilobothrus > Poecilobothrus nobilitatus. Next base: position 81,900,672 of record OX352772.1, on the reverse strand, counting down.
TTTTTTTTTCTACTTATAACTATTGGTACACTCTAAATTGAAATATGATCCTTCAAAATTTTAGGAAAAAGGTCATATGCTCTAGAAATATTATTCTCAATGAAAATTTCATTTCAAAATTCGAATTTTAAATACATATTCAATTTTTGATAATCTATTCTCGTGCGCTGTTTAAAAGCAATGGAATTTCTAGTTTTAACTTCATTAAATTTTTTAATAGTTAAACCTATAATACAATGATCAGTTATACTTAATCTAAAATAATTTTTTCACAATTTTCCACAGAATGTTTAAAAAAACGAACATACAAATGATCTATGCACTTTTCTGATGATAGCCTCGTTGGTTCATTTATTATAGAAGCTAAATCGTGTTGTGTTATCAGCGCTAAAAAATTTGAAATATTCTCCTTTTCTCTTTGTATGTCTAAATTAAAATCTCGTACAATAATAAGATTGTTCGCCCTTTCATTTTCCAATATTTCAGAAAATTCATTTATAAAATACTACTATTGTGCCAATGAAATCTATACACACACATACAAAATGTATTATTAACACAACTAATTTTTATAATATCTGAGCTTGTAAGATTATAATTCACAACTATGTACATACATCATACATAAGAATTTTTCACAAAATAACCAACACTGCCTGCAACATAAACATCATTTGTGCATGCATAGAAATTCATATTTCTGATACGAATATGTAATCTGGAACTGAAACAAATGCTTCAAGATTTGACACAAGTAAATCGAAGTTTTGTCTTGGACATCTTATCTCTTATTGCACTACAATAAACTTATTAGAACAATTTAAATTATATTTATCAACACTATTAATGATATAATGATAATGAGTATGGTAAGATTAAGGTTTAAAAGATTATGGTTTATAAGATCATCGTGTTCTAAATTAATCAGAAATTTTTTCAGAATTTTTCAGAAAACATAAATAAGAATTAATTAAAAGTTATCTAAATATAATTATATTTAAAGTTATGTTATTTAAAGTTATCTAAATATAATTATATCTAAATTTTAGTTAAATCTTCGAATTATCTAATAACAATACCCTTATCACCATCTATTTTTCTCTTGTAAATATTGCAATTTTTTATCCACAAAAATTTATTTATTTTTCCTCTTTTAATTTTTTAGCTGACATATAAAGTGCTATCGTGTAACTAGTTGACATATAAAGTGCTATCGTGTAACTAGTTAATGCTTCATTTATAAATATCTTTTTGCTTTCCATTTCACCAAGAACAGTAGTATTTAATTTCCTTTTTACATATGTTTTCTTCTTCATAATCCTTTGTTTTGTTGAAATACACTTAAAATCAATACATAATATATTTCTGCTCGTTTTATCTTTATTTACTGTTTTCGCTTAACATTATTAAAGACGTCATAACGTAACAGTACTGTACGATGTCACGCTCCCAAATATATATGTCACTCCATCTATAATATGGAAATGCCATCTCGTGGCCAAAAAATGCATTACAAAATTTTCTTAACATTTTGTATTGTTTTAATTAAACCGTTGCATTTTACCCGTAAGACAACAAACTGGAACCATTTTCTACAATATTGTAAAGCATAATACTATCGTTAATATACATCTTGATAATTTCGTTTCTGAGATATTGCAGTTAAAAGTGAGAATTTTTGAAAAAAAAAAAAATTCAAGCTTTCAAAAAAATCACTATACATCTGAAATTTTCTAATGCACCCTATATTCATTATTATACCGTTAGAAAGATCTATTCACATACTTTTAATGCTATATAATAAGTATGGTACATATATTGGCAGTAGTCCTACCAGAGAACACAAATGCGAAACTGAAACAACAATTTTAATAAAAAAAACATTTTCATAAGTTATGTCTCATACATTTATTTTGCCTTTTTATTTTGTTGTTGGAACATGTGTGTAAAAATGTAAGTACGATGCACTTTAGAGCTGGATACAATATCAAGTTGAAATTTGACAATTTGTTTAGGGGGAGTTTGGAGGTGGCAACCCCCACAATTTTAAAAGTTTTTTTGTTGAAATATGTATGTAAAAATATAATTAGTAAGAACTTTAAAGTTGGATAAAAAATCAGGATAATGAGCTTTTTCCAGAATATTTATATATATATATATATATGAATATACCAGATTCTGAATCAGGAGGAATTTTATAGTTGGTTTAAAATTTGTGATAGCAAATTTAAAAACAAAAAAAATAAAATTAATATACATACATACATACATACATATATAATATAATTAAAAACAAGTAAATGTAACAGTAAGTCGATGCAACCGACTTATTAATACCCTACACCTGAATAATTCGAATTAAATTAAAAATCCATAAGTTTTTTTGGCAGCTGCTTGAACTTCTTCCCTTTTCTGTCTTATTCAACTCGAATTTCAGGAACGTAAAAGAGGCATCCTCTTGGGATGTGCTTGACACCTTTGTAAAACATTTTAAGTTTCTATCTTTATTAATTTCGAAGATTGTTAGTCCTTGGGAGGTGTGTGTTAGGTACCCAAATTGCCACTCCAATTCATCGAATCCATCTCGAGAAAATGAAGAAAACATGCCAGAACACCATTGTACTAAATTTAAAGGTTCTACTTTTGTTGGTTTTGGAGATATGCTCGTTGCTCTTGTGCTCGTTCAGAAGTATCCAAAATACGAACCCATGGTTCAAATTCTTTCAAATGTCAGTTTCCAATTTTACAGAAAAGGAAACATAACAGAACACCTTTGTACTAAAAATAAAAGTTCTATCTTTGTTGGTTGTGGAGATATACTCTTTTGCTCTGGGGCTCGTCCGGAAGCTTCCAAGATTTGAACCCATGGACCAAATCCTCACAAAATTTCAGAAACATAAATCAAACATGAAGGAACACCATTCTGCCTAATTTAAAGGTTATATATTTGTTGCTTTTGGAGATAATATCATTTGCTGTGAGGCTCGTTCGGAAGCTTCCACAATCCGAACCCAAGGACCAAATCCTCTCAAATATTAGAGACCTAAATCAAACATGCAAGAACACCATTCTGCCAAATTTAAAGGTTATATCTTAGTTGGTTTTTGGGATAATCTCATTTGCTCTTGTGCTCGTTTGGAAGCTTCCAAAATCCAAACCCATGGACAAATCCTCTTAAATTTCAGAGACATAAATCGAACGGGAAGGAACATCATTGTACAAAATTTGAAGGTTCTAACTTTGTTGATTTTGGAGATAATATTGTTTGCTCTGGGGCTCGTTCGGAAGCTTCCAAAATCCAAACCCAAGGACCAAATCCTCTCAAATTTCAGAGACCTAAATCAAACATGAAAGAACACCATTCTGCCAAATTTAAAGGTTATATCTTTGTTGTTTTTGGAGATAATCTCATATGCTCTGGGGCTCGTTCGGAAGCTTCCAAAATCCAAACCTATGGACTATATCCTCTTAAATTTCAGAGACATAAATCAAACGGGAAGGAACATCCTTGTAAAAAATTTAAAGGTTCTATCTTTGTTGGTTTTGGAGATAATCTCGTTTGCTCTGGGGCTCGTTCGGGAGCTTCCAATATTCGAATCCATGGTTCAAATTCTTTCAAATGTCAGTTTCCAATTTTATAGAAAAGGAAACATAACAGCACACTCTTGTACTAAAAATAAAGGTTCTTTCTTTGTTGGTTGGGGAGATATACTCGTTTGCTCTGGTGCTCGTTCGGAAGCTTCCAAGATAAGAACCCGTGAACCAAATCCTTTCAAATTTCAGAGACTTAAATAAAACACGAAAGAACACCACTCTGCCAAATTTAAAGGTTATTATCTGTGTTGGTTTTGGAGATAATCTCATTTGCTCTGGTGCTCGTTCGGAAGCTTCCAAAATTCAAACCCATGGACCAAATCCTCTTAAATTTCAGAGACATAAATCGAATGGGAAGGAACATCATTGTACAAAATTTAAAAGTTCTATCTTTGTCGATTTTGGAGATAATCTCGTTTGCTCTGGGTCTCGTTCGGAAGCTTCCAAAATTCGAACCCATAGACCAAATCCTTTCCAGTTTTAGAAACTTAAATAAAACATGAAAGAACACCACTCTGTCAAATTTGAAGGTTATATCTTTATTGGTTTTGGAGATAATCTCATTTGCTCTGGTGCTCTTTCGGAAGCTTCCAAAATCCAAACCCATGGACCAAATCCTATTAAATTTCAGAGACATAAATCGAATGGGAAGGAACATCATTGTAAAAAATTTAAAGGTTCCATCTTTCTTGGTTTTGGAGATAATCTCGTTTGCTGCGGAATCATTCGGAAGCTTCCAGAATCCGAACCCATGGACCGATTTTGTCCAAATTCGAACTTAGCCTTCCTTTCGTGATTAGCAACCTACAATATAAATTTCATCAAGATAGCTTCATTAGTTTTTGAGTTATCGTGCGAACGGACGGACGGACGGACGGACATCGTCAAATCGACTCAAGAGGTGATCCTGATTCAGATTATATATACATGTCCATATCTAACTTTAGGTGTTATCTAATTTAGGTGTAGGGTATAAAAATTGTAACGTTTAATTTTTTGTTTATTTTTATGCGCATAGCAATTATATGAAATATAATAATTAAAAAAAAGCAAAATTTAAAAATATGGTATTTATTAGGGCGCTGCGAAATAAGTACGAAACCAAAAATAAAATAATTTATAGACAGAGAATTTTGGATTTTATTATCAAATTAATTTAATATTTATATAAAATTAAATAATATAAATATATAAATATTAATATTGATTATAATTATTCTGTAAAAGGCGCATAATTCTGATTTAGAAACCAACTCTAAAGTCCCTCTTAATTCAGAATCTCACAGATACATATTATATAAATAAATATTCTCGAAAAAGCGGCATTCCTGATTCTGAATCCAAATCTAAAATCCCTCCCAAATGTTTTTTTCTCATGTATATTTCAAAACAAAAGAATTTCATATAGAGGGGGCTGCCGCCTCCAAACCCCCGCTAAATTAATAATTGAAACCCTCATTTTGAATCCAACCGTAAAATCCCATGGAATTATTTTTTCGCCATGTACATATATTTCAAAACATAATATCATAATATGTAACATATATTTTCATATAAACTAGAACATTAAGTTTCAAATGGTTTTTTTATTAAAATTGTTGGTTCAATTTCGCATTTTTACTCCTTGCTGAGACTTATTATGGGAGTCCACCTAAATCCCAAAAAAAAAATCCCAATAATACAAAATCCCAAATAAGACAAAATCCAAAAAAAAACGAGGAAGAATACAGTTGCCTTTGTCAACTCTTAGATACCCGTACGAACCGTTAGTATGTTCACAGCCTGTCACTCTGCTTACAATATTATTTTTTTAATATTTTAGTATTTTAAAATAATTTGGGTGAATTTTATAATTTCTAGAACTATGGGTTGTAGATATATTTAAACTATATGATGTTTATACATTCTTCAAAAGCAAATTCTAACCTTCCGCATAACGATTATCAATCCAAAACTTTTTCAAATATTCTATAGTACCATTTAATACTAAGCGGTAAATGTATATTAAATTTACTTAGAAAAAAATAATAAATATAATTTTAAATATTATATTATATTATATTTAAATATTCCATTAACAGAATAATTTCTTATAAGTACAATAAAATACCTATATGTATGTAAATACGGCGCTATATAATATACATCTATACTCTTATCATTCATTCACTAGTGACATATACGATATGTTGTAAATAAACATGATATTATATAAGTATGTATATATGTCAATATCATATAAATAAAAATTCTTCAAGCAACCGTTATGTTGTTTATTTATTTACATTTTTTTGTACTACACATTATATCCTCAACAATTTCAAATTATCGAGTAAAACAAAATGCAAAAAATTAGTTAAAGAAATTTGTTAGAAAATTTGAAAAAATCAAGTAACTCTTTCGTCAATTATAAAGTAAGCATACATTATTAAATAAAGTTGTTAACAGAAATAAGAGTAATATTGAAGCTTTAATTTTTGTGTATTACTTCAAAAAAATTTTAGCAGGTGTTCAAGTTACAGGTGTTTAAAAATTGGAAATTTTCAGTTTTTGACCCCTTACAGCTCCTAAACGGGGAGTGATACAAAAAAAATTTCTGAAATGACTCATACTTATTTTCAAAGATCTAACTTCTGTCAAAATTTCAAGTTTCCAAATTAAACCGTTTAGAAAATAGAAGGGTTAAAGGATTTTGCAAAATTTTAGTTTCGCATAACGGTAAATTAAGACACCGTATGCCACAAATATATATTTATTATATATATACTGTTAAAGCTAATAAAAGTAGTAACCGTTTGGCGTTTTCAAAATGAAGATATATCTTTTACAACTTGTGCTATAACAATTTAAATATAGAGCTTTTTTGAACCTTTGGGGAGCTGTAGCTCCGTAACGGGTGGGGCTACAAAAAAAAGTTATTAAAAATAAAATTAATATTTTTGCGTCGTCTATCAGCAGTTAAAATTTCATAGCTCTATTTCAAAAAAAATGTGGGGATCTAAAAGTTAGGTGTTCGAGAGCTACCCTAAGTTTTGGTCCAAACTCAACCAAAAAAAAGGGACCTACAAATTACTCCCAGAATATTTTGTGTAAATTTCAAGATTCTAGCTTTCTTAGTTTTTGAGTTAGCGTGCTGACGGATGGACGGACGGACATGGCTCAAAAGTCTTAGAATTTTTTTCTGATCCGATCCATACCTTTGAAGGTATATCTAGCTCGCTTATTTCAAGGTGTTACAAACGGAGGAGTAATTTTATTATACCCGATCCTATCGTACGGGTATAAAAAATCGCAAGAAAAATAATCCCAAAATTCCAAATTACAAAATCCCAAATTTTAAAATCCCAAATTGCAAAATCCCAATTTTTAGTTAGTTATAAAATCAAGGTTAGTTATTATATCTTTCAATTTCGAAATAGGAATCTTGCTTGTTTTTTTTATCTTGCATTACAAAAAGCCATTATTAAAAAAATATTTTATTTTTAATACTTTTGTATAAAGTACCCCGGCATACCCCGTACCCGTATTTGAGTATTCCACTATTGGGAGCTCTTTATTATTGAAAATATATATTAATATAAAAAAATATTTAGGAGGAATTTTATAGTTGGTTACAAAATCTGGATTATGCGCCTTTTACAGAATATTTATATATATCTATATGTGAGATTCTGAGTTAGGAGAGATTTTAGAGTTGGTTACAAAATCAGGGTTTCAATAATTTGTTTAGCGGGGGTTTTGGGGCGGCAACCCCCACTATTTCAAGTTCATTGTTGTTGAAATATATATATAAAAAAAATAATTAAAAGGGGTATTAGAGTTGGTTACAAAATGAGAGTTATACGTCGTTTGCAGAATATTTATATATTATGTATATTCGAAATTCTGAAATTATGAGATTTTGTAACATTGCGATTTTTTTTTTTGGGATTTTGTAACTTGGGATTTTGAAATTTGGGATTATTTTTTTTAGGATTTTGGGCGTTTTTGATTTTGGCATTTCGGGCCCAACCTCTTATTATAATCCTCTACCTTACTTATTATATATGGTTGGATAACCATATATAATAAGTATGGTAACAAAACTTTCTAAAGGTGTTATAATAAATACAAAATTGCCTTCAAATTTTTCAAAATATGAGTGTTTCTGGAAATTCTGGAAAATTTTTTTTTTATAGCCAAGTTCTCTGTTTTGAACTGCAATATCTTTGAAACGGTAACATCGATTAAGATGAAAGAAGATTTATATTAAAGTTTGGAGAATTGTGTGATAAATTGTGTGATGTGTGATAAATTTTTAACAACAAAATGTTTTTTTCTTTTTATATTAACAAAAGGAATCCCCTGACGTCATTTCTTATTTATTTTTTTTAGATATTTTAAAGTTTGTACAGGCGTGCTAAATTCAACTTATAAATTTTCCTAATTCTGTTATGTTTCAACTAAATTTTTTTCATTAAATAAAACTTTGTAGTATTTTTGATTCTTTTCTTTTATCATATATGAACCAAATGAAAAAATCACACACACACACACGCAAACATCCATTATTCACCCATTTAAATAATAAAACTCTTAAAACAGCAAAACAAAATTCTAAATTTAAATTTTAAACTCTTATCGCAAAACCACCGACATTCACTACATACTATAGGATATTTTTGATAATTTCATAACATTATAAAACTTCTATAAGTTTTAGTTTCAAAAAGGTAAAGCCATAAAAGTGAACTAATAAAGAACAAGAAACTATATTCTACAAGTACCTACCTACAGTCTTACAGATAATTTTTTTGTAGGCTTATGTTTGAACTATATTTTACAGGTTTATCTATGACATATAGCTTTGAGTACTATAAATTATGGACTTTTTTTTATTTTTTTTTCTAACACCTTCCAGACCTAAATTACAAGTATTATTGTAAAACTAATTTTATATTTCTCGTCTCTTGTTGCTTTTTTGTCACTATGTATCTATGAAAGTATGTAACTGTAATTTTTATAATTAGAGTAAGCAAGGAGAGAATACATGAGGAAACATTTTTGTGAACGTGGTATGTAATTATGCATATGATAATTAAATTTAGCTGGAATTCTTTTCTTTTGTTTTTTTTTATATTTGTAACTTTTTTTTTTTTTATTTTTATAAGACCATACAGCTAAGACTAAAATCGTAACGTAATCTAATTTTAAAATAAATATTATAGGTATATAAGACTATGAATATTTCATTTTATAAATTTTTTTTTTGTTTTTGTCTGGATTATTATAACCAATTTTTTATGTGTGAAATATTATTAAAATATATGTAATTGTAAATATTTATTTGCTAATAAAGAAAAAAAAAAAAAAATTCAATTCTATAATATTTCGTAATATACTTTTAAATCTAATTTAGAATTGCCACATACCATAAAATACCAAATTCATGCATAACTTGTCCTTCTTTAGAGTAGCCAGATATTCTACTGAGTGATCCAGAACTCTCATAGCTTACCTACTCATTTGAGATCACTTATAGATAAGCGCTACATCAAGATCGGATTGGCAACCAGTTGTGGCATAGTTCCATATGTAAATTGTATTTAGACATCATTTTTCCTGTTTTCAGAATACTGTTTCTCTTTGAATAACTCTCAAAAGCTGAAATTGGTAAAAAAATAATATTAAAATGGGTGGAATTTGTACAAAACAAAAAAAAATAATAAAAAAACAATATAGTTTTATACGTTTTTTGATAGCTTTTTCATATTCTATTATATATATAAGAAGATGTTTACTATTATTACAAAAAATGCGCCATGTTCTTAAGTCTCAAAGATAGTGTGGAACCACGAATAATGAAATATAAATTTTATGACAATGTTAACATTTATTTATTGTTAGTTAATGTTATGTCATAATTACTTATAACTTAAGATAACTAACTTTGATTTAATATTATTTAAAAAACATATTTTTCCCACGTATATTAATAAATTTACTTAACTTATTTATTTCAATTGTCATAAAAATTATTTTTATTGTAATAATTTTTTTGCCCAGTAATATAGGAAATAAATTACGAACACGTAAAAGATCGGTTCGCTACAAAAATGAAAATTGTTTAATCTACAAAGCGTAAAATATAAATTTGATTGAAAATACTTAATATATAGTTATTACACTTAATCCTCGATTTACATTAAAGAATAACATCGGCAATATAGTCCACAAAACGAATATTTATATTAGATTGTTATATCCTCTTATAAACCGCAACTCAAACATGTCATGGTAAAACAAAATTATTATGAAAACAATATTTCAACCTATTTTAACTTAGTGTGCCCCAATTTTGGGAAATTGCACATCTCCAAATTACAAGTAGCACAGTCTCGAAATGCACATCTCAAAATTACAAATAGCACAAAATAAAATATTAAAATTAATGCGAAACTTACCGTCCTATTTTTCAACAAATTTAATTCACCAGAAAACCGATTTGAATTATATTACAACAAACTTCAAAAATTTAACGTATAAATTTAAAAAGAAATTGATATTGTCGAAAAATATCCTGATTCAAAATTACATAATTTTATATACATTGTAAAATTATCTAAAATTAAATTAAATAAATAAAAACAAAATCTATTACAACACAAATAACTGTAATTATTAGTATAATTAGTGTTAGGAAAATTAATCATTAGTTTCTCTTTCTTAATTTATAAATTAGCTATAGCCTTTAAGTTTTAATATAAAAAAAACATTACGATAAGATTTTCTCCAGTTTCCTTGTTTGTATCATACATTTTGCTTAAACCAAGCATCAGTTATGCTGTTCATTTAGTGAACTATCACAATTAACTGAAAAATGTCTTAACTTATAAGAGCTAGTATGTTAGTAAATGGTGTTATATAGTGGAAAAACTATATACATATTGGTTATTACCAATTTTTTTTTTTTTTATTCAATAACCTCAATCTAGATATATGTTTCTTTGTACTAAAAAGTAGTTGAGACTAAATTGTATGGGATACGGATGGGAAAGATGCGGATAAAGAGGAATGAGACGGTAATTGAGTCATAAATCTGTTAAGATTCATCTTGAATTTGTGGAAATTGTAAATCAAAAATCGTCAACTTTTAGAAAAACAGAGGATGGTAATTGGTTCCACATTTTTGCAGTTCAGGCAACAAACGAATTGCTATAACCAGTATAGTACCATTTAGGAAGTTCCACATAATAGGTATGAGCACTTGAGGCCCCTCTAGTGGTGCGATGGAATCTTTTGAGAGGTGGCATCAGCGATTTTATCTCATCTGAACAAGTGTCATTACCCACAAAATATCTATAAAAAAGAGAAAGGGCTCGAATATTATAACGAATGCCAAGAAAAGTGAGACAAGCAGTCTCAATGGAGTCGCCAATAAGACGAACGGCGCGTTTTTGAATTCGATCGTAGCAATTCAATGAAGTATGTGAGGCGCCAGCCCATATATGAGAATTATACTCCATCTTGGGTCGTATATAAGACTTATATATGGTCTTTCAAATTGAGTTTAAGCAAATAATTAAAAGACATAGAATTTGAATTGAAACTGGAAAAGTTTTCATTTATTTTTGAAGTACAATGTTTGCCATTTATACTCCGGAAATGATATATCCCATGTGACCACATCTTGCGTCTCTACAGTACCTGACTTTTTTATCAAAATTTTGAGTCACATTCTGGCATAGTTGCGGCTCTATCTCACCCATAACTCGAATAATTTCTACTTTCAATGCTTCAACGCTTCGAGGATTATCCTGGTAGAGCTGTCCTTTCACATAGCCCCAGAGAAAGAAGTTTAACGGTGTCAAATCGCAGGAACTTGAAGACCTTCACGTCACCGTATGGAAATAACACGGTCTGGAAACTTTGTATGCAGTAATTGCAGTGTTTCTCTGGCTGTATGACACGTAGCCCAATCTTATTGAAACCACATGTCCTTAGCATCAATATTTTCCAGTTTTGGCCATAAAAAAGTTGTGATCATGTCGCGATAGACTTCGATAGACATCATCTGTTTTGATAGACTTCGCAAAGTAAATTGCAAAAAAGGAAAAAGAGAAGATTAATACAAAGTTAATTGCATTTTTAGAATTCAAGAAAAAGAAACAAGTTGTATTGATTTCTTCAGAGCTTGAAATAACTCTAATTTTATTTTAAAAATCTTAGCCTTTTTATACAAAAATTTGAATTCCAAAATTACATAGGTACAAAATAACAAAACCAATAAATTATATTAATTTATTGCTTTGTTCTACAGAATTTTTAACTGGGACAAATTTTTGTAATATATATTGATCTAATTCTAATTTCCAATAATCATAACCAAAATATTAATATCAAAAACATTTACTAAAAGATAATTGCATATGATTGCATACACAATGTATAAAAATAAAAATAGTGTAATCTAATCCCCTCTTATTTTAAAGAATTTCTATTTTAAAGAATTTCTTTTCTTTCTGTACAAAAACAATGTACTGTGTATAATATAAAAAGTGAACCAGATGTTTATACTTTAAAAGTGTGATCTCACAAAATGTTTAGGTCAGCTAATTATTATTATTATTTAATTTTCTTTAAATGTTTGAATTTGTTATTAAAAAGTTACTTTGCAATTATGGAAATATATTTGTGAAAAAGTTGTCAAGATATACTATTCATATACATTTCTTAAAATTTAAACTAATTTATTTTAAATTTACTAAGAAAACAAAATATTTATTTTAATTTTAAATTTTATATTCAAAAAATTATTTTATATATATATTTTGTTTATTTATAAGAATCTGTTATATAAAAGCCGTAAACGTTTGCAACAATAACATAACATTTTTTATAACAAAACTAATACTGCACATAACAGAAAAAAAGAATAAAGAAAATTTTTAATAACATTTATGTATGTACATCATAATTCATAATATCAAATCATAGAAAATAAATGTTTGCAACAATAACATTTTTCATAGCAAAAACTAATACTGTACATAACAGAAAAAAATAATAAAAAAAATTAAAAATTTGTAATATAACATTTATGTATATCATATTAAATCATAGAAAATAAACGTTTCCATGCAAAAAAATATTTTTAATAGCAAAAATGAACACTGCACATAACACAAAAAAAAATAAAAGAAATTCATATACAAATCTGTTGAATGTTAATTTAATTTAACAGATTTAATTTGATATTTGATTTTGATATGTATGAAAAACAAAGTAATGCTGCGAACAAAAATATAGGAAAGGCTACTCTGATTGTTTTTAAATATTTTCAATAAGAAAGCGTAAAAGTCATATATCAAATATTTATAAAAATTATTAAAAAAGTCCTTAACGTTAATAACAGAAAAATAGAAAAAAGATAAAATTCAAATTTAATATTGCGAAGAGAAATAAAAAAATAAAGCAGTATGTAAAACCAAAGCTTTTAAAGGAGCACAATTTAAAATATAAAATTGCAATAATAAAATCGCAATAATAACAATAATATAATATTTTCAATTAAATTTTGAAGTTTTTCTCTATAACATTTTTTGAATTTTATGCTTTCCAGTCAATAATATCGATATATGAATGAGTTTATTGATATAGGAGTATAGTTATTGATTTATTATTTTTTATTTTAAACTAACACAATACTAAATATCAATTAATAGCAACAATTATGTTTATGTATGCATATGAATGGACGGTAGGTAAACATAAACGAACAAAAAAAATTCAGAATGTTTTATAGGTAATAAATTTCTATTTTTTAAATAGACTGTATGTATAAAATGAATTTAAAAAAAATAAAAAATAAAAGCAATACTTAGCTTGAATAACAGAAAACAAAAAAAAAAAATGTAATACAGCGAAGAAAAATAAAAACTTTTAGGAAAAAAAGAACAAACGAGGAAGAATACAGTTGCCTTTGTCAACTCTTAGATAACCGTACGAACCGTTAGTATGTTCACAGCCTGTCACTCTGCTTACAATATTATTTTTTTAATATTTTAGTATTTTAAAATAATTTAGGTGAATTTTATAATTTCTAGTACTATGGGTTGTACATATATTCAAACTATATGTTTATATGTACATTCTTCAAAAGCAGATTCTAACTTCCACATAACGATTAATCAATCCAAAACTTTTTCAAATATTCTATAGTACCATAACCATTTAATACTAAGCGGTAAATATATATTAAATTTACTAAGTACAAAATAATAAATATAATTTTAAATATTATATTATATTTAAATATTCCATTGACAGAATAATTTCTAATAAGTACAATAAAATACATATATGTATGTATGTAAATACGGCGCTATATAATATACATCTATACTCTTATCATTCATTCATCAGTGACATATACGATATGTAAATAAACATGATATTATATAAGTATGTATATATATCAATATCATATAAATAAAAATTTTTCAAGCAACCGTTATGTTGTTTATTTATTTACATTTTTTTGTACTACGTATTATATCCTCAACAATTCAAATTATCGAGTAAAACAAATGCAAAAAATTTGTTGAAGAAATTTGTTAGAAAATTTGAAAAAATCAAGTAACACTTTCGTCAATTATAAAGTAACCCTATATTATTAAAAAAAGTTGTTAATAGAAATAAGAATATAATGTTGAAGCTTTAATTTTTGTGTATTGCATCAAAAAAATTTTAACAGGTGTTCAAGTTACAGGTGTTTAAAAATAGGAAATTTTCAGTTTTTGACCCCTTACAGCTCCTAAACGGGGAGTGATACAAAAAAAATTTCTGAAATGACTCATACTTATTTTCAAAGATCTAACTTCTGTCAAAATTTCAAGTTTCCAACTTAAACCGTTTAGAAGATAGAAGGGTTAAAGGATTTTGCAAAATTTTAGTTTCGCATAACGGTAAATTAAGACACCGTATGCCACAAATATATATTTATTGTATATATACTTTTAAAGCTAATAAAAGTAGTAATCGTTTGGCGTTTTCAAAATGAAGATATACCTTATACAATTTGTGCTATAACAATTTACATATAGAGCTTTTTTGAACCTTTGGGGAGCTGTAGCTCCGTAACGGGTGGGGCTAGAAAAAAAAGTTATTAAAAGGTAGTTAAAATTTCATAGCTCTATTTAAAAAAAAATGTGGGGATCTAAAAGTTAGGTGTTCGAGAGCTACCCTAAGGCTTGGTCCAAACTCAACCAAAATAGGGAACCTACAAATTACTCCCAGAATATTTTGTGTAAATTTCAAGATTCTAGCTTTCTTAGTTTTTGAGTTAGCGTGCTGACGGACGGACGGATGGACGGACATGGCTCAAACGTCTTAGAATTAGAATTTCTGATCCGATCCATACCTTTGAAGGTATATCTAGCTCGCTCATTTCGAGGTGTTACAAACGGAGGAGTAATTTTATTATACCCGATCCTATCGTACGGGTATAAAAATGTTACTTTGATTGTTCTTAATTATTTTTAAAGTCTATTTCTTAGATATTTACGTACATAGCAGATAGAAAAAAAGAAATATTGAAATGTTATACTATGAAAGAAAAAGAAATATTAAAATGTTATTCTATGAAAAGAAAGAAAAAAACAAGACAGTGTATAAATCAAAGTTTTTGAAGGGTCGCAGTAGTTTTGCACCGTAGCACATATTTGCACAAACTCGTGAACAACCCTAGCATGAATTTGTATTGAACTGTCAAATATCGTTGATGTGCTTGTTTTGTTTACATAAAAATTTAATATGCTTACCAAAAATTTCAGAAATTTGTATATCTTCATATGCTTGACTAAATAAATAATCAGAAATAATTTTTTTCCCACTTTTTTTAGGCATTTTTTAAATTTTTATCTAATATAGCCCCTATAAAAAATATATAAACAAACTTTGCAATGGTCTTGCACAAATATGCAATAGGGTTTAGGTCTTGCATAGTCTTGCAAATTTTTGACTTTGTTAAACATGAAAACAACAACAAATTGTGCACTTTAACTGTCAAAAAATTGAAATATGCTACGGTTCAAAATTTTGCAATTGTGCAAGAGCACTTTGCACCAATTCGTGATTACCCTTATTATAAAATTGCAATATTATTATTTAAATTTTGAATTTTGCTATGTAACGTTTTCTTATATACATATTATTTATGTATTTTTTGTATTTGGCTGGCAATTGGTATACGCCTTATTTTTTATTACGTTTTAAATTCTTACTTTTATATTTTTTGTTCTTATTCTCTTAATTTAATGGCTGTTAAGAGGTACTTAATAAGTTAATCCAGTACTTTATTATGTTATATAAAATGTATTAATAAACGAGGAAGAATACAGTTGCCTTTGTCAACTCTTAGATACCCGTACGAACAGTTAGTATGTTCACAGCCTGTCACTCTGCTCACAATATTATTTTTTTAATATTTTAGTATTTTAAAATAATTTGGGTGAATTTTATAATTTCTAAAACTATGGGTTGTACATATATTCAAACTATATGTTTATATGTACATTCTTCAAAAGCAGATTCTAACCTTTCACATAACGATTATCAATCCAAAACTTTTTCAAATATTCTACAGTACCATTTAATACTAAGCGGTAAATCTATATTAAATTTACTTCGTACAAAATAGTAAATATAATTTTAAATACTATATTATATTATACTTAAATATTCCATTAACAGAATAATTTCCTATAAGTACAATAAAATACATATATGTATGTAAATACGGCACTATATAATATACATCTATACTCTTATCATTCATTCACTAGTGACATATACGATATGTAAATAAACATGATATTATATAAGTATGTATATATATTAATATCATATAAATAAAAATTCTTCAAGCAACCGTTATGTTGTTTATTTATTTACATTTTTATGTACTACGCATTACATCCTCAACAATTTCAAATTATCGAGTAAAACAAAATGGAAAAAATTCGTTAAAGAAATTTGTTAGAAAATTTGAAAAAATCAAGTAACACTTTCGTCAATTATAAAGTAACCCTATATTATTAAAAAAAATTGTTAACAGAAATAAGAGTATAATGTTGGAGCTTTAATTTTTGTGTATTACTTCAAAAAAATTTTAACACGTGTTCAAGTTACAGGTGTTTAAAAATAGGAAATTTTCAGTTTTTGACCCGTTACAGCTCCTAAACGGAGGGTGATACAAAAAAAATTTCTGAAATGGCTCATACTTATTTTCAAAGATCTAACTTCTGTAAAAATTTCAAGTTTCCAACTTAAACCGTTTAGAAGATAGAAGGGTTGAAGGATTTTGCAAAATTTGAGTTTCGCATAACGGTAAATTAAGACACCGTATGCCACAAATATATATTTATTGTATATATACTTTTAAAGCTAATAAAAGTAGTAATCGTTTGGCGTTTTCAAAATGAAGATATACCTTACACAACTTGTGCTATAACAATTTAAATATAGAGCTTTTTTGAACTTTTGGGGAGCTGTAGCTCCGTAACGGGTGGGCTACAAAAAAAAGTTATTAAAAATAAAATTAATATTTTTGTGAGATCTATCAGTAGTTAAAATTTTATAGCTCTATTGCAAAAAAAATGTGGGGATCTAAAAGTTAGGTGTTCGAGAGCTACCCTAAGGCTTGGTCCAAACTCAACCAAAACAAATAGGGAACCTACAAATTACTCCCAGAATATTTTGTGTAAATTTCAAGATTCTAGCTTTCTTAGTTTTTGAGTTAGCGTGCTGACGGATGGACGGACGGACGGACGGACATGGCTCAAAAGTCTTAGAATTTTTTTCTGATCCGATCCATACCTTTGAAGGTATATCTAGCTCGCTTATTTCGAGGTGTTACAAACGGAGGAGTAATTTTATTATACCCGATCCTATCGTACGGGTATAAAAATACTGCACAATGCAAATGGTTACGTTTTTCGCGTTCTTTAGAACCAAAATAAAACGCCTTAATCATTTTGTTGTGGACTTAAGACTGATTTTATTTTATTAATCAATATTGTACTTAAACTAAAATTAACTTAATGCTTAAGATCAGCAAAAACAATATCGGTAGATTTTTAGTCAATATTATTTAACCAAAGTTAACATTAATTAATTCAACTTTTATGAATTAATTAAGCAAGAGAAAATGCAATTTAGCATTTTTGTTTATTTATTTTTGATGTATGTGTCTCATGGCACATAACAGAAAAAAGAACGAATATGTTAATTTATTATTACAAAATACAAAAGTATGCGTAGAATTAGAAATATGTAACATTATTTACAATGCATTTTAATTGAGTTTTGACACTTGGTGTGAGTAATTGATTGACTTCAGTTTAGAAGATAAAAATATTTAAGATTTTCAAACAAAGGTAATAAATTATTATTCAATAATAAAAAAGAAGAAAGTAAGGTATGTATGTAATTATTGCTTCTAACAAAAGTAACAAAGGTAAAGGTAATGTTTAATATATTAATAATATTCCCTTTTAAATATATTATTTCCAAATACATACTTACATACATTTATATATATTTTTCTCTTTTTTATGATATAATTACGTAATATTTAGTCACTAATTTTAATTTTTTAATATTTTTAATCTTCTTACATACATACATACATTTTAATAATAAAATATTCCTTTTTAAATTATTTCCAAATGCATGCTTACATACATCTATATATATATATATATATATAAATTTTTATGATATAGGTAGTTAGTTACATAATATTTAGTCACTAATTTTAATATTTTTCACCGTTCTTACATAGATTTTAATAATAAAATATGCCTTTTTAGCACATTTCCAAAAACATTTTGAAAAAATGTGCTTAATAGTTTCACTCTGTCCGTCCGTCCGTCCGTCCGTCCGTCAGTCCGTCTGTTTACAAAACTTCTACACCGTTGAAGATAGAGAAAAAAAATTTTAACCATGGGTAGGTCTCATAAAAAAAATAATTTTGTGGAACAACTTTTTCATGTAGCCCCATTTCATGTAGCCCCCATTTTTCATGTAGTTTCATGTAATTTTTTTAAATTTAGTATTTAAATTTACCGTTATGTGAAAACCAAATTTTGCATGATTTTTCTACTTTCATAACTCCGGCACGCTTCTAGATAGAGGCTTGAAATTTTGAGGCAAGAAAGAGCTTTTAGAGTTAGTGTAAGTTTGCTCAGAAAATTTTTTTGGACCACCCCCTGTTTATGAGCTATTAGGGCTTAATAATTGAAAAATTGCTATTTTTAAACACCTGTAACTTAGACACCTGTACACATTTTACTTCTGCAAGATATAAAAACTAAAGCTACAGTAATATATTTTTACGTATGTTAAAGGTTTATTTTATTTTTAGAGGGTTACAAAGTTGCAGCTCTTGAAAATTGCAAAAAAGCCCCATTTTCAGATGTATATATCTCAGGCTCTGCGTAATAGTTGTGCAATCTAAAACCGCCAGAAGATCGAAAATTTTATTATATATATAAAACAGTATCAAAATTGTGTAACATTTTGAAATTTACTATTTAAATTTACCGTTTAGAGAAAACCACATTTTGCATGAAATTTCTTTTTTCATAACTCCGGCACGCTTTTAGATAGGAACTTGAAATTTTGAGGCAAGAAAGAACTTTTAGAATTAGTATAAGTTTCCTCAGAAAATTTCCTCAAAAATTGAAAATTTGCTATTTTTAGACACCTGTAACTTAGGCACCTGTAAAAATTTTTCTTCGGCAAGACATGAAAATTAAAGGTTCAATAATATATTTTATGTGTGATAACGGCTTTTCTTAGTTATATAGGATTCCGGACTTACGGCCCCTCAAAATTTCAAAAATGTCCTATTTTCACATTTTTTCTTATTACATGAAATTTTCAAATTTTTGTGCAAGTCACACTTCTAAACAGTTTGTATTGAGTTTTGGAAATGTGCGCTTTTAAAAACCGTTGGTTTACATTCTACCTTGTTAAATTTATTTTCAAATACATTCTTACATACATTTTCTCTTTTTTGTGATATACTTATATAATATTTAGTCACCAATTTTAATTTTTTAATATTTTTAATTGTTCTTAAATACATTTTAATAAAATATTCCTTTTTAAATTATTTCCAAATACATATTTACGTGCATACATATATATATATATATTTTTCTTTTTTTTATGATATACATACTTACATAATATTTAGTCACTAATTTTAATTTTTTAATATTTTAAATCGTTCTTACATTTATAAGAAAAATATTTATATTTGATTTGATTTAAAATACATATTATTCATCATGAATCGTAGTCAGTATTATAGAAATAGGAGGCTTACTGAAACTCCGGAAGAAAGAGGGCGCAGAGTTAATTCGGTTTCCGAAAGATTCTCGCCAAGAATAGCGAATGAGACTTCCCTTCAAAGAGAAGAGCGTTTAAGAGTAAATCCGCAATCTAGAAAGAGGAAAATAAACGTTTCTATTCCAAACGCCAACAGTGAGAGTTTTGTAGATATAAATGAAAATAACAATGGTAGCCCAATAAACGAATGTAGATTTTGTAAAGCTAAATATTGGATGGCAGAACTAAATAGTTATAAAATATATTCAAAGTGCTGTCATAATGGTAAGGTTTCCTTGCCACCTCTTCAAAAAGCTACTGTGCTTCTGAAAAACCTTCTTTCAGAAAATAATTCTGAGGGGATCAATTATAAAAAAAAATATGTTCGAGAGTATAATGCAGCTCTAGCCTTTGCTTCAATGGGAGCCAATATTAAATCACTTTCTGGAAATGGTCCTTACTGCTTTCGTATACATGGACAGATATACTATATGGTGTCTCCATTGTATGCTAATACAAGTATTGAACCGGCATACGGACAGCTACTAACTAATAAAAGATTGCAAATACGTACTGCAGACAACAATTTAAGATTGGGAAAAATGATTGTTTTGCCTTCAACTTTCCAGGACAGCCCGCGATTCATGCAACAAAATTACCAAGATGCGATGGCAATGGTTCGAAAGTTTGCAAAACCAGACCTTTTTGTAACTTTTACTTGCAATCCTACTTGGCCTGAAATAGTCAACAACGTTCCGAATGGTCAAAAGCCAGAAAACAGACCCAATATCGTTGTTCGGGTATTCAAAATTAAGGTTCATGAATTGTTAGATGATATCGTAAGAAAAAATATATTTGGAGTTGTAATATGTTACATTTATGTTATAGAGTTTCAGAAACGCGGTTTACCGCATGCCCACATGCTTTTTACTTTAGATGGCAATTCAAAAATAAGATCAAAAGACGATATTGATAAATATGTCAGTGCCGAAATACCGAATAAAAATTTAAATCCAAGGCTATTTGAAATCGTTACTAAATGCATGGTGCATGGACCATGTGGCACCGTTAATCCTGCATCACCGTGTATGAAAGATGGCATTTGTTGCAAGGGATTTCCAAAATAATTCAATGAAGGAACAAAAGAAAATATCAATGGCTATCCAGTGTATCAACGAAAGAAAGGTACGAATGCACATTTTGGAAAGTTTACTATAGATAATCGATGGATAGTACCATATAATTCATGGCTTTAAAAAAAATTTAACGCGCATATTAATGTTGAAGTATGTGCTTCTATTAAAAGTGTAAAATATCTTTATAAATATGTCTACAAGGGACATGATGCAGATCAGTTAGATTTGAAAAAAACTTCGGAAAATTCTGAATCATTTGTTGTCGAACATGATGAAATACTTACCTTTCTTGAAGGCAAATATGTAAGTGCCCCAGAAGCTATGTGGCGTATGAATGAGTTTTGCATCACTGAAAAATCTCATACAATAATACGGTTACCCGTTCATTTACCAAATCGTCAACCAATATATTTTCAGGAGGGTGCTGAAGAACAAGCTTTAGCTAATGAGCTAAAGAAAAAAGATTTTATGGCTAGATTTATAAATTACACTGATATACCTAAATATTATACATTCTCCAACAGCGAATGGAAAGAGCGTTTAAGAGGAGGAAACTTTACCATTGGTAGGATGCCTGCTGTTGATATCAAGGACAATGAGCGATATTATTTAAGAATGCTGTTAAAACGCGCCAAAGCTTTAATCAATTAAAAATAGTGGACGGAATAGAATATAGAACTTTTTATGAAACATGTCGTCAACTCGGTTTTCTCAAAGACGATAAAATATGGCACGATACTTTAAACGAAGCAAGTGAAATTAGAATGCTTGTCTACCTAAGACAATTATTTGTTATGATTTGTTGTTTTGGTGAGCCTGAAAATGTTCTTCAACTTTGGGAGGCTCATAAAGATTTTTTAATCGAAGATTTTACTAATAATTTACAGGGAATGCAATATAATCGTACTTTATCAGAAATAAATAATATGTTAGGGTCGTACGGGCTTGATTTTCTAAAATTGAATTTACCTGTCATAGACGAAAATTATGAAACTTCAGAGTCCATAAATAATGTCGTTGTTATTGAAAATAAGAGAAAAGCCGCGTTGAATACTCAAAAATTAAACACAGATCAACGTTATGTTGTTGATAAAGTTTTAAAAGCTGTATATGAAAGTAATGAGAATGAAAAGAAGTGTTTCTTTCTTGACGGGCCTGCTGGAACTGGTAAAACGTTTGTTTATGAAACTCTCATATACACAATCTGGGGTAGAGGAGATTCTGTGGTTCCAGTGGCGTCAACAGGAATTGCAATAACATTATTGCCAGTAGGTTGAACCGCCCATTCAACATTTAAGATACCTTTAAATTTAACTGCAACAACAACTTGCAATATAAAGCCAAATACAAAAGAAGCAAAAATTTTACTAAATTCCAAATTAATAATTTGGGACGAAGCACCCATGATTCACTCATATGCTTTTAAGGCTTTAGATCGTCTTCAAGATATAACAGAAAGAAAAAAACCGTTTGGTGGTAAAACTATTTTGCGTGGAGGAGATTTTAGGCAAGTATTACCAGTAATACTACGTGATTCACGTTCATTAATTGTAGCAAGATGCATAAAAAAGCATTCAATTTGGAACGAATTTGAAGCTTTAATATTAAAGGAAAATATGAGAACTGGAGGAAATGAACAGCATTTTGCTAAATGGCTCCTCAATGTTGGTAATGGTACTACTCGTAATTGTACTACCCGACCAGTGTCATCCTGAAAATCAAAATCCTGTGGAACAACAGTATAGTGATATCAATCTTTCAAATGCTAACCCTGAACAAATTAAAAATAGAGCAATTTTAACAGTAACAAATGAAGATTCATTGGATAATAACAATAGAGTGCTTGATTGCATCGATGGAAATGAAAAAATTTTAGGAGTGTAAATACAGGTGTATGCGATGATCCTAACGATTTACTTGCATATCCGGAAGAGTTTTTAAATAGCCTTACCCCAACAGGAATGCCTCCTCATATTTTAAAAGTCAAAGTAGGAGCAATAATCATACTTCTAAGAATTTAATGCCATCAAAAGGATTTTGTAATGGCACAAGACTTTTAATTAATCGGATACAAAATCATTATATCGAAGCTACAACAATCAACACTTTCACAGCTGAAACCATTATTATTCCGCGTATTACTTTAATTCCATCGGATTCAAATTTGCCCTTCAATTTCAAAAGAAAGCAGTTTCCGATCCATTTATCATATGCAATGACAATAAACAAGTCTCAAGACCAAACTTTTGATAAAATTTGTCTTTACCTTAACAAGCCAGTTTTTAGTCATGGCCAATTGTATGTTGCCCTTTCAAGAGTTAGATCTTTTAGTCATTTTACTGTAATATCACCACAAAAAGTAAAAGTGTTTTTAATGAAATTTTAAATTAATTCACAATTATTATTAGTTTTTTCAGTTATTATCATTATTATTATTCTTTTGTTCTATATTCTACTAGCTAAACCAGATTGGCGTATTTTTATTTTATACTTACTTTTACAAACTTAATTAGCTAAGCCTAAAAAAAAAGATTTTGAAAAAAGCGGCTTATATCCTTAGATTAACATTTAGAACATTTGTATTTTATATTAGTTCTGGATTACCAGACTGGCGAATGCTACGCCGGGTTTATCTAGTATAATTTTATTTTAAATATCTATAATTTTTATTTAATTTAATTTATTATTTGCTTTAATTTATTTTGTTTTTCATTGATTAAACAATGTTTGGCCTTTTCATTGGCATGTTTGAATTTTAATTTTAGTTCATTTAAATAATCATCTGTGCGTTATAAATACAATTTTTATTCTTTAATATTTCATTAGTACTTATTTTTCCGTAAACCAATTCGAGCGCTGAGGAATGTGTAGTACTATGTGGTGTTGAATTGTAAAAGTAAGTATAGTAAGGTAAGTATTCGTCCCAACTGTCTTGTCCTTCTAAACTCATTAAATAGTCATTCAATAATTTCTTATGTTCAAAAATTTGCAAATGTTTTTTAATAGTTCATTTTAAATTCCGGGCTTTTTTCAGTTTTTAATTTCTTGAAACATCCGTATTTCAGTATAAATTTCTCTACTATTGTTTTTGCGACTGTTGTTGCGTCTTTAGTTTCTATTGGATAAGCTTCGACATATTTTATTCACATTGCAAAGTAAAAATATATCTATAAGTATTTTATGGTTTTAATGGACCAACTGTATCTATTGTTATTGTTTCAAATGATGTAGTGGGTGTGTCTGTAATAACATAATTCTCTTTTGTATATTTAGTTATTTTTATTTTGTTACAAATTTCTCAATTATTTATGTATTTTTTAACCATTTTATTCATATTTTTCCATACATATTTTTGTTTTAATTTACCTATACATTTATTTATTCCACAATGTCAATATGTTGAATCATGATTCTGTTTAATTAATTTTTTCATTTCTTGTAAATCTTTAATTTCTTTTGGAGGTTCATATAATATTATTTTTAAATTATTATCTTTATTTTCATTGTGGACCTCAATAAATAAATTTTTAAATTCTTGGATATCCACATCTGCAAATATTTTATCATTATTTGCCAAGGATAATTCTTTGATATGTAATTTGCTAGTTTTGAATAATAGCTTCCTCAGAACCAATTTTATCTCTGGTAAAGATTTTTCACTATATTCAGCAATTATTTTCTTTTCTGCTGCTATAATTTTATTTATATCATAATTTTCTTTATTATAATTTCTTTTATTTTCATATCTGGTACCTGTTAATTTCAGTTGATTATTCTTAAATTTCTTTATAAACCGTATATCTGCTATTTGCTGCGTTCCAAATATGAAAGTGATCAATCTTCATATTAGTATGTAAGCTTTCGGTGGAGCGTTTGTTTTCATCATTTTTATTATTTTTATTTATTTCTTCCTCCTTTTTATTTTTCATATTTCTTATAATGACGTTTATATTATTTTTCGGAATCATTTGCTTTAATCTAGTAGAGTCAACTTGTATTCTCGATAGAGCATCGGCATTAGTATTCATATTGCCTTGTTTAAATATTATTTCAAAATCGTAATCCATCAAATCAACACGTATCCTTGTTAGTTCAGATGAAGGGTTCTTATGCGCAAATAAATTCACTAATGGTCTATGGCCAGTACAAACTATGAATTTTTTACCAAAACGATATAGCCTAAAATGGTGTGTACCCCAATGTATTGCCAAAAGTTCTTTTTCAATTATTGACTTATACAGTTATTGACAGTTATTGACTTATTCAGTTCATGCTTATTTAACGATTTACTAGCATAAACTATCGGTTTATCATTTGCTATTGTGCCTTGTGTTAACACTGCTTCAAGCGCATAGTTTGATGCATCTGTTGTAAGTATAAAAGGTTCAGCAAAATTTGGATATTAGTATTGGTTGTTCAATTAATTTTTGTTTTAATTTTTCAAAACCATTATTGCATTCTTCACTCCAACCAAATATTTGTTTCTTCTTTAAAAGCTGATTCAATGGTCTGGCTATCTCTGCAAAATTTTTGATGAATAATCTATAATAGTTGCAGAATGCTACGAAATACGAATCTTACTTCATCAGTATCTTTGGGTGTTGGATAATTTTGTATACTTTGATATTTGTCAGGATCTGTTTTTATACCTTAAGTTATAAGGTGTCCTAAATATACGACTTCTGATTTTAAAAAATTACATTTCGATGGATTAAGTTTTAAGTTGTATTCTTCAAAACGTTCTACTACTATGATTAATTATTTTATTAGATTTGATCCGAATACTATAATATCATCTACGTATAGAAATGCTGCTTCTTGTAAATCGCTTAAAGCTACAGATAACATAAGTTGAAAACTGTTGGTTGAA
Organism: Poecilobothrus nobilitatus; assembly: GCA_947095535.1. Classification (NCBI taxonomy): domain Eukaryota; kingdom Metazoa; phylum Arthropoda; class Insecta; order Diptera; family Dolichopodidae; genus Poecilobothrus; species Poecilobothrus nobilitatus. The sequence goes on along the minus strand of OX352772.1, from coordinate 81,874,695 downwards.
ATTTTTAATCCAAAAGGCAATCTTTTAAATTGGTAATTTTCTTTATTTGTAGAAAATGCCGGCATTTGCCTTGATTTCGGATGTAACGGAATTTGATGGAATGAGCTTGTCATATCCAACGTTGAAAAATATTTAGATTTTTTAGTTTGTCCAACACGTCATCTAACCTTGTTAATGGAAACTTGTCATCTACGTTTTTTTTGTTTAAGGATCTAAAATCCACGACTAACCTCCATTTCTGTTCTCCATCTTTAGTTTTCTTGGGAAGAATAAGTAATGGTGAGTTGTACGAACTTGTAGAATGCTCAATTATGTCATCTTCCATTAATTTTGTGACTTGTTTTTCAATTTCTTGTAGCTGGACATTTGGTGTTCTATAATTTTTAATGTATGACTTGTCTATTGTTGAAATCCGTTGTTCATAAAAATTATTAACTGTTAGTGTTTCATTTACCAGATGAAAATATTTTGAAATTTTTCATAAATGTCTAAGATTGATGGTTTTGCTTTTGTGTCTAAGTTATCTATATTTATTTCTTTTTTAAGTTTTCCAAACCTTATTTGTGAAAATTTTTTATTTTTGAATGATAATTCTCATAATTTTTTAGAGGTTGAACTTCAATTTCTGTTGTTTTTATGTTTACAGGTGTGTCCCTAGTATTTAACACCTTTACATGCTTTAGTCCATTTGCTGGAATTATTGTATTTGCTATGAATACACGTTTTATCATTTCTTTGCTTAATATTATGCTATCTTCTTTTATATCTAAATCTATTTTTACTATAGCTTCTATTCGAGGTTGTACTGTGATATTTGATATTGTCTTAGTGCTCGTACTCATTGGCAATATTATATTTTCTAGTTGAGGTATTACCAATGTACATGTTTCGTAATCTATTTTGCATCTGTTGTTAAATAGAAAATCTCTACCTAAAACACCCTTTGCTGTTATATTTATTTCTTCTTCAATCACATGGAATTTATGATTGATTAATTGTTCTTCAATTAATAGTTCTAAATTTATTACACCCTTTGTAAAAATATTTCTATCTGTTATGCCATTTATTTGGCATATTTCATTTTCTAACGTTTGCTGGTTTAATACGTTACTTTTAATTATAGATATATCTGCTCCTGTATCTATTAATAGAGTCAGATGTTTTTTTTTTGTTCTTTATTCTTACTTTTATAATATTGTTGCAACTTTTATCATTGCTTTTTATTATTGTCTTCTGTTGTTGCATGTTGTTTACATGCTCCGAGTTTCTTCTGCCGGGGCCGCTGTAGTTTCCCTGTTTATTGTTGTTATAATAATAGTTTCCTTGGTTATTTCGTTGTTGACCATATTGGAACCTATTATATAATTCCTATTTCTATAATAGTTGCTTTGTTGATTATTACGATTATTAAAGTTGTTAAAATTTCTGTTATAATTTCGCTTGTTATACTGGCCTCTAAAATTATTATTTGCTCTGAAATGCATTATATTATTTGGATGAGCAATGTTATTATCACTTTCTACTGCCAGTTGTATAGCGTCTGTCAAACTTTTCGGCTTTGAAGGTAAAACTATTGCTTTAAATGAGTCGTTTAGACCATTTTTGAATGTATTTAGACCTAGTTGGCCATTTAGTCTTATTATGACACCTCTATGAGAATCTCCTTGTTCAGATATTTGCAACTTCTTTAATTGTACAATGAGTGTCTCTATCTTTCTTGCAAAAATATTGATGTCTTGGTTACCTTGATTTAATGACGCTAATTCTTATTTGATTTAAAACTTTTCGTTGATATTTCTTTAAAGTTTTCTAGAGTAGTTATTTCTTCTTCATTGTTAACCTATTTTTCACTCTGTCCGAGAATTTAGTATATAAATTTTATTAGTTTTGTTTTTTCGTTAACATCTTTCAATGTTTTAGCGTAGAATTATATTAGACCCAACAAATTTGAAAGGTGTTTTATGTCACCTTCAAATAGTGGGACAATTTTTATTGCCGTAGATAGACCAAAAGTTGCCATATCGTTTAATTTAGGTTTCAACAATATTTGTATTTGCCTATTTATCTCTTTAAGTTTTATGTTTATTTGTAGATCTCCTCTAGCGTGTTCTTCGTAATAATTCCAAACTTCATCTATTTTTTTTTTCTTTTCTTCTATGAATACTTGCGAGTAGGTTCTTGTCGGATTTTTCTTTAACGTTTTTAATTAGTCTGTTAGTTTTGTCAATTTATTCAAGTCCATTCGAATTGGAATAAAAAAAAAAAAATTAATAAGAGAAAAAAAAACGTATATGTGTGCGGTTAACAGTTTATATTATTATGTCGTTCCCTATGGTCACATATCTTCGTTGCTGTAATTTTATCCGGCTCAGCAAGCCAATATCTCTTGGCAAAGTTAATTGCGGCTTCCCTTGTTTGGACAGGTAAGGCAAACCTGTTTGGATAGACTTCGCAAAGTAAATTGCAAAAAAGGAAAAGGAGAAGATTAATGCAAAGTTAATTGCATTTTTAGAATTCAAGAAAAAGAAACAAGTTGTATTGATTTCTTCAGAGCTTGAAATAACTCTAATTTTATTTTAAAAATCTTAGCCTTTTTATACAAAAATTTGAATTCCAAAATTACATATAAAATATCAAAGTCAATATTTTATATTAATTTATTGCTTTGTTCTACAAAATTTTTAACTGGGACAAATTTTGTAATATATATTGATCTAATTCTAATTTCCAATAATCATAACCAAAATATTAATATCAAAAATATTTACTAAAAGATAATTGCATATGATTGCTTACACAATGTATAAAAATAGTGTAATCTAATCCCCTCTTATTTTAAAAAATATTTCTTATCTTTTTGTACAACAACAATGTACTGTGTATAATATAAAAAGTGAACCAGATGTTTATACTTTAAAAGTGCGATCTCACAAAATGTTTAGGTCAGCTAATTATTATTATTATTTAATTTACTTTAAATGTTTGAATTTGTTATTAAAAAGTTATTTCACAATTATGGAAATATTTTTGGATAATTATGTCGAACATACACATCGCGTAATTTGCGATATACATTTCTTACAGAACGATCATTTTCATAAAATAATTCAATAATTTCAACACGTTGTTGTAATGTATACGACTCCATTTTTGTAATTGGCATACCTTCAACTGTGAAAATGGCATATAATATAGGTGCGTCCAATGTGTTACACAGGCGCCTACTTTTGAGAACTCAATTTGAAAGACCCTTTAGATATTAAGAAAAGTCTGAAAAAGGATGAAAAATTTGTCTTGTACCTAAAGAGAAAACCTAAGCATTTAGCAGCACTTTTCGCTCTATCAGCAATATGTTCATTCCATATCATTTTTTGATTTAGCTGCATGCCTAAAATGCTTAGGTTTTCTGATCGTGGCACAATTTCATCTTGGAACCTAAGAATAGGGTTAGTATTCGTTTTTTTTAGTGAGATTTGACAACGTTGAGGTTTGGTAGTGTTAAACTCCACTCTGTTGTTAGCAACTAGCAATTATGGCTAAATCATGGTTGAGCGTATTGAACATAGTAAACCGCGCTGCATTGACGGCGGTGTTTGTGACATCTGATTTCCTAGAAAATGTGTAAGATCCCACCAGAGTGCTGCTGTCAGCGAAACTGTGGATTGGATTGAAAGTTGTAGATAAGAGATCGTTGATAAAAATCAAAAGGAGCGTTGAGGCAAGGACTGATACTTGTGGAACGCCAACATTTTTTTGGAATTTGTCGGACGTGTAACCGTCGACAAGAACACGAATACAGCGTTTCGAAAGAAAATCTTTAATCCATTTACAGAAAGTAGTTCCAAGGCCTATAGCTTGACAATTGCTCAAAAGAGCACTATGCCAAACACGATCAAAAGATATTTGTTATAATAATTTTCTTATTTTGAATTTTGTTATAATAAGCACCACCCCAGCACGTAATCCCATATTGAAGTTTGGAGTTAAGCACTACATAGTAAAACATTAAACAAACTTTTGACGAACTATATAAACTACCTTGGTATAATTGTCGGATGGCATTATTAAAGTATTTTTGCAGATACAAAGTGTGATTGATCAGACATTGGAGTCTATTGTAATACCTAAATATTTGAACGTATCTACATTTTCTATTATAAAACAATTAATATTACACTGTGAGTTAAATACTTGAGTCACAATACAACACTTTACTTGAGGTGCCCTTTCTATACACATAATTATTTGGACAGCTCGGAGAGTGGTAGTAAATAGTATGTAGCCTTAAAGTAGCCTTCTTAAATTATTAAGAAGAGTAAATTTTAAAATTCATATATTTGGTTTTAGAGCTGATTATAAGTTTGTGTTTAGCAAACCACATGCTAAAAATATTTAAATCGTGATAAATATGTTCGGCATTTTCATTATGACTTGGTGTAGCATATGTAAATGCTGTATCATCTGCGAATGCTGTGCCCTTAAATTCTTTCAAGAAAAGCGCATTAATATAAATAATAAAAAGAATGGGGCCAAACACTGACTCTTGGGGTACTCCACAATTTATAGCAGCCTCACTACTCAATATATTATTAATTTTCACCCTCTGCTTTCTACCACAGAGGAAGGGGCCGAACTAATCGTGAACCTCTTGTACCTAATATATATAATTTATCTAGTAAAATTTATGTTCAACAAGATCATATGCTTTAGTAATGTCTATAAATAAAGCTGAGCAGAATTTACAGCATTTAAAGCATCATATATCTTCGGACAGAATTTGAGCAGAGCGCCTTCGGTAGACTCATTTTCCAAAAACCCAAATTGACAGCTACTAAAATAGTGTAGATTATTTAGGTACTCTAACAATTTCTGTTTTATAGACTTCTCAAAAATTTTTGAAAATGTAGAAAGGAGGGAGATAGGTCTATAATTGTTTACTGAGAGTGAATCACCTTTTTTAAATAAAGGTAGAACCACAGCAATTTTGAGGTTTTTAGGAAAAATACCAGAATAAATACTTGACTTAAATAAGTAGACAAGAATATCCAATATATAAAACGAAATATTTTTTATAATACTACTACTTAAACCATTAAGACCACAAGAATCCGAATATTTCATATTAGAAATGATTCTTAGTATTTCAACGCCAGTGATGGGTTCAAAGAAGAAACTTCTGTTTTGGACCGTTTCTTCAATCAAGTTCCAATTGGGTGAAGGAATAATAACATGTTTCTCATTTAATATTTTCACTACATTAAAGTATTCATTGCAGTAATTTCCAATTACAACATCTTCATTAACAACATTATCATTAAATTTAAGAATAATGTCATTGTTCTGAGGTTTTCCATTTAATAAAGAATTAACTACTTCCCATTCTTTCTTAGTGTTACCTTTGACCGTTTCAAATTTACGAACATAATAATTTTCCTTACAATTTTTTATATCATTATTAATTATCTTACATAATTTTTTGTAGTGGTTCACCAATCTAAAATTATTATTATTATTTTTTTTAAAGATTTTAGATAATTTTTGACGCTTTTTAATTTTATTATTATATATATAAAGCTGTTCCTAACAAATGCGTGAAACCACTTCGTATCAAAAAGATGAAGCACTTCTAGATGTGCTAGAGACTAACTAAAAAGCATTTGATAGAGTTTGGTGTGAAACCATCCAGAAAAATTGAAATTACATCTTTTTTGTTCCAAAGCCCTTTTAGCTCTTTATATGTTGTATGGGGATTTCAATATTTATAACCTAATATCGTCATATGGGGTATATTGAAAAGGTCTTGATGAGCTCTTCAACTTTTGTTTGGAAACCAGTATTCTAGGACGCCTTTCTTGGTCCTTGAGACCGTTTATTAGCCCTTAATATAAAAGTAAGCTGTATATTATCATGTGCGGTATTATTAAAAAGGTCTTGGCGAACCTAATAACTTTTGTTTGAGGACTCTGGTTTTTGGAGGCCCCGCTTTGGTTCAGAAAGCTTTTATAAGTCTTTGATGTAAAATCAGCTATATATGATCATGTAGGGTATCATTGAAAATATCTTGGCGAGCTCTTCAACTTTTGTGTGGGGAACAATATTCTAGGACGCACTGTTTGGTAATTGAAACTGTTTATAAGCTCTTAATATAAAAGGCAACGGTATATTACCATGTGGGGTATCATTAAAAGCATCTTGGTCAGCTTTGCAACTTTTGTTTGTGGACCATGGTTCAAAACCGTCGTGTTGGAAGATGAGAGCGTTTATAGGTTCTTTCTATAAAAATCAGCGATGCAATGCTTTTTCAAAATGCTTTTTCGTCATTCGATTTAATCAAGCATACCCTACTAGTTTAATATAAAACTGCTTATAACCATACAAAGTTGAAACCTTGGATGAATGTTGGATCAACTTTGTATGGTCATAAGCAGTTTTAGCAGATCCTGTGCACATATCAATATAATTTGATAATATATCAGTAAAGATATGAAATGCTTTAGACACATCGTTTGTACAATAAACTTCATTCCACAGCTCATTTTTTAAAAACGAATTTAACATATCGAAATTTATACGTTTAATATCTGAATTTACTTTTTCTTTAAGTACATTATTAGCGAATTAATTAAAAATGTACATATTTACTAAAGAATGATCAGATATATGAGCCTCACTAAAAAAAATTCAGTAAGCACATTTAAATTTTTGTTTGATCTCCAAAAAACATGATCTAAACACGTCGAGCTTGATGGTGTAATACGTGTTGGATCATTTTGTACCGACTCAAAACCTCTAGACGACATAAAAAATAAGTAATCACCTATTTCATTAGATGATGATAGTATATCTACATTCATATCCCCTACAATAATACAATTCTTATAATTAATATTTTTAAGTAAATTATCAAGATCATTTAGAAATGAAGCAATGTTATTTTTGTATAAATCTATATACGCGAATAAAACAATAGATATCATTATTGATTTCGCAAACCACCTTAATAAAATCCGCACTAATACAATTATAGTTATCCACTTTAACGCCACCAGAAGAATACGAATTATTACAACAAACAAAAAATTAATAGTTAGGAATATTCAAGTGCCAAAAGATTACATTTTTCTCATACTTCTAATATTCTGTTGCACTATAAAAAATTTACAACCATTTCTTATTTAATTCAAATAAGGAACAATAGAAATTACAAATTTACATTAAAATTCAAATATTCAAATACAAGATTATACAAGTTATTTTTTGTTTTTTTTTTTTTGTTATAGTTAATAATATAATTAATTCAATTTAATATAACAAATTAATGCAATGTTGCAAAATTTTACTTAAATTAACTTAAATTAACTTAAATTAATTCTTGTTATTTTAAATTATAAATACTGTATTAGTTAGAATAAGTTCATAAAATTGCATCAGTAACTATAAATTTACAATTTATTTTGCAACTATGAATTTATAAGTTTGATATGAGCGATTTGAGTTTTTGTTTAGTGTTTGATGCATTAATCTGATTTCTGTACTTATTTCCCTTAATTAGCAATCTGTTCATTGGTTCGAATTTCCCATACATGGTTCTATGAAAAGGTATTATGAACATATTCGGAGACCGCGTTCGAGTGTTACTATTAGTAAAATTTTACTCCGAATGAACGTCGAATCCGTAGTTTTATTTAAAATATCCGTAAGGAAAATAACATCAACTAAATCACATCTTTTTACGAGTGAAGTTAAGTTGATCAGATTTAATCTGTGCTCATACGGAGGTAAGTTATTAGGATCATCCCAGTTTAAATGGTTGAGAGCAAACCTTAAGAAGTTTTTTTGAACTGATTCAATCCTATTACTATGTATATTAAAATATGGTGACCATACTTGGCTGGCATATTCCAAATTTGGTCGAACTAGGCTGATATAAAGAGATTTGGTAACGTATGGATCAGTAAATTCTTTTGACCGTCTTTTAATGAAGCCTAGCATTGAATTTGCTTTGTTGATAATATAATTATAGTGAAGTCTGAAATTAAGTTTACTATCGAAATATACACCTAGATCTTTGATGAATTCTACTTTTGGAATGATTTGATTATTAAGGTAATAATCATTGAGGATTGGACTAGACAGGCGAGAAAATGATACGACTGTACATTTATTTACATTTAGTTTAAGAAAATTTTTAGTACACCAGCTTTACACCAAAATTATCTAAATCACATTGAAGATGAATGTTATCTTGAACACAAGTGATTTTCTTGAAAATTTTTATGTCGTCAGCGTAGATAAGAACGTTACTATATATATTCAATTTTTGAAACAACATCATTAATTGAAAGTATAAAAAATAACGGATCTAGATGACTTCCTTATGGAACGCCAGAGTTTGCTACAAAAGAAGAGGAAACGATTTATTTTTTTTTTTCTTTATTTATTTAATTCAATAATATTTTTTTAAAACAATATAATTTTAGTGTGTATTACAATTTGTTTTCTAAAGACCCTAGCCTTAGCTGTTTGGTCACATTGCTTTCTCAGTATACTTAATTATTACAATTCAACTTAATCATAAAAAAGAATAAACTTAAATATAATGAAATAAAAAATCAAAGCAAAAAAAGTTTTCTCTTTTTTTTTTTAAAGTTCGATTTTACATATTTCAAAATTCAATTCACTATTTTATATTTTAATTTAGGTATTCCACATAATTAAACAAATTAAAGTTTACATAATTCAATTAATTTTTTACGTTTTTTCAATTATAAATTTTGTTATTTTTCTTTTAAATTCAAGAATGTTACTAATTAATTTATATTCGTAGAGTAATTCATTGTATAATTTTAGGCAATTGTAAAGGCAGTTATTTTTTTGCCTATCGGTTTTGAAAAGAGTGAGATAAAAATTTGACTTGTTTCGGGTGTTATGGTTATGTATATCAATCATTCTATTTAACAAAAATTAAGTTTAATGAAATTATTAATAATTTTAAAAGCAATAATATATAACTCACGTGTGCAAATCAAACTTAAGAACCTACCTGTATACAACAATCTTAATAGCTTTTTTATGTAATATGTTTATTTTATTTAATGCAATTTGTGGAGCTCCAGATCATATAGGATTGAGATAGATAATATTTGACAAAACGTATGATGAAAAAATTATGTATAATACGTCTTTTGAAAAGAAATTTCTCAGACGTCGTAAAATAAAAATATATGGGCTTGTTTGTTTGACAATATGATCAATATGATCATACCATTTTAATATATTATCTAAAATTAATCCAAGATAGTTATAGTTTTTTACTACTTCTAAAGCGGTGTTTCTATAAATCATATTAAAACTACTGTATATTTTATTACCGAAAAGAATAATTTTTGTTTTTTTAATATTCAGTAAAAGTTTATGATTATTGAGCCATCTTTCTATTACACTGAGATCGTGACTAATGGAATTTTTCAAGTCTCACAGTTCTCAGAATATTTTAAAACTGTATCATCTGCATACATTTGGATTTTTCCTTTTAATGTTAAATTGAGAAGGTCATTTATGTAGATCTTAAAAAGATCTGGCCCTAGAATGGAACCTTGCGGAACACCCTTTTTAATGACACTAGAGGTACTAGTGGCACAATGATTTTTAACTTTTGTTTCCGATTAAGCAGATATGTTTTGAAAAAATTAATTTGGTTTTGGTTGAAATTTAGTTTTTTAAGTTTATAAAGTAGAATATTATGGTCTACGCAGTCAAATGCTTTTTGCAAATCTAAAAAAATGCATGCAACATATCTACCACTGTCTACGTTTTTAGTAACAAAATCTGTTAGATTAAGATACGCCGCAGTTGTGTTGGAGTTTTTTTCAAACCCATATTGCTCGCCATGTAAAATATTTTTACTTTTAAGATAAATTTCAATTTTATTCTTAATAACTATTTCAAATATTTTGGAAAACGCACTTAAAATTGAAATGGGGCGGTAATTTGTTCTTTTAGTTACGCAACCGCTTTTGAAAATGGGAGTTACAATCGCTGTTTTTAAGCTTTCCGGAAAAGTTGAGTTTTGAAACGAAATATTAATAAATTTGACTAATAACGGAGCTAAGAATCTTGAATATTTTTTAATAAATCTAGCCGAGATGTTGTCATAACCAGTTGCGGCATTTGGTTTTAACATATTGATCGTCTCGAAAATTCCTTCAATATTGGTTGGACGCAGATTAAAGCTTGAATAAATGTTTGTTGACAACTGATTCAAATAATCATAGTCTACATCAAGTGTAGAAATGTTAAGTTAGTTTGTAACATTTCTGAAAAAATTATTCATTGATTCAGCCATGATTTGTTCGTTAGAAGTAATTTGATTGTTATGTTCTAATACTTTAGTATAATTAGAAGAATTCAAACAATCTTTATTAAACATAACATTTTTATATAAATCCCACAGTTTTTTACTATTTCCCGGATCGCTATTAAATTCATCAGAGTACAATTTTTTTTTTGCTTCAGCAACTAGATTTTTTACTTTCTCTTTAATATCTTTGTAAAGCTCTTTAACATGGATATCATTTCGATATTTTTTTGTATATTTGTAAAATGATTCTCGAATTTTAATTTTGTTTATTATCTCATTTGTTATCCATGCTTTTTTTTTCTTTTCAACAACTTTATAAACTTCTGTATTATTTTCTATCAGAGTGCTGAGATCACATACAAATTTATTGAAATCATTATACAACTTTAAATTAGACCAAATGTTATCTTTTTCTAAGTTGGCATAATTTAGAACTTTTTTGACCTTGTTTTCTTTTTCTTTGATTTAGACCAACACTTATAAAAAATCGTTGATGGTCAGATAGTGATGTATTTAGAATATAAAAAAAATATTTGAACCTAACTATATCAGTGATAAAATGGTCAATAATGGTTTTAGATGTTTTACCAATTCTTGTTGCATATTTATCAGTTTATTATTGTATATAACAAAACCATTACTAAGTAATGCACTAGAATAGTTTTTGATTTCACTATTGTTTGAGTTTAATAAATTTATGTTCATATCTCCCAAAATAATGGAGTTTCTACATTTATTTGTTATTACATCTAATTTTTCAAGAAAAACGGCAACGTGGGTATTGTGAGACCTATAAATACTGAATATATTAATATTATGTTTTGTTATGTTAATAACTACTATATTAGATTCTTGAAATTCCTCTTCAAAAATTAAGGTACTAAATAGTTTTTTACTCACATAAATTGCAAGACCTCCATAAGAATGTTTCCTATTAGAGAAATATACATTGTAAGTTGGTAAGTTAAAAAACTTATTTTCTGACTGACTTAAACATATTTCTGATAGAACTATAACATGGATATCATATTCATATGAATTTATAAGTAATTCTAAATCATTCAATTTATTACGAAGACTTTGCATATTTAGGTACAATATATTAAAATTGTTTCAATATTCATTATTATTTAAATGGTTGCTTACCTCTGTATAATAATTAACTAATAAATCTGTGTCTATGTTTATTTCATCAGCTGTTTCCATTTTTACTTAAAATTTTTATATTTGCGGTAAATTATATAATATATGATTAATGAAAGCATGAAAGTATGTAAGATATTAAAATTTTTATATATAAATATGATAAGCAAACATTTGAGTATGTAGGTGTGTAATGGATTATTTATTTCATATAATAAAGAAATCAAAACAATATAATATAATAAGTATATACAAATATAAGAGTATGTAGGTATGTAATTGATTATTATACCCGTACGATAGGATCGGGTATAATAAAATTACTCCTCCGTTTGTAACACCTCGAAATAAGCGAGCTAGATATACCTTCAAATGTATGGATCGGATCAGAAAAAAATTCTAAGACTTTTGAGCCATGTCCGTCCGTCCGTCAGCACGCTAACTCAAAAACTAAGACAGCTAGAGTCTGGGAAAAATTTGTAGGTTCCCTATTTTTTTTGGTTGAGTTTGAACCAAACCTTAAGGTAGCTCTCGAACACCTAACTTTTAGATCCCCACATTTTTTTTGAAATAGAGCTATAAAATTTTAACTGCTGATAGATCTCACAAAAATATTAATTTTATTTTTAATAACTTTTTTTTGTAGCCCCACCCGTTACGGAGCTACAGCTCCCCAAAGGTTCAAAAAAGCTCTATATTTAAATTGTTATAACACAAGTTGTAAAATATATATCTTCATTTTGAAAACGCCAAACGATTACGACTTTTATTAGCTTTACAATAATAATATATTTATTACTAATACAATAAATATATATTTGTGGCATACGGTGTCTTAATTTACCGTTATGCGAAACTCAAATTTTGCAAAATCCTTTAACCCTTCTATCTTCTAAACGGTTTAAGTTGGAAACTTGAAATTTTGACAGAAGTTAGATCTTTGAAAATAAGTATGAGTCATTTCAGAAATTTTTTTTGTATCACTCCCCGTAGGAGCTGTAAGGGGTCAAAAACTGAAAATTTCCTATTTTTAAACACCTGTAACTTGAACACGTGTTAAAATTTTTTTGAAGTAATAAACAAAAATTAAAGCTTCAACATTATACTCTTATTTCTGTTAACAACTTTTTTTAAAAATATACGGTTACTTTATAATTGACGAAAGTGTTACTTGATTTTTTCAAATTTTCTTACAAATTTCTTCAACAAATTTTTTGCATTTGTTTTACTCGATAATTTTAAATTGTAGCGTAGTACAAAAAAATTTAAATAAATAAACAACATAACGGTTGCTTGAAGAATTTTTATTTATATGATATTGATATACATACAACTTATATAATATCATGTTTATTTACATATCGTATATGTCACTGATCAATGAATGATAAGAGTATATATGTATATTATACAGCGCCGTATTTACATACATATACATATGTATTTTATTGTACTTATAAAAAATTATTCTATGAATGGAAATATTTTTAAAGAAATATTGCAATGTATGGCGATATATTTATAACAATATAAATATACTATGTACGCATTAATATAATATAATATTTAAAATTATATTTACTATTTTGTACTAAGTAAATTTAATTTTACCGCTTAGTATTAAATGGTACTATAGAATATTTGAAAAAGTTTTGGATTGATAATCGTTATGTGGAAGGTTATAATCTGCTTTTGAAGAATGTACATATAAACATATAGTTTGAATATATGTACAGCCCATAGTTCTAGAAATTATAAAATTCACCCAAATTATTTTAAAATACTAAAATATTAAAAAAATAATATTGTAAGCAGAGTGACAGGCTGTGAACATACTAACGGTTCGTACGGGTATGTAAGAGTTGACAAAGGCAACTGTATTCTTTCTCGTTTTTTTATAAAATTTTTATATAAAATAAAATTATATGCGATTGAATATTAATATAATAGAATGAAAATAATGTAGGAAAAGTGTAGGAATTCTCAATAAATTTAAAAGTTTTAATTAGTGTCATAATTAATGTCAAAAAGTATAGTTAAAAAAAAAATTATTATATTTATTAAAAATATATTAGAAAAAAAATTAAAAATATTAAAAATATTAGAATATTATAAAAATAATAATTTAATAAATAAGAAATTTTTTTTTTTTTATAGTAAAATTAGTATTAATATGTGTATATTTGAATAGCGATAAAAATAATTTAAGGTTATGTAAAAGAATAAAAATAAAAAATATTTTATAAATTTAGCGTTGAAATATAATAGTTTTTTTGTTAGTGAATTAAGATAATAATCTAAAATGAAATTTTTACTAATTAAATAAAAATTATACAATGAATTAGCATTTTCTTTTTTTAAGTTAAAATTAGTATTACAAAATTTGATGTTCAAATAGTAATATAAAGTGCTTGTATTTGGAAAAAGAACTAAACAATTTACGAAGCATAATATTGAATTATATAAAATTAAATTGTAGTTTAAGGTTATGTAGTAAAATGTAAATAAGAAATAATTAATAAAATTAATAAAATAATTAATTTGAAGATACAATAGTTTTTTAATTAGTAAATTAAAGCAAATATGTAAAGATAAATTCTTATTGATTAAATAAAGAAAAAGTATAAATTTTATAAAAGTGTGTAACAATAATTTGTAATGAAACCAACGTTTTAAATACGTTTTCAATAAATTGAATATTATTAAAAGAAGATATTTGATAAACCTTACTTGCATCAGTTTGGCGTAAGAAAATTTGATTCCAAAGAAATTGAAAATTGGTGCTGCTTTGATCGTTTTGGCTTCATAATAGAGCTTCGATTGCATTGGAGTGAGGTGATTGCGAAGAAAAATTTCATTATTATTTTGACTACCCACAAAAATTTCTGAAGTGAATATATGTTTTTTCCGTTTCTTCATCATTAACTCGTTTTTTGCTTCTTCAGAGCTTAGTTCTACAAGATATAATGCATTATTTCCAGGCTGTCTTTTTTTTTTTTATTTCGGTAACCTTCAGGATATTTTCCGCTTTAATATTCGCATCAATTTTTCTTGCTATGTTTAGAACTATTTCTTTTGAATTTGATAATTCTTGTGAAAGTCCGGCAATTATTATATTTTTATTGTTTTTTTGTTGTTGTATCTCATCTAATCTTGCTTCAATTTTGTTTATTTTTTGTTCCAAATCTATATTTTTGTTTTCGGATTTTTTTAAATGCTCTTGTAAAATTTGATTTTCTTTCACAATTTTGTTATTGGTTAGGTACGGTTGATCTTTTTTTGACAAAGCCCTGTTGATTAGGTACTAAATTTTAGCGCAATTTTAATATATATTGTCAAAAATTATTTTCTCAAACATTTTTGGAATACATGATAGTTTGGCTATATGACGATAATTAGTAACATCATTTTTAGCACCTTTTTTATGTATTGGTCTAATATAAGCTTTCTTTCATAAATCGGGAAATATGCCTGTTAGTAGAAAATTCTAAAAAGTATCGACAAAGGTAATGCCAGAGATCTAGCACAATTTTTTAAGATTATCTCTGGAACTAAATCTGTCAGAATGAGTCAGAGTTGGAAAATGTGCTAGAAAAATACTTACCAAAAAACTCAGATATTTTAGTGAAATTATTACTTGTGATATCATTAAAATTCATGTAAATGGAAATTGATCGCATTTCCTTTTTGAATTAATAAAATTCCAAAATAATTTAGAATTACGTTTTAAATTTGTAGAAGTACGATCAACATATAATTTATAACTGTTTTCCACTTCGGCTTTAAAATGGTTAAATAAATTAACAAAGTTAATATAGTCTTTATTTTGTCCTGATTTTAAATAATTACGCCAAGCTTTGTTCTTTCGATTTTTCAAATTTTTCAGATTACGGGTAAACCAGGGCGGACTATTATTTACGCGTTTAGTATGAATACGCGTAACATATCAAAGCCAGAATACATAATATTATAAAATATTTCTAGCATCGAATCCATATTTTTATTTTCAAAAATTAAAGCAAAGTTAAAACAATTCAAATATGTGTTTAAACGGTTAAGGTCCGCCTTGTTAAAATTTAATTTAAATGTTTTAGTTAAAATTATATGTGTATTTATTTGGGGGGAATTAAAGCAATATGTAAATGAAATAGGTGGATGATAAAGATCTATATTAACTAATGGAATTGCAGATGAAATTATCAACGAGTTGTACCAATCCGAAGAAAATACAAGGTTTACACGCTCCCTTTTAAAAATCATTATTAAGACCTAGCCTACAAATTATTATTTACATACAAATCTTAAGTTTCTAATTCATTTAAATTTTAATATTAATCTAACAAATTCTATTTTTATGTTTAATATAAATTTTAATTATTAAGTTTTAATTCATTTTAATTTTAATATTAATCTAACAAATAATATTTATATGTTTAATATAAATTCTAATCAGTAAGTTTTGATTCATTTAATATTAATTTAATAAATTCTATTTTTATGTTTAATATAAATGCTAATTAATAAGTCTTAATTTATTTTTATTTTAATATTAATGTAAAAAATTCATTTTTTGTGTTTAATATTAGTTCTAATTAATAAGTTTTAATTTATTTTAATTTTAATATTAATGTAACAAATTCATTTTTTGTGTTTAATATAAGTTCTAATTAATAAGTTTTAATTTATTTTAATTTTAATATTAATGTAACAAATTCATTTTTTGTGTTTAATATAAGTTCTAATTAATAAGTTTTAATTTATTTTAATTTTAATAATTCCTATCTATACTTGATTATTTTGTTAAACATTTAGTCAAATTCAAATGGTGCATTTGGCGTCTTGTAGACTTTGCCAGCTTGACGTGGCCGTAAATTTCTTCCATTATTGAATGATTTATTTCATTTCTTTTTTTTCTTTGTGTTCTTATTTTCATTTTCTTGTTGCGCGACAGGTGGATCATCACAATTAGAAAACATGGGTTATCTGGATCTGCTGGAACTGAATTTCGACCACGCATACTAAAATTATCGTCATTGCTTGTACTGTCATTACTTGTAATTAATTCTTCATGTGGATTGTCGTTTAATTCTACATCAGATGTATTTTCTTTGTTTGGTTGTGTATCCACATCCAAACTATTATTTGTTTGATTCTCGTCTATTTGTTCCCAAACATTTTGATCATGTTGGTTCAAATTTCGAGCACGAATTTGATCTAAATGTCTCTTGTTTTCTTTATTATTGTGTGCTATAATGCACGTATATGATCTTGGACCGAGTTCACTTTTTATGACTGCTGAAGTCCATCTTGATTTATTTGGATCTCTATAATCACGAACAAAGACCCTGTGTCGCCTTTTAAAGGTTGTATTACGGTTACCTTTGAAATTGCGAATGTTTTTTTCTTGATTTTGAATTATTACATTTGTTGTCAAGGGCGGTTTTAGATAACTAAATCTTGTTTTAAGTGTTCTGCCAAAAAATAATTTAGAAGGTGATTCACCTGTAGTGCAATGTTTAGAATTGCGATAATCAATTAGGAATCTATTAAGAATTGCATCAAAATCAGTATTATTTTGATCTTTAAGGTTTGCGTATATTGATTTTTTTAGGGACTTAACAAAATTTTCTGCTTGACCGTTTGTAGCAGGATGTCCTGGTGCGGTGCAAATGTGTTTAATATGGTTTGAAGTTAAAAAAATTTCAAATTCATATGACACAAACTGACGGCCATTATCACTGACTAACATGTCAACAAGACCAAAATGAGAAAACAATTCTCGAAGCTTGTTTATAGTAAATGTAGTTGTTATATCTTTGGTTTTGAACACTTCGACCCACTTTGTGAACGAGTCAATTACAATAAGAAGGTAAATCCTTTTATCGGTCCAGCATAGTCCACATGAATTCTACTCCACACAGAGTTGGTGGGAGACCACTGAATTAAAGAAGCCTTTTCAGGACTGGTTTGCATTTGTTGGCACGAATCACATTCAGAAATTAATTTTTTAATATCTGAATCGATTCTGGGCCACCAAACGTACGAGCGAGCTAACGCCTTTGTTTTGACGATTCCCAAATGGGACTTATGTAATTCTGTTAAAACCTTATTTCTCAATTTTAAAGGAATGACTGTACGATATCCCCATAAAATGCAATCGTATTCAACTGTCAATTCCATACCCTTGTTTTTGAATGAATCAAACTGTGAACCTTTTAAGTTATCTAGAGTACAATTCAAAATAGCATAACATACTTTAAACAATATTGGAAGATTTCGTGTTTCTTTTGCTATATCTTTAAAACATAAATTAAAGGAATTCTCGGATTGCACATAACTTAAGTAACTCGTTTCATATACATCCTCGCATGAATCGTGCTGGGGAATACATGATAAACTATCAGCGTCATTTGATGCACCTTTGATATATTCAATTGAATAACTAAACCCACACAAAATTAGTGCCCACCTTTGTACACGAGCTGCCGTCATCATAGGCAACCCCTTCTACTCTCCAAATATCGTTGTCAACGGTTTATGATCCGTTTTTAATATGAAGTAGTTTCCCAGTAGATACTGTTTAAGTTTCGTTACACAGAATATGATAGCTAATGCCTCTTTTTCAAGAGTGCTGTAATTTTTCTCACTCTTTAATAGAGCTCTAGAAACAAACGCTACCGGTTTAATGGTATTATTTGGAAATTTGTGTGACAATATTCCTGCTATAGCACTATTTGAAGTGTCAGTGGATAAAATTATTGGCAGTTTAGAGTTAAAATGGACCAATGTTTGTTCTGACGTCATTTCTTTTTTGATCATGTCATATGCATCTTGACATTTACTTGACCATTTGAATTGTACATATTTTTGTAACAATTTATATAGTGGAACCATTGTCTGCGAGAAGTTTCGCACGAAAGGAGAATAATAATTAACCATACCTATAAATGCTTTTAATTCTGATACGCTTTTAGGTATAGGTGCTTTTATTATGTTTGATACTCGATCATTATTTTTGCTCAATCCATATTTATCAATGGTAAAGCCTAGATATGAAATTTTAGGCTTGAGAAATTCACATTTTTTTATATTTAATTTTAAACCGGCTAATTGTAATTTACCTAGAACTAATTTTAAATTTTTTATGTGTTCTTGAAAGTTTTTACCAGAGACTGTAATGTCATCTTGATAAATTTGTACCCCAGGAATATTACTTAATAAATTTTCTATAGTTTTTTGAAAAATATTTGCAGCAGGCTTAACACCAAAGGAGAGACCTTTCATTTTGAAAGTCCCGATGTGTGTGCTCAGAGTGCACAAAAGTTGTGATTTATCATCCAAAACCAATTGATTATATGCATTGGCCAAATCTAACTTGGTGAAAAGTTCACCACCTTCTAACGAGGTAAAAATTTCATCTATCCTTAGCATCGGATAATTGAAATTACTTAAATATTTATTTAAGGTGACTTTGTAGTCACCGCAGATTCTAATTTCTCCATTTGGTTTGAGAATGGGAACAATTGGTGTGCCCCATTCAGGATTTTCAACCTTTTCTAGAACATCATTCTTAATTAGTTCTAGTAATTGGGCTTCGATTTTACTTTTCCATGCAAAAGGAACTGGTCTTGGTTTAAAAAAAACTGGTGTTGCGCCTTCCGATATGGGCAACGAAATTTTATTTACATTAAAATACATTTGTTTTCGAAAACTTCCGAAAATGTATTCTTGATTTCCTTTTCGATTGTGAAAAAATTGTCCTTGTTTACAGTATTAACTTGGGCTAATTGGAAATTAAAAGCCTTAAGGAATGATCTGCCTAATAATGGTGCAGAATTTGTGTCTGATATTACCACCTTAATTTTTTTTGTGACGTTTTTGTATGTAATATTGGCACGGTACTCACCTAATAATCTGATATTTGAACCATTATAAAAAATACTGTGTGCTACATTTTCTTAATTGTTGTTTTACCTTGAATTGTCCATATAATGTCTTTGGAATTAGTATGCATGGTGATCCAGTGTCAACAGCTATTTTTATTACTACGCCATCAATCTCAACTGAAAAATGATACACCTGACTCGACCTATCACACGTTATTCCTAAAATAGAAATATCAAATAAATAATTGTTATCAGAGCTATTAAATTCTGTAATGCAATTGACATTTTTCGATTTTGATCTACATACTGACGCCAAATGGCCTAACCTATTACAGTTATGACATTTGCTATTTTTGAATTTACAAAATTTGGATTCATGATTTTTCCAACCACAATGACTACATTTTTTATTATTTTGATTCTGGTCGCTATTTAATTTATTACGGTGTTCATTATTAGACTTTTTCCATACTTTACGTGCTGGTTGCTTGACAAATGATATTTTTGATTCGGCATAGGATCCATTTTTGGAAATTTGAAAGCTAGCAACATTTACTTTCCATGATGCTAGCTTTCTTGAAGACTTGATCGATTGTGATCTTTTCATCTTCCTCACAAATTTTCTCAAATATTTTTTGTGGAAGTTTTATTATGAATTTATCCAGTATAAATGCGTCTAAATTCTCCCCAAACTTACAATTTATAGCAAGGCTTTTGACTCTTGCGTATCACTGTGCTACTGATTGATCCGCATTTCGAGGTGCGGAATGGAAAATTTGTCTTTGCCGGAATACTATGGTGGGTGATGTGTAATGCGTTTTTAATATTTCACATAATTCTTTAAAGGTTTTTTGTGATGGAGACTTGGGACTACATAAACTGTGAAGTAAATTATATGGTCCGGAGCCAACTGATTTTAATAGGATGCCCTTTTTTATGTTTTCCTCTGCACAATTTATTTCGCACAAATGTATTTCCAACTTCTCCTTCCATACCAGCCATGTTTCTCGTTCGGGTGAAAACTCTGGTAATGTGGCTGTGTGATACATTGTTATTTGCATAGTTGATGGTGTCGTCATTCTTTTTTTTGTTTTGATAATTATGGTATAACAGTTCAGTACAATTACAAGTACTAATTATATTGTTATAAAGAATAATTATTTTATGTAATCACATAAAGAAAAAATATATATTTATATCAAAAAAAAAATTTAATTTTATCTTTATTGAATTTTAATTTGTGTTAATAACACGTGTGGTTCTTAACCTCGTCGCCAATTTGTAATGTACTGAAACAACCGTCTTGCTTGGAATCCACTGATCGAATGATCTTTTATTTTCTATATTTCATTAGCAAATCTTTTTTACAGTAATTCTTAAATATGTACGTAAGAACGAGATAGTTATAATGTAATTATATGCTGAATTGATTCTTACGATAGAATAGTCACTTTTATGTATATACAATGTTTCGAGGAACATATCACATACTCTACAGTAATAGTTGAAATTTGTTGAATATTACAAGAATTTAAAGTGTCTACTAAATGAGCCTCTGTATCATTATTAACATTAAAAGGCAGAAGGTATATATTATCAGTATGCTGTTTCCACACTAGATTTGGAAGATTGAAATCTCCACAAACGAAGATCTCTGAGTTTAGAGGTAGATTTGTTGACAAATTTTTTAGTATGGAATAAAAAGTTTCGTATTTTTCAACTGGTGAATTTGGAGGAATATAGCAATTAATAAAAAACAAATTTTTATTGATAAGCTGAATTATGTTTAAGGATTCATTTACAGATATATTAATTTCAGATACATTAAATTTCGATTTAACTGCAATCAAAACTCCACCGCCTTTTAAAGATAGAAACTGTTGATCTAACTCACTGGAATTGTATCTGTCTTTTCGGCAAGCAAAATAAGACGAATTAAAAACTTTCAAATTTTTTATAGATGAGGTTAACCATGTTTCTGTCAAGAGGTAGACGTCATAATCTATAATAGCAGAATTCAATAAGACATTTTTTGTTTTTGTACGAAGCCCTCTGACATTTTGATAGTAAATTTTAAGATTCATTATCGAAGGATTCTGTAAATTTTATTTGAAAAATTTTTTGTGGAAGATGTCTCTGTTATTTTTATTAAATTAGGATACGGATCGAAAAAATTTGCTGTGTGTCTCTCTAGTCCTTTGCATGTACTCCATTACAGAACTTTAAAAAGAAATTTAATAACATTGAAGTTAGATGGTAAACCTTCTGCCTGAATGAGTACCTTGGTATTCATTAATGTTTTGCCATCGATGCACACGTGGTCATTTTGACTGTGCAAATATGCAAGATACAGTCTTACATTTTCATACACACGATGATCACGTAAACGAGCAAGAACAAAATTACTGTCCGTGTCCGGTGAGAATTGTTTTGTTAAACGAACTGTAGGCGGATAAACTGGATTAATAAAGCTTTGTGGTGCCAATGTTTCCCCTTTATTAAAGTTAGGATAGTTGTCTGCTTGTTTAGTATGATTGTTTGGGTTGATTTCAATGCGTGTAGTGTTTGGTTTATGATTGTGTGATAAGTTTTAAACTGTTTAGATATTCTCTGTGTATTTTGGTTATGGGATTTATGAAAACTATTGTAGCTAGAATGTGGAAATCTGTTACCATACTCTATAGAAGTAGGAAAGGTTATGTTGTGGTTTAGTTTATCAGTTTTTTTGTAATGTGTTATTTTATTAGTACTTTTATTTATAAATTTATTGTTAGAATTTTTATTTTTAATTTTTAAACTTCTATTTTTTTTACCTTGCTGGTTATTCTGAATTGTATGGGACCAAAGTGTAGCAGTTGCATTTAGAGTTTTTCATTTTGTACTAATGTCCTCAGAAAGCAAGAGAGAGCAAGAATCTTTTGGCACATCGATTTTATAACAGCAATAACAAAATCGTTTTCTATTGATAGAGCGTGGAGTAATGTTTTTGACACTAATGGGTGTAATTTTAAAATTTAACTGTAAGAACTCCTTTATATGATAGTCCTTTACAAAGAATGAAAGGCCTTTTACGTGTATTGAACAGTACTGCGGGTTTTCGATACTTTCTTTATTATTTGTAACTGTAAGATTTTTTTGAGACTCTTCAATTGACTGTAGCTCAATAGAAGGATTATTAAAAGGTTCTTTAGCAAAAACATTATCAAAAATACCATCATCTCTGTAAAGAGGATTTATTTTCCTGCTAATAATATTAGTCAGAGACGCCACAGTATCATTAATTTCAGCCAGCTCTTTTTTAAAATTAACTTAAACTTAAAGAATTAACAGTATTGGTGGTTTGACTGGAAATACTGAGATGCTTAATTGTATCCTTAAGCTCAGTTTTTAAAGTGTGAAGATCTCTTCTAAGATATTGAAAATCTTCTAGAGATTGAAGATCTCTTCTAGATATTGAAATTCTTCTAGACGTGAGTTAAATTCATTGCTGTTGAAAGATGTAGATGATTCATTTTCATCAATTCTCAGACAAAGATCTGCAAATGACTTCGAATTTGACTCCAGCACTCTTATACATTTATTTATGCACGTATTCTGCGCATCATATAATAAGTCAAGTTTGGAAATCAGATTATCATAATGATTTTTCCCTATATGTTGAATGTTCTGACATTGTTCACATACATGATATACAAAGTATTCTTTTAGTCTTGACATCTGCCAGTTTCTCTCTAAGCCTAGACATGTTCCATGAAATGAATCATGAACAAAAACCGTTACAAGTAATCATTTCTGATTTTTTATCAATATTGGTGCAGGATGAAATTTTACATTTAATACTCATTTTATTTTATTTTAAATTATTACAATGAGTTACACAATAAAGTAGGTCAGTTTTTGCAATAAAATAATACCGACTAAATATAAGTTCAATTAAATATAGGTCAGTTAGAAGAAAATATTTTTATTTTTTTTTATGTAGAAGAAGACATATTAAAAAAAAAAAATTCAAACAAAACAATTTTAATTTCTATTCAATTTTTGGTAAGTCTTTTGAATTTACAATTTCAATTACTTCATCACCTTCTTTTTTTTAAAAATAAATTACAATCTCTTACCCACAAAAATTTGTATTTTTTTTTCCTTTTTAACCTTAACGCCTTGTTGAATAGTTGCCGCATGGTATATGTGAGAGAATCATTTATGTAGGTATTTGTATTTTTATAGCTATCCCCAAATATTTCTGCATTTAACTTTTTTTCTTTATAATTTTTTTTTTGATAGCTAAAGAAAAGAACTTCACATATACAATACTAGCGAATGCATTGCTTTGAGAGTTGAGGGAGTTCCCATCACTTAATAGTACCATACTTGCCTCTCTTTTGTTACCCTGAGAGTTTTTTGTACGTTTTACAAAACAGTAATACAGATCATCTACATTTACGTTAATGTTTAGAGAATCTTT
The DNA here is from genome assembly GCA_947095535.1 of Poecilobothrus nobilitatus. Taxonomy (NCBI): domain Eukaryota; kingdom Metazoa; phylum Arthropoda; class Insecta; order Diptera; family Dolichopodidae; genus Poecilobothrus; species Poecilobothrus nobilitatus. The sequence goes on along the minus strand of OX352772.1, from coordinate 81,850,841 downwards.
AATTAGTGTAGGTGTTTTCTCTTCAACATTTGTATTGTCAACTTCAGGAATACCAATTATATCAATGCAGTTTTCCATCTCTTTCTGTTCCATTACGTTAACTCTATCCTCCAGCATATCAACTTTTTTGCATAGCTCGTAATTTATTTCTTCCATATAGTTGCACTATTTTTGAAATGGCATTTGAGTTTAGGTTTTGTAACTTTATAATTTCATTGTAAAGCGTTTGCATAGTTATTTCATCATTGTGGTTGTGACCAATCTTAATACTATTATCTGATATACGAATTGGCTTATTATCATTTGAGATTGAATTTCTCTTTAAACAATTACTGCATTTGTATTGCTTTTTATTTTTTTTAAATATTCCAATTCGTTTTTACCAATTCGTTTTTATCATGCACTTTGCGTGAATAAATTTTTTGCAGTAAAAACATTGAACTTTAAGTTCACTTCTAATTAATTTAGATGTGCAAAATAGACAATCCATTTTTGTTACGATGTTATTAATAATATTTTAAAGATGTATTTTAAAGTTATAAATTAATTAAATTAATGATATTTAATGTTAGGTAATACTCTATGCGTGTGGTCCCCAACAACGCCTCAATGAGAATGAGAATGAGAATAAAACCATATTGTCGATCATTCAAAATACCCTTATCATCGTGACATTTCCTAAGCTTTTGGTTTATGATCGTTTTTATAACTTTGGAAATAATCAAAAGTACAGCTATAGGCCTATAGTTGGAGGGGTCACTTTTGTCAACTTTTTTGGGAATTGGCTAAACATGATATATCCCAGTCGAAAATTATAGGTAAAAAAGATTGCGCAGCGATTTCGAAATAGAGATAGTAATATTTTTCACAACCATGGCAGAGATTCCATCGGGACCAGTAGACTTTCTATAATTTAGATTCTTCAGAACTTTCACTACAGCTCGAGTTTTAAAGTAGATCAACTTTACGAATTGTAGGTGGAGGTTGAGAGGAAGCGAGGAATTTTGTAAGTAAGCTTGCGCTCCCAACCGAATCTGAAATGATAGAATCGTTATTACCGATCAGCGGAGGGAATGACTATGCACAAAAATTTTGCTTGACATTTTTGCAAATGTCCAAAAAGAGCGATTGCAGTTGGGTTGGTAGAGGATTTTTTGTTTCAGCCTTTGGTTATGCAGAAACTTTTGCTGATTGATAATTAAGTAATTAATAATCAATCAGAAAAAGTTGTTAATAATACTGTTATTAACTTCTTAACTACTTATTAGTGTTAGTGATGTTATTAATGGTAATAAAAATAAAATTTAGCATTGCAAAAAAAGAATCTAAAATCCAAGTTAAATTGTAATGAGAGATTAATCATGCAGACTTCGAGAATTTACCATGCTCGCGTAAAGTTTGACTCTAAGTCTTAATTTATTAATGTTAATATCGAAGAACTTAGACCTTGAGTTGGTCTCTCCCAATATACACAGAATAGGCTCAAATTTGCCATATTCTATACAGGGGTGTGACACATTAAAAAGTTAGACTTATCTCAAATTATTCAGATTTTCTCTACATCTCATTTGTTCACGAATAGAAGGGAAGTTGATATCACCATGAACAATCTGCTCAACGAATATGATATACGCCACTAGACGGTGTGACTGAAGAGAGTTCAAATTAATTAGAGAAAGTCTAGCTTCATATGGAGGAAGACGTATAGGATAAGCTCAAATAAGGTTGCGTAAACGAAGAATTTTTTTTTGGACTGATTCAATACGTGAAATATCTATATAACGATACGGAGACCATACTTTGCATGCGTATTCAAGTATAGGTCTTACATAAGTAATGTAAAGTTTGTTCAACCAACGCATAATAAACCCCAGAGTTAGCTTTATGTATTATGGAGTTGTAGTGATTCTTGAAATCTAATCGAGGCCTCGGTGCCCTAGTAGGTAAGAGCGTATAAAATACGCTGTAAACACCGAGGGAGTGTGGGTTCGAATCTCACACACGTCGTAAGAGGAATTTCTCCTTACGACATGTACATCCACGCCTGAAAAGGAAAGGTTGTGTAATTTCCTTGTTTCATTTATGTGGCAGCGAAATGCACTAAAAAAATCTAATCTACTATCAAGGATCAGTCCCAAATCAGTAGAACGATCTGTTCTTTTAAAAGCTTGATCGTTGAGGACCTAATCACAATTGATAGTTGAGTTACCTCTTAATATTAAAAAGCTCACAGTTAGTAATTTGAAAACATTCAGTTCGAGATTGTTGTTCCTGCACCGTGAAATAGAAATTATGATGCAACAACTCACAATCACTGATATCATCAGCAAAACTAAGAAGACGTGAGTGGGATAAACATATGGGACTGTCATAGGCCGACACTATGAAAAATAAGGGACCTAGATGGCTCCTGAATTTGCAATATAAGTTGCAGAAATGGTAGATCTAAAAAGAACTTGGTATGATCTATATGAAAAATAAGACGATTATCATTTAAGACTATGACTTGAAAAGCCTATAGCTTTATTTTTCAAGGATAATTTTATAGAGAATTAGATGAAAGACCTTTAACAGTAAGTACATCAACTTGTTTTTTATTTTCCATAGTATTTAAAATATCAGAGACGAATTCAGTCATATTAGTAACTGTGGATCTACCATTTTGGAAACCATGTTGTTCTGTAAAATAAATGGTTGACAATAATCAAAAAATACGAGCACAATATTTTTTCAAATAATTTGGAATTAGTTGACAGTTTAGCAATGGGTGTATAATTGTTTACATTACCCTTTGTAACGACCCTGTCTTACGTATTGGGTTAATAAATGAAAGTTTCCAGGGTCTCTGGGAAGAAGCCACCTTAAATTAACAAATTTTGGGCATAGAATTTTAATATTATTCTTGGAACTGCGTCGGGGCTGTGAGTGAAATCATCTTTTAGAGCTAAGAGGTGAAGCATTAAGATGTCTTTAGTTATTAAAATGGTTTTAATTTCAAACTTTGAAAGAGATGGAGGAACTAGGTTATCTAAATATGACTGATTTGGTTTCAAAACCCGGTTCTGGTATGTTCTGGAGAAGATTGTGGCAAAAAAGTTAGAAACAGTTTACGAGTTATCTGATGTTGTTTCTTCCTATCGCAAAGCCAATGGGTAAGCATCAGTTTTACGATTACTATTAATAAAATTAAAAAACATCACGGATTGGAATAAAATTTGCCAATATAATTTTTAAATAGAATATCACCTAGGATTTTAAATCTATTGTAGATATTTTTTTTATTTTTATGTTATTTTAATTACCAAAACAAGGTATGTACATATTTAAAAAAAAAAAAAGACAAAAAATAACAGAAATTATAACATTGATATTGAAAATACAGCAATTCTTAATGACTAATTAATATGTATAATATTAAAAATATATTTCAGACTTAAAAAATAAAAGTTATACAATACAAAATTTGATTACCTATATAAAAACTTAAATTCTTAAGTAAATTTTATAATTCTTAATGATATGTAAGTATGTAAACAATAAACAGTACTACTAAAAAGAAAAGAAAAAAATAAAAATAAAACATGATGACATAATCAAAATATGCTTTAAATACTTAATGTAGAATTATGAATGTACGAACATAATTGTGAAATTAAATTACAAAAACTTTTTTGTGAAAATTAATACAAAAAAAACAAAAAAAATTATACATTTGAATAAATTTATGAAAAGTATATTTATAAATTGGTTAGAATTAATTGTCTGAGGTCAGTAAATTGAAAAAGTGTTGATGTAAAGTGTTTTTGAAGGTATTTCTGGAAATTGTTGAAGAATAGAGATAACTGATTTTATTGAATGTAATACAACATCTGTTTATCGGTTCATTTCTTCCGTATTCTGTACTGTGTTTATATTCCACTAAAAATTTCGTGTATCTTGTTTGTCTAACTCTATCATTAAGTCTAAATTTATAATTAAGAGATTGTATAGCAATATCATTATTTAGAATGTCAAAAGTAACACATGATGAAAAAATTTGTCTACGTGAGGACAAGGGGAGCAATTAAGAATTTAAGTCTTGTTGTGTAGCTAGGAAGATTTAAAAAGTCTGAAGAGTTATATTCGCTTCTTAATGCAAATAGAAGAAACTGTTTTTGAACTGATTCAATTTTGTTAGAATGAACCTGGAAAGCTGGATCCCATATAATGCTACCGTATTCTAATATAGAACGCACTAGCGAACAATACAATGTTTTGTCACAGCTAAGTCACTAAATTCTTTAACTCTTCTCTTAATGAAACCTAACATTTTATTTGCTCTTGAAATTAAGTGGTCATAGTGCAGATTAAAGGTAAGTTTATTATCAAGTAGAATTCCAAGATCAGTAATACTAAAAACCCTTTCAAGTATTAGATTATCTATTCTGTAGTCATACAGTAAAGAAGAACGTTTACGGGTAAAACTGATAACCTTGCATTTCAGAATATTGAGCTCTAATTTATTGGTTATACACCAATCATGTAATGATGATAAGCTTGATTGAAGTAAAGCTGCATCAGAACTGTCATTTACGACTTGATATATTTTTAGGTCGTCAGCAAAGGCTATGTGCGGTATGGCACCCAAATATTCTGAAAGATCGGAGATAAATATATTGAATAAAAGTGGCCCTAAATGGCTACCTTGAGGTACAGCAGAAGTGACCTCGATTATATTGGACAATATACCTTGATATTTAACGTTTTGTGTACCTTGATATTTAACGTTTGGTATCAAGAAAGGTATTATAATGGGCAATGGAATTAGTTTCCATATATTTTTTACATGAAAAATTCCGTTTGTTCTTCAGAGAATTTTAGATGAAATAATTTAGACAATTTTAGATGACCGTGGAGCTGAGTAGTTAAATTATTCATGAGATTTTAGGAATTACTAAGCGAAAACATTTAAGGCAGATGCTTAGAGTTAATGAAGTAAAAATTTATTTCACATTGAATGAGCCTATAAGTGAGTTTAAATATGTGTAATCAATTTTGGCAAAATCAAACTTTAGATAATTCTTAGAAGTGTAGGGTTCATTGGAAGAGTTTATATTGAGAATTATATCTATCGGAGGGCAATAGTCGTCTATATTGGTGAAAGTTAATTCACTAGGGGATTGAGCTTTAAATACAAATCATTTCCAATAGGTCAGAAGATAGCAAATCGACTACATTGGTCAAAAGCGTTGTTTTGACAGCTAACAAAACTCCACGCCGAGTTGGTCAAGAGAGTAGATAATATTTCTATATGTACGATAGACTAAAAAATCTTTTGAAAACAGTTCCTCACTATTGAAATTAGTGTTGAGCCCAGTTTCAGACAAGGCTAGAATATCGTGGAGAAGAGTCATAGATTTTAAAAACAGAGAGTGCGTTTTAGTACGGAGATCTCTCACGTTTTGGTAAAAGAACGAAAGGATCAGTTGTTTTTTGAATTGCGAAGTTATTTAAAATTTTTACTCAGTTCAAATTCTTTTATTAGTATTCCAGGAGGCTAGCTATTATGGTTTAAAATAAAGTGACAAATTTTTTCACAGCTGCATTATCTTCTATACGACTCTCCTCGCTCCTATTCTTTATAAAGTATTTTCTAATAGATATCATATTACTAGCTGACCCGACAGACATTGTCCTGTCTTAGCTACGAATATTCAATTCGAACTGGAATAAATAATAAAAAAAAAATTATTTGAAAAACATATTGTTTATTGTAATTCTTTTTGATACACAACATTGTTAGTTTTTTTTTCTGGCGCATAAATAAATAATGTTGATAAACGGGAACGGGCGACATGCAATTGACCATGTGAAAAACATGGATTTTCAAGATTGATGCCACAAGCACTTAACGACTGCCCTTGCGATTTATTTTTCGACATTGCAAATGCAAGCTGCAATGGAAATTGCAACCGTTTAAAGTTGAATGGCATGTCGTTCGGGATCGGGATCATAGGGATTCGTCTAAACGTCTTCGTCTTCGCCTTCGCCTCTAAACGTCTTCGCCTTTGTTCTTCTCTTGCAAAATTGTGGCTTCGATGACGTTTTTCATTAATTTCTTTACCGCAGGCCCGGTGCCATTACAAAGACGTGGTTGGTTTATGTTCCGCAACATAATGATAACCGATCCGACTTTTAATTGCAGATTATGAGGTGGTAAACCGAGCAATTCCCGCATATTTAAAAATTCCGTTGGATAGTTGACAACATCATCTTGGTTAGTAACGCAATCAACCGATTTGTATGTCATCAATTCGCCAGCTATTTTATTTTCAATCTGAAAATTTATTTCGTTGACATGAAAAGTTTTTTGCAGCCACTATAACACGTAAACTCAACTAGACATGATTTTTGTAATTTTGAGCAATGTTTGCGAACACCATCTCGATGAGTTTGGTCTTTGAGTCAGTAAAGTGACAAAAATTGGCAGAAAATGTAAAGTATCCAGATGATGTGTCAACGAGAATTTTTCCATTACCAATGTTGAGCTAGTGTTTGGAAAAAACTTCTTCAAATCGGTCGTTCTGCAATTCGTCTCGCATGTACATATTTAATTTAAGTGTTTTGACGTATTTCCATATTGCATCGTGCCAAAAAATTTTTGTGTGCCATCGGTCATTCATCCCAAACAATTAATTTGCTTTGCTGCAATACTGTGACCATCGCAGAATTCCTCGAAAGGGTGCAAGTTGGAGTTTTATTAGTTTGCATGTTCAACGGCAACTTGAGTGAATGAGCTGTTCGACCGCCTTCCAATAAAAGTAGCTGCAATATCTGGTGAAGCAAGTGCAAGTGCAATTCCATTTTTCGATCAAATTCGTTTTTCCAGTTCCACCAGGAGCATCTTAAAAAAAAAACCGCCAGTTCCATCGTTCAGTGCTTTCATGAATCCGCTGTGTTATAACAATTTAAAAATAAGGCTTTTTCGAACTTTGTAAGGCCGAAACTCTGTAACTGTTGGGGCTACAGAAAAGTTGTTCCACGAAAGTTGTTTTTTGGCAATGCATATCCCTACTTAAAATTTCATTGCTTTATTTCAAACGGTGTAGACGTTTTGTAAATACACAGACGAACAGAGTAAACTAATAAGCACAGTTTTCAAAATTTTTTGAAAATTTGCTTAAAACAATATTAATTAATATCTTAAATTCGTTTATGGCAGACATAGCGAGTTGTGATACTATAATACTCATTTTTATGTTATTTTGGGTATTAGCATTGTAATTTTGAAATTCTATTTATTTTAATTTTTTATTTAATTTTGTTGCTCGGAAATTTTATTTTAAAAATTAAACTACATCCATTACAATTTCAAGTAAAGAAAAATTCAATAGCATAGCAATTATGTATATGATAATGAAATTAAATTGGATTTCCTAATTTAAAAGCTTTTAAAAATTTAAAATTGAGAGTTTAATAATTTTATTTTTCTAACAATTTTATATTTGTGTTTATTATTCATATAATTTATGAATATTTATACATTTAAAAAACTATCGTTTAAATTCACAAATTTTACTTTTGCGCCTGAATATTTTTATATCCGTATGAAAGTATGTTCAAGAGTATAATAAGCTTTCGATAACGTTTCTGACATGATTAAGCCATGTACACCCACCCGTCCGAATGTAACTCAAAAAATAAAGCAGTAAGAATTCTGAAATTTTTACTAACTTAGAGTTTCGCTTCTTCCTACAACTTCTTAACAGTTTAGGTGGCTGCCATACAACTTCTTTTTTTAAATGAGAATAACTTAGTGTCTATTGAAGCTACATATCTGAAATTTCGTGAATGATGTCAAGTTGCTTGGCAACATCTTCTTTAGAATTTGATTGTTATAGAGCAGCAGCTCCATAATATTGGAACATAATTAAGGTAGGCTAAAAATCTTCTAAAAGATGATCAAGTTTTATGGCAATAACTTCTGTAAAATTTGATTGATTCGGGGGAACAAATCGAATAGCTGTCACATAACTCCAAACCAAATATAAAAACTATTGCTAATTGGCTAAACTTAAATTATATGATAATAAAATACTTAGATATAATAAATTGTGGGGTCAATCCAATATTAGTTTTACTTGTCCGCCCGAGTTATGTTCTTCGCGTTCTTTAGAACGAAAATAAAATATCCTAATCTTTTTGGTGTAGTCTTAAGACTGAATTATATTTTACCTTTTTTGTAAAATATAATTATAATTATTATTATACTTTCCTATTTCTTAAATTTACTGCTAAGATTAGCAATATATATATTTGTATATTTAGTATATTTTAACATTCATATGATTTAACCTTGATTAACCAAAGTTAACATTAAATCATTCAACTTTTATGAATGAATTAGTTAAATAACAGGTAATGCAAATTAGCAAGTAATACAAGTTAACAGAAATAACTTATTTTTGGTTAATGAATTTCGAATTATATATAACTCCCGTGTCTTTACAAAACCTGTTTGGGAAATTACGTAAGGTAATTAATTAGGTTATATTGATTCTTAATACATATTAGAAACTTGCGATGAAATTTTTTTATGGAATATCAAAAACAATTTTGAAAATATCTTTAACAATTATAACATTATAAAAATTAGGCACAATAACACTTACCAAAAATTTGGTATTGAAAACACAATATTTTAATAGGCATTCGAAGTTGACTACCAAAGCTTAGGAAAAATTTGTCACAGAATTTTTTAAGGACCGTAAATTCTTCCTAAAAAATGGAACACAAACCGAAAACAACATTTTTTTTAGCAAACCATCGTACTGAAATGGGTTAATGTATCATAACTAAATTAATTGAATGAGCTTCTGTGCGAAAGAGCAATAATTTTGAAAATGTTCAACTCAGTTAATCAAATCGTATAACCACGCCAACAAAAAAATTATAAAACTTCATTGAGACCTAATTCCGAAACGGGTAAATGGGTCGTTACCAAATCAACTTAGTGAGCTTCTGTGCCAAAGAGCAACGCTTTACTGAATCTTAAACTCAATTGGTAAAACCTTTTAAGCACGACAACAAAAACATTAAACAATTTTATTGAGCCCTGATGCCAAAACAGGTAAATGTACCGTAACAAAATTAATTTAGCAAGCCCATGTGCTAAAACGTAACACTTCTGTAAATTTCCAATTCATTAGTCAAACCGTTTAAGCACGATAATAAAAAAATTAAGAAACTTCATTGAGTCCTGGTGCCGAAACTGGTTAATGGATCGTAAGCAAATTAACTTGGTGAGGTTTTGTGCTAAAGAGCAACACTTTTGCAAAATTTTAAATCAAATGATTAAACCGTTTAAGCAGGACAACAATAAAATTTAAATAACTTTGTTCGGCCTTCGTGCCTAAATGGGTTACTTGTATTTAAGAGATTTGTTTCAGGCTTTCTTTTATACCATAAAACCACCTTACAAAATTTAACATAAATCGGAAAAAAATTTTTTTTGGGAGCCCACCAGGCGAAATCGGGTCAATATATTTCAACCAACATTCTACTGTAGACCTCTAAAGCTAAGAAGGATAACGTTTAGGAAGTTCAATTAAAAAAGCAAGAAGCTTTAAATTGTTCTCGGGCTGCAATGGGTTAATAAACCGCAGCGCTATATAGCCCATAACTTATTTCAGCCTCCTAAAAGTGTTGCTGCAAAATTTGGTTGTAATCGAACCAGTGGTTTTCAAGTTAATCTGACACAAACAAACAAACAAATATGTAAACAAACACACTTTCTGCTTTATGTATTAGCTATGAATCGAGAACCAAAATTTAGCATTTTAAGGAGGCCTGTGTACTTTTTTGCATGGAAACAATTTTTGACTGTTTGTTATCCGGTTAACTCGCATCACTGTAAAGTAGTGACTGTAAATCTAAGCTACTCATTTGCTTTTATGTTCTTGTTTCGGCAAATTTGTTTATTCTATATATTTTTTAAGAGCTTTTCAAAAATTTTGCTGATTTTAGTTAATAAAGTAATAGACCTAAAACTATCGACAGAGCTTTTATTTCTATTTCGTTTGGGAATACAAATTATCATAATCGGATTTCCATTTATGTGGGAAATTGCAAATTAGGCAAGCATTCTAAATTTTTAAAAGACATAATTTTTTTAATGTTTGTTTAAAATTTTCAAAAAGCTTTGTTTGATTAAATCTGGATCATCTGCTTTTTTATTTTTAAATTTGTTTATTATTGTATTATAGCTAACAATAAGTTGGAAAGCCTGGTCTATTTTTCATGAAAATAAAAGTAGTCTTATGGGAAAAAATAGGGGTCTATTACAAATTTTGAAATAACTCAAAAACAATTAATTTTTTTTTAGTTCTTCCAAAGGGGGTATTAAAATTCCATCTTTTTTACATCATTTGGTAAAAAATAATTTTAAAAAATTTAATTTTTTCATTGATAAATATAAATTTTAAAAAATTGTTTCCAATTACTTTTTTATTTAAAAAAGTTTTTTAAAAGCTTTGAAAGATAGCATTTATTTTGTACAATACTGAACAAAAAAATTATTGCAAGAATTAACTACTCAGCCACCTTTTCCCATGTAAATTAAAAACACTCGTTAAAGTTTTATATTTTAAAATTTTATTGATTATTTCCAAGTTAATTTTATTTATTAATTTAAATTTTACGTATTATTCTTTCAGGTATGTAACTACAAGTGAAGTAATTTATTCAACTAATTTATAAGCTTTTAAACTTGATTAATGCTGATTTTACATTATTACATTTTTTGCTATAATATGATCCAACAGTTAATTATTAAAAGTACTATGTATGAATTTGTTTAGAATAAAGATATTAAAACAATTTGTATTAAATATGCTGATTATGCTGCATTTATGGTTATGGGTTTATGATTAAATAATAAGTACAGTTATGATAATAAGTACAGGGTACATAACTCCTCGTCCCTTACTGTTGAGCATCGGCCAGGAGAATTGAATATTTTTTGATTCGATGGTTGGTGCGATGACTGATTCTGTAGGATTTAGGTTAAGTGTTTTTTTATGTTTTTTCTTGTAAATGATGAACATGATGACAATTTGGATGATACTGGTCGAGATCGCAAAAAATGATGCATCCTATTGTGATTGTACTTTGTGGTTGGTGTAGTCGTGTAGATATGTTATTCGTATTTGAACCGGTTTTAGGTTTTCAAATTTGTATTGGTTTAGTTTCTTCAGGTTTATACTAAAATTAGAAAATGTTATATTAATTTCATTAAATATTGTGGGATGTATTTCGATTTCATCCCAATATGAGTTTATTGCTGTATCGTATGTGTTGTCGTTTATTTTGACCTCACAATCGTCGAAATGAATCAATTTTGTGCCTTTTACAGATTGTGTTATGCCGCATGTGGTGATAATTTTGGTTTCTTCAATGTTAATTAGCAGAATATAATTTGGTTCATGTTGGTATATTTGTGAAGTAGGTTCAATGTTGTGCAGTTGGCATTTTGCTGGTTGATTTCTCATGAGCTTACCTATACATTCGGAATCTGAAATTGACATTCTACTTGCTTTTTCTTGACAAAAATAAGTGTCCTCTATTTTGGGACATTTGTCATCTAAGTATTGCACCGCCTCATTATTCATCAAGAGGAAAGGTTTTGGAAAAATTATTTTAGTTTGGTTTATTGGTAACGGAATTATGTGTACCAATGAGTAAAAATTTTCTGATACTATTGGAATTCTGACATTGAAAACTATGTTAGTGTTATTGTAATATGCTTGAAGTTTTAATAGCTCATAGATATGTTCTGCAGATTTGAGTGTTAAATTTTGACTTTTGAAAAGTGAAGTGACATCTTTAATTTCACTTTTCATTATTGTAAGTTTTTCAATCTTATATCGTCCTTTCTTATACTGTTCCTAACTTTGTCTTGGGTATCTTTAATAAGGTTGAGAATTGCATCCTGTTGGTAATTTATATGATCAGTAACATTTTCGAACCGTTCTATCATTTTTTTGTTCATTATAGTTTGCTTGTCAATTTCGCCTTTCAGTATGTGTTCGTTGTTCATTACAGTCTCAATTTCTTTATTAATTTTAATGACGTCGTTATTGTGCATATTTCCAGTTATTCCCTTTATAAGGCTTCCTAGTCCGTCAACAAGTCCTCTTTTGGGTCTAAATGTGGTGCCGATGTATCGTATATGTGTTTTAGTTCTTCGATTCTCAGTTTAGTTATGTTTATAGTTGTTCCCAGTGTCTCTACGTCGTCGAATTCGTCTAATGATTTTTCAATTTTGTCAATGTTTTGTTGGTATTGTCCCAGTCTTATTATGTGGAGAAAGTTCCTATGTCCTTTAATTAATTTAGCTGTTCCTAGTGTCATAGGTAAAATACCTTTGTTACTAGTCAGGTCTTGTATTTCGATCTTTTGTCCGCTTGTCGGATTTGTCGGGTGCGTCAATACGAAACAAAGGCAGCAGAGATGGTTAATTTCTTTCCAGATAAGCTTTTAAGAGTTCAACTCACGAGTTTCCTTGTTATTTGTTTTAGTTGATTCTGGTTTTTCCTAAATGTGGTTTACCAATTTTCCTTTGGTAAAGCTTCCTCTTAAATATAAGCCGTCTTTGAATTCAGCAAAGTAGTAACACCACAATCACAATAAGCACAAATATAAAAATTTTTATTTTGATAAAGTGTTTTTTTTTATTTTATTACTATAATGTATAGTATATATTTAATAAAAGTTTTTTTTTTTTATATCTCTATATCCCTTGAGATTTGTGTTAGGCTTACAATAAACCGCAGCGATTTTAACACTTTCTTTTATTAATTTTTTATCAATTTGTAGGAAAACTCGATGCTTATCCTACCGACTGCGCCAATTAACTACTCAGCCACCTTTTCCCATGTAAATTAAAAACACTCGTTAAAGTTTTATATTTTAAAATTTTATTGATTATTTCCAAGTTAATTTTATTTATTAATGTAAATTTTACGTCTTATTCTTTCAGGTATGTAACTACAAGTGAAGTTCAGTTTTTATTCAACTAATTTACAAGCTTTTAAACGTGGATAATGCTGATTTTACATTATTACATTTTTTGTTATAATATGATCCTACAGTTAATTATTAAAAGTGCTATGTATAAATTTGTTTAGAATAAAGATATTAAAACAATTTGTATTAAATATGCTGATTATGCTGCATTTATGGTTATGGGGTTATGATTAAATAATAAGTACAGTTATGTAAGAATTTATTAGTTAATTGAGTTTAATTTATTTATTTGGTACAGGGTACATAACTCAAGCAACATAATTTTTATGACAATTGAAATTTAATATGTTCAGTAAAATCTGAATTTATATATGTACATGTGGAATATATTTTATATGTGTGTAAAATTGTAATAATTTAAACAATTAGGTAATTAACTTAATATTTTTTTTTAAAATGGTAAACCTACTCCACTTCAGCTAAGAAATGAAAAATATATTAATATACGTATGTCCAAAAATAACATTTTTCATTCAAATTATTTTAAATAAAAAATAAAACAATATCACAAATTAAAAAAAAATAACTGAAATTATAAAACAAAACAATGCATTAAAATTAGATGGAAGAGAAAGAAATTTAGAAATAATAGAATAAACAGATCTTGAATGGGCGAAAATTAAAAATTACATTACGATGGTTTACAACAATATTTTTGAGTTTTTAAACTTAAAAGTTGAATTGGTTCAATAATAATATTTAATTAACAGATCGTTATTAATAGTTATTCTAAATTTAAAATCTATTAAATATTTGAATTAATAGTTATTCTAAAATAAAAATTACAATTTGGTAATTATTATCAGATAATAATGGAAATCTCTCAATGGAAATTTCTAATATGTATATAACAGTAATTAAAATAAGCTAATTAAGTGTCTTAAGAATACTGTGTTGAAGATTTAACAACATAAAATTTTCGGCAGTTATTAAAAAGCAGAAATAATCTCCTCCATACGATAATTATTATGTCATCATTCAGGAAGGCATTACTAACATTTGGTGTACCGATATAAGATGTATGGGTATAATATATTTCCCAAATAATATCATTGAATATACACACTATATACGTACAGAGTACATACTATATGTATAATGTACGTTTGTTTAAAAATACTATAAATACAATCAATTAAATTAGAAAAGATATTCACATTTCTGTACAGTATTTAATCGAAAAAGAGTACATACATATTTAAAGTACGGAAAACCTTACATTTTTATCCATATACAGCTCTTAGACATATTTTTAGCCCTATTTAATATCCATTTGAAAACATAATTATGTATTAGAAAAAGTTAAAGTAAAAAATTCTGGTTGACTTATAAAGGTAAAAAACAATCCTGTCTTTTTTATATTAAAAATATGTTAAACAGAACCTGAGATGTATGCATTTAAAAAAAAGCTTTTTCAAAATTCAAATAACGAGCTGTCGGTGTTGTAGGATCTCCAACGACGAGGCTACATAAAAAAGCTGTTCTACAACATTATTGTTTTTGAGACCTTTGCATGATTAATATATCATTGCTCTTTATTAAACAGTGTATAAGTTTTGTAAACAGACGGACGGACAAAGTGAAACTTTTCGGAGTGAAATTTTTCAAAATGTGCTTAAAAGAATAATTCATAAAAACGTGAAGTGATATTACTTACGAAAAAAAATTTATTACATTATGGTCTTTTATAATTGAAATGTTGTTATAATAAATGTAAATGATGTTATAATAAATGTTTCGGTATTAGCGAATAATATATTGTGAAAACTCACTTCGCCGTAATTTTTTACTCAATATATTATTGATTCCTTTAAAGATTTTTTGTAAACGGATTGTCTCTAATTCTTTGCTCTGTTTATTCAATTTGCTAAAAAACTAGGATCATCTTGGAAGTTATACCAATTTTTATACCCTTGAACATAGTTCATACGGGTATAAAAACTGAATGAAATGTAATTAAATGATATTAATTAAATGTAATAAAAATTAAAATATTAATTACTACCATTTATAAATGCATAGTAATAATTTTAATATATTAATTAAATTATATTAAGGCAAAAACAAAAGTTAATAATTTTTACGTCATAAAGCCAACAAAATACTCCGGACAACGCCGGGTACTCCTGCTAGTCTAATATATAAGGAAGAAAATTTGTTTGTTTGTTTGTTTAGCCGTATTCGCGTAAAAATCACCAGTCTGATTGCAACCAAATTTTGCAGAAACATTTCTACAAGCCTGGGTGGAGTTGTAGGCTATTTGGCGGTTCGGTCTATTAACCCATTTCGGCCCGAGGGCCTTTTAAAGATTATTGGTGTTTTTGTGGTCTTGCCTAAACGGTTTGACCGATTAAGTTGAAAATTTGCATATATGTTCTTTTTAGCTTTGGGAGTGTATCGAAGAAAATTGGTTGCAATATATTAATTGTATTCGGCCCGGTGGGCTTCCTAAAATTTTTTTGTTTCCGATTTGTGTCTAATTTTGTATGGTGGTTTTATGATCCGAAAAAAAGCCTGAGACAAATTTTTATTAAGTTCTGGTAACCCGTTTTCTCTATGCCATCAGCAATTTTGTAAATTTAGTTATGACATGCAATAAAAGTGCTGAAGAATTCGTAAAAGCATATGTAACAAAATATATAAACACGTGCATGGAAAAACAACAACAAAAATTACAAAATGAAATACATATAACTCAAGGTTACTATAATGGTCAGTGTAATTACTCAAGATTATTTTTTGAAATACCTCTCATTCTAAAAAAAAAAAAATTTAAAATTATCACAGACAAACATAAAATAATGTAATGTAATTATTTCTATAAAACACAGTAAAAATTATATTTCTAAAATGTATATAGAATTGTTTTATTTATTTAAAATTATATTTTTCAGTTAAATGAATAAATTGAGAATAAACATTTACATAATTCTCTTATAGGTTAGATTGCATAGGGGTTTGCTTTAAATTATAAAGTTTTTAAATGAAAAAGTATAAAAACAAAAAAAATCTATGACTTTATATTTATTCTCACAATGGATCTGAAAGGTTCCCTTATTGATTATTCTTCTATATTCTGCATGTGTATGATATATATATTGTGAGCTCTTCAGAGCATATTCTTCTATTTTACTAGATGAGCATAAATAACGCATTTTGTATTTACAAGAATATTTAGAAAACTTTAAGAATAGAGAAAAGTTTAATTCAATTTGGGGTATACACTTTAGTTCATGTCCTTGGGCTTATGATAATTCAATTTCAGGCCCAGACACGTGTGAATGTTATTATGTGGAAAATTATGAAGCAGAATTGAAATTTTTGATCGCATGGTATAAGCAAAAATGTCCAGAGAACAAATTGTAGCTGAAATACATAGATCGGCAAGACACACATATTCTAGAAGAAAAGTCAAACAAAAAGGGTTAAATGGTACATGGCAAATTGATTTAGTTGAAATGATTCCATATGCAAAATTTAATAAGGGATTTTAATATATGCTAACAGTAATTGATATATTTTCAAAATACGCATACGCTGAACCCTTAAAAACCAAAAATGCTGATGACGTTTTAAACGCATTAAAAAAGATTTTTAAACAAGTTAAAATTTTCCCAAAAAATATTCATTTGGATGAAAGAAAAGAATTTTTCAACTCTAAATTTCACAAGTACATGGTTGATAACAAAATTAATCATTATCACACATTCTCGGACATGAAAGCTTGAATCATTGGACGTTTTAATCGTACTTTAAAAAATTCCATCCGGCAAAAATTTAGTTTGCAAGGAAACTATAATTGGATTTCTGTTCTACATTCTCTGTTAAAATACATTTCTACATCTCATAAAACAATTAAATTACCACCTGAAAAAGTATCAAAAAAAATGAAAAAAATATATTAAAAACAATTTATATACAACCTAAAAATTTTCAAAAAAGCAAATATAAAGTCGGAAACTATGTCAGAATAAGTAAAAACAAGGGTGTATTTCAAAAAGGCTATCAGCCCAATTCGTCAACTGAAATTTTTAAAATATTAAAAGATCATCAGATCATTGGCTGATCATACAAATAGTTTAATTTCTGGTGGATTTTATGAAGCAGAACTAACACCTGTAAAAGATTCTGATGCTTACCTTATAGAAAAAGTTCTAAAAAGGGAAGGAAAAAAAGTATATGTTAAATGGTTAGGATTTAATAATTCACATAATTCTTGGATAAATAAAAAAGATATAATTTGAATTAACATTCATTTTTTGTTTTTTAATGCATTTCTCTGCTACATAAATGTAGACAGGAAATTACACAGCCTTTCCTGTTCAGGCGTGGCTGTAAATATCGTAAGGGGGAATAACTCTTACGACGTGTGTGGGATTCGAATGTGGCATTCAGGAACTTATTTTCTGCTATTCTAATCTTGCTCTTTTATAACCATACGGAACGGAACGGAACTCTTCTAGAAAATTTTTTTTTCGGCTTTTGGTCTGTACTTTTTAATATCTAGTACTGTTACTACTTCATGTTATTCTGTTCTACGAATATTATTAGAAAAAATATGTATATCTTCCGTATTTTCTACATTTAGTATAGCATCCTTAATTGTGTTGAAATTAACTTGCTGAGATGTTGAGTAGTTAAGACAAATTCTTTTAACCTTGCATGTAGTTTTTTCCGTTTTATCTTTTGTGCAATACCTTATATGCATAATTTTTGGGGCCGCCGCTTACAAATTCTGTAATATAACTTGCGATTCCATAGTATTTAAGTTCATCAGTCATATCACCGATAAACTTTCCTGTTGGTGGTTCGTACACTACTTCTCGACTTACATATATTACGGAATCGGTATCGTAATAAAGAACCCTATCACCTAACTTCTCCATATATGAGTATAGCGTAAGACGGGCTTGTGTTGTTGTATATGCTGCAATACAAACATTTACTGTTGGTATGGGATCAGCAGCATCTTCTTTATATTGCCAATTTACCACAATATTTTCTTCGTTTATTGGTAAAATATGGCACACTTCTACTGAAGGATTTGTAAGCATTTCGTACAGCATTGATGATTTATTTATAATAACGGTTTTTTGCTGATTTTCTCGCTGTCCAAATTTTCCCCAAAAAGAATTTAAAATTAGTTTGGCAAGAGATCTTAATCCAGAATTCACACAAATTTCAGTAAACTCCAATTAACATCTTCATTTTAAAAAACATCCTCTATGTATTTCTCTTTATCTTCTTGTGTTAAGCACGTGCTTGGCAAGCCTGAAGCTTGTTGCTTCATTTTTAAAAATTTATTCATCATTTTTGTGAATAGACTATCTATTTTCATTTCTTTATTATATTGAAGAACTTTATAGTCCCATATTTCATAAATTTCTAGTAACTTATAACCCTTTTCAACAGCTTTTACTACTACATCAGTCACCCATGTACCAATTAGTGCTTTTTCTTTATCTGTATTTGTACAGAAATCTTCTTGATTTTGTATTTCACTACATGTACGACATAGTGAAAACATCAGTTTATTATTTTGTTTTATTGGTAACACAGGATGCAATTCTGGTGGTAGTATTTTACATTTTATTAGACCGTTTGTTTCCTTTAAATTTTTTTCTGAACAAATTGTATTTCCAACATAAATTTTGGGGTGGCCAACAGGAAATTTTTCATATTTACACACCCACGAATATAAAGAACAAACGTCTATGTATTTAATTTTTTCTTGTTCTTTACATTTATAGTAATTGCAAGAATTACCGGTTCGACCACCATAAAACGCGTCTCGTGGATTTAGTGGTGTATGGTGTACAAGAGCGTGTGAAAAATTCACGGGCCCAGATTTCGATTACTTCATATCTTAGTCGTCTCAATGTTTCGCTTTTTGTTGTTGTTCTTTCATATCTAAGATTAAGCGTATTATCTGGATCGTCATGTAGAGGTTCATCTCGATTATTGTTTAAACATATAGGGTGACCGTGATAATAGCAACAATGGAATTCAAAAATCTGGTTTGTTTCACTTTTGTAGTGAAACCATCAACCTTCACACCTGCAATGTTTTCCTCTCGTTCTTTAGCTGCATGTCTAATACTGATATTCCGTTTTTCTTCCTCTAAAATTAACCATTGAAAAGCTTCTTTAGATTGTTTATCAACTAGTCTGTAGCCGTTTTTGGGAATTAATCCAATTATTTCAGGTTGAAGTAAATTACGTCTAAACACCTAATTGCAAGATGATGCTATTGTTGTCGCTTCCAAAAACAGTTCCACATTACATTCGTTAAGAAAATGTTGTCTAAATTTTAAGCATGTTTTGGTTAATATTTTGCCATCACTAATACAGTAATCAACTAAATCACGTTGCATATTAAACTTATCGTTTTTATGGTTTTATGTAAAAGTATTATTTTCGTTCCCCGCATAATCAGCTCAGGAGTTAAATTAGTGTTTAAAGGGATGTGATTTAAAATGAATTGATGCTCGTATGCCTGACCATTGTGCTCTATTACTATGACCTTTTTAAATTCTTTCCTGAATTTTAAGATGTCATTTAAAAATCTTGCTACTACATCATTTTCTTTTATAATTGTTAATCTAAACTTACATTTATCACAAAATGCAAGATCATTAATTAATAAGCATTTATCACAGAGGTTTGGTTCGTGTTATTTTATTTGTTCAACTTGATCTGAATAAATTTTTTTTTCTCCCATTATTTTTTCCTGGCGGCTCTCCAAATCGTAAAATACGTATAAAATATCTTTTAATTTCGGGGCCCTCTTATCCCTTTGTATAAAACATTGGTGATCTTCAAGAACAAACATATTGCATAATCTACAAAAGAATTCACCACAAAAGTGTTCTCTTGAAGAAATGTATGTTTTTAGGCATCGAGTACATCGACATACATTTTTACAAATAGAATGTTTACCAGCACTTGATGATATTTTATGATTATCAAAACATTGTTGTCCTCTAAAATTCCTATTGTAATCGTTACACAAAAATGTCTAAAATGAAATGTCTAAATATGTCTAAAAATTTTTGTGAACATTTAGATGATTAGTGACACTGGAGACATGTTCCCCCACATCTATGAGCATTTCTGGTGTTATAAGGAATATAACAATCTTCACAATAATAACTACAGCAAAACGCTCCAGTCAGTGAGGTTATTACGTCATAATGTCCATTTGCTTTTCCTTTTAAAATTAGCTCCCTTCCTTTTGTGTTGGGTTTATATACAACGATCTTATAATTATTTAAAAAATTTTGAAAAATTCAAAGCTCTGAAATTCCACATCCTTCTGATGGAATGTTTACATTGCAGTCATTCACCAAAGATACTGCTTTGAAAGTTTGCACTTTTCTGGTATTTTTTCTTGTATTCCTATAATTGGGGCCTTTATTTACGTGTGAAATTGCTACAACTAATGCACGAGGTAAACATAAATTATCCTTATTTAAAATGCGAGCAATAGAACGGTTTTGCATAGTTTGTTCATCAATCAAATTATATTTATTTGGTGTACCCTGACCCTGTGGTAATCGGATAGATGATATATTTATGGTAAATAGATTTGTACTTAACTCTTCGGAATTACTCTGGAATATTTTCGAAATCATGTCCCAGACGTCTTCAAATTTTATTTCAGAAGCATTTCTGAAACTAATCCATCCAGGTCCTCGTTCAAATTCTCCCGCACAAAAGGATTACCAATTTTATCAGTTGGTCGAAGATTTTCCAAGGAATGCGCAGCAATTTCTGCTACCGCATTTTTAATCCACCCTGAGGGCTCGGCTCCCTCCGGGATGTCGTTAATTTGGAAGTACGTTTTTAGCGCACGTAAGTTAAACCGCCTAGAATTATATTACCATTCGTTTACAATTCTGTAGCGAGGTGCGATTACCGCCAAAATAACTTCAGTGCGCGACTCGGACACCGTTGAAACAGCTTCCGCAGTGCTGTTTGTGTTCGAATAACGGTTAAAAAAACTTTTTTTGACATTTTAAATTGATATTTTTTTTTTTTTAATATTTATGAGCGATAATTTAAAAATATATCTACACCTGTTTTTTGTTCTAAGCGAACTGATCAATTTTAACGATATATTACAGTTTAAATAATTATTTAATGATTATTCAATTTTTTTTAATATAATTACATAGTAGTAGTTGTAGTAGTAGGAGTAGTTATATTAAAATACTACAAATTTCCTGCAAATTTAAACAAAAAAAAAAAAGCATTTAAAATGCAGAAATAAACTGAATTTAACTAGAAGGTTGGTGGTGGTTGGTATTTATTTTATCTTTTCTTTTAAATTTCGTAAGGATCAGAATAATTTTTTATTATTACTAAGTTAAGGTATCGAATTGCAAGCAAGCAACAAAAAAAAAACAAAGAAAAAAATTAATTTTCAAGAAGAAATCAACCAGATTTTTAACACAGATAATAACGTTGAAGAGATGATACATATAAACACAGACGACGAAATATTATTTACCGGTACACTCGAGGAAGACATGCCCAATGAGCAAATCTTTTCAATAGCTTCTACATTTTTACCGTTGTCCAGCAGCACTGAAATTATACCAGCAAGTCAGCCAAGAGCGGTAAAAGTAAAAATTCTAAGGAAGAAAAATCAACAACAACAAACACAACAACAACAAGAAAAATATCTAACTGAGGATTTATTTAGTCTTGATAAAGACATATTTCAAAAAAATGGATATAAAATTACTTTCTAGCAAACGATCATCTATCTGATCAGCAGCAACACCAACCCACCGAAAAAAAGGGGAGAAACGCAATCAAACCTTATAATGGAGAATTTCAACAAACTGAACAAAATCGAAAGGAAACCCATTTTGAGAAGGATTGATATGAAAAAAAGCGAAAAATACAACATGGTACACATGGTACAGGTACACGATTATCTAAAACTCCATTTGGTGCTAAATGGATATTTGATCTGAGGAATCACATATTTTTTGCTCTTGAAAAATATAATATATTTTCCCAAAATAATATAAATTTAATAGAAATAAATAAAGGTATATTCAGTTTTGTACCAAAAAATAACGAACTGAATCTAATAATGTAGAAATTTTAAAAATAATAATAAAAATTCCATTTTACAAAAAAAAAAACAAATTATTTTTTTTCTTTATTTAAATAATTTTATTCTTACAGCAAATAGGTAAAGAATAATGAATTAATACAGTTACCACTCTGCTCTTTAAACTTTTTTATAGCTTGTACTTCAGATCAGAAAAATAATTAATTCAAGATCAAGGTCAAGATCAATAATATTTTAACTTGCACATATTATATATACTTCTTTTTCATTCTGCTTTTACTCTTTTGTTTTCGTTTTGATGCGTCAAGTTCAATATTACTCATGCAAAATTAGTTGCTGTTTTCATTTTACATATCATTTAGTTCAATAATCTTATAGTCATCATAAACTATCTTTAAAAAATAAAAGATCAAACTAAATAAGATAACAAAAATCAAACACCTGCCAGATTAACCCTTTTCTATTTTACTTTAAAGTTACTAACGCATTTGCTTCACACTCCGTATTATATTTATTATTTGCAACATTGTTTATCATAAGAATAAAAAAAACTTAATACTTTTTCATTTTAGTTAGTTAGTTATCTCATTACTGACACTAAATAAAATTACCTATATTTTTTTAAAACAAAAAAGAACATAGCTTAACAAACCAAAAGAATAACATAAAGCAAAAATCACTCAAGTGGAACACACCCTAATTTTATTTTGCAAAATTAATCCTTTTTCATTTTACATTTAAATCACCTGCACCGTGCGCTTTACTTTATAGGTACAAATAATAACACACTTAGTATTATATTTAAAACCTGCAACATTATATCTTATCCAACCACAAGAATAACATAGAGCAAAATCACTCAAGCGGAATATTCTCTATATATTATAAGTTCATAAGAAAACAATAACTTATTTTATATTTATTCATTTAATCCACATATACTAAGTTTTTAATCAACCCTTTATTTATAAACGAAATTAAAGACATAACATACAATTAACTATATAGCCTAGCGGTTAAAGACTTCTCTCTAATAAAATTCTACCCTAAATTTATTATACACCGATAAATATCTAAGCTTCACAAATGTTTGTAAACGAGAATTATATCTAACTGAGTTCAAAATAATCTATAATAGAATCAAGCACAATTTTATATTAAATAGAATGATAGATATCCGTACGAACAATACGCGAAACAAGTCAAATTTTTACCTCTCATTATTCAAAGCAAACCAACAAAATAAAAACAGTCTGTATAAGTGTTTAAAATTAATCAATGAATTGTCAATGCAGCTCAAACAAATCGACTCTATCAGAATTTTTAAAATAAGAATGAAAAAATTTATTCTAGGTAATCAATAAAAAATTAAATTAGAAAATGAAACGAACAAAAACAATGAATAATGGAAGGGTATATTTTTTTTTTTGAATTTCGTTTTTTTTTCTTTTAACAACAAATAGAATCTTAAAAATTAATTGGTAGTTTTTAGCACATTTCCAAAAAAATTTTGAAAAAATGTGCTTATTAGTTTCACTCTGTCCGTCCGTCTGTTTACAAAACTTCAAAAAAAAATTTCAACCATGGGTAGGTCTCATAAAAAAATAATTTTGTGGAACAACTTTTTCATGTAGCCCCACCCATTACGGAGCTACAGCCCCTCAAACTTTGAAAAAGCCCTATTTTTAAATGCATATATCTTACGTTCTGCTTAAGAATTCTTCAATCTGAAAACGCAATTCGGCAGGTATTTTTTTTAACTTTGTAAATTAATAACAAAATTATACAATTTTTTTAACTTTAGTATTTAAATTTACCGTTATGTGAAAACCAAATTTTGCATGATTTTTCCACTTTCATAACTCCGGCAAGCTTTTAGATAGAGGCTTAAAATTTTGAGGCAAGAAAGAACTTTTAGAATTAGTATAAGTTTGCTCAGAAAATTTTTTTGGACTACCCCCTGTTTATGAGTTATTAGGGCTTAAAAATTGAAAATTTGCTATTTTTAAACACCTGTAACTTAGGAACCCGTACACATTTTATTTCTGCAAGATATAAAAATTAAAGCTACAGTAATATATTTTTACGTGTGTTAAAGGTTTATTTTAGTTGTAGAGGGTTCCAAAGTTGCAGTTCTTCAAAATTTCGAAAAAGCCACATTTTCAAATGTATATATCTCAGGCTCTGCGTAATAGTTTTGCAATCTAAAACCACCAGAAGATCGAAAATTTTATTATCTACATTAAAATTATGCAATATTTTGTAATTTACTATTTAAATTTACCGTTATGTGAAAATCACATTTTGCATGAAATTTCTTTTTTCATAACTCCGGCACGCCTTTAGATAGGAACCTGAAATTTTGAGACAGGAAAGAACTTTTTGAATTAGTATAAGTTTCCTCAGAATTTTTTTTGGTAGCGCCCTTTCTTTAAGAGTTATTACGCCTCAAAAATTGAAAATTTGCTATTTTTAGACACCTGTAACTTAGGCACCTGTAAAAATTTTGCTTCGGCAAGACATGAAAATTAAAGGTTCAATAATATATTTTTACGTGTGTTAACGATTTTTCTTAGTTATAAAGCGTTTCGGAGTTACAGCCCTTCAAAATTCCAGAAAAGTCCTATTTTCACATATTTTCTTATTACAAAAAATTTCTTAAATTTAATTTTTAAATTTTCAAATTTTTGTGCAAATCACAATTTCTAAACAGTTTGTATTGTGTTTTGGAAATGAACGCTTTTAAAAACCGTTGGTTTACATTCTACCTTGTTATTTCTTATTTTTATAAATATTGTTTTTATGTATTGAAATTTCATTTACATTTTATTAATTTAGTTTAGGTTTTTAATTTAGTTTTATTAGTTTAAGTTTGAAATAATTTAGATTAAGTGTTAAATGGCATTAAAATTGCTTTTTTCTTTTTTTTTTTAATTAACATATAGTTACATAATATTACATAATATATTAAAATTAAAATTTTTCTTTTTAAATTATAAGATCGGACAGCTTTAAGCTAAGATCTAAAAGTTCAATGTTAGTTTTAAGTTTTTGAAATTCTATTTGGGAATATATATATAATTAATACTGAAATAAAAAAAAAAAAATGCCATTATTTATTCTTCATTTGTTTATGAAAAAATTTTCTATCATTGTGTGTACACTGAACTTTATTTATTGAAGTTAATCAACATAGCATTAATACATTTTTTAAAAAAGAAAATCCATTTTGTAAATAACAAGAAGAATAGAGATTACTAATGAATAATGAATTGAATTGAACCGCTCCTGATTCTTTTGACCAGTTTTCGATTATTGAATACAATCACACCAGCGAACTGGTTTTCAATTATATTTATATTTTTTTCTTTTAAGAGAATAAATAAATCGTCTGCACATAAACAGTGTGTAGATTATTCTAATTTATTATTAATTTGCTGATTTAATTAAATGTAAACAGAAACAGTGTTACCGATAGCGGAGACCCTGAAGAGTGAAACGTTGGGGAGATTACGTTGTTCTCTCTGCAACGTATTTTTCTGTTGTTTAGGAAAGCCTTTATAAAATTGAACATTTTTGGACCCATTTGCCATTCGTGAAGTTTATTTAAGATAATCTTTGGATTCATTTTTTTCAAATTCATTTTTCAAAATCTATGATTGTGGCTATTTTGTATGCTTGAGGGATTATACCTGTAGTGTAAAATTTATTGTATTGTTGAAGAATTTTTAATTTAAATTTGTTTGTACATTTTCTCAGCATTCCATAGGTTATTTTATCTTATCCTGGTGTAATACCTTTCGAAGATTTCAAGCTGTTTTCAAATTCTTTCAAATTGATGTTAAGGTTTAATTAATTGTTTTTGTAATACGAGAGTTTGTTGTTGTTACGTTCAATTGTTGAAGCAAGTAAGGTATTGATTTTGGAACATACTGAATAATATTCAGCGAAGCTTGAACTTATCATTACAGAATTGCCTATCATATTTGAACCCATATTTAGTGATTTTATTTGAAAGCATATGTATGGACCTGTTATAAGAGTTATTCTCTTCCATACTGTATTTACAGTAGTACGGGGGTTTAGAGTTTTGGTAAATTCTTGAAATTTTACTTCTTTTGCATTTTTTTGGTGATAAGTTGCGGAAGGAAAACTTTGCAGTGGATAAAGGTAAGAAGTGAATTTTTTGTTCAGGAAGGGTGTAGAGTGAAATTATTGTAAATGGAAATTTATTCTTGTTTTCTACTGCAACTATTGATAAATTAGGTTTTAATTTAATATTTTTATACGGAATGCTTTTGTGTATTAGCTATTGTGTTATTTTTGAAATTATGATGATAATCAGAATATTGTTTAGATGTGTGTGGAGATGTGCTACATTTTAGGTGTGTTTCTTGCAAGCACGTCTTGAGGACGTTGTGATTTAATAAGTAACAGTTGTTGTGTATTTGTTGTGATAACCTTTAATATTCCATTGCAGAGTGTTAAGGATCATTATGACAATTATTTGTACTTAAATTAATTAAACACTAAAATTACACGTAATTACTGCATTTTAATTTTGCTATATATGTTTGTTTATTGTTCAATAGTGCTTTTTTTAATATTAGTATATTGTTTTATACAAATGAAAGATGTAATATGATATTTTATGATTCTATTAAGAAATCATTATCCAAGTTATTTTCTGAAATATATTGGTTGGCCACTGAGAAATTATCTTGTGTGGACATGGAGTTATTAATGGCTGGTGTAGACAGGAAGTTATTAATAGATTGTGTTGAAGTAAGGTTAATAGTAGAATTTGTATTTTTGTTAATGTATGTCGATTGATTTGAAAGGCAATCTTTTACGTTAGATATTTGATATTTGTCTACTGTCGAATTTCCGACATTTTTTTTATTGTTTGTTTTGTTTTCGAGATTTTTATTTTTATTGTTTACAGGAATATTATTATTACTAGTATTTGCCCGTTGCTCGAAAATCGAACAAATCTAGATCAAAATACAGCTAAATAGTGAACATCTTGTTCCTTTTCGTAACCCAAAAGTTGTTGTCTGAGTTCGTGATGTGCAAGCGAGGACTCATGTATAGATTTGATGTTACAACCGGACTACCAATTTATTAGTAAACCGCAAATTATTATTCCAAAAGGTTAAACTAAATAAATACTTTAAAGAAAATTACAGCAAAAAGTAAAGTAGCTAATGTAAAGAACTTTTAAATTATTAAAAATAATAATAATATTGGATCCATAATTAAATTCATAAAATTGGACTACATCTTATGCCAGGTATACATATATCATTACGAGAGTCACATATACAAAATTTTACAGTTAGGAAGGTACAATTACTTTTTTTAATTACATATTAATTTAAAATATTTACGGTCGCCGTTTTGTATACACAGTAAGACGGCACAGTAAAAAATAAGAGAATTCCAGGACGAAAAATATAAATATTTTTTATTGCATTAAAAAAAATGTATAAAATTTTTTCAATTCATAAATTTATTTTTATATATTACTAGCAGAGTACCCGGCGTTGCCCGGAGTATTTTATTAACTTTATTAAACAAAAATTATTAACTTTTGTTTCTGCGTTAATATAATTTAATGAATATAGTTAACTTATTTACATAGAATATAATATATAATATATAAAAATAGAATATTAACTATCAACATCTGTAAATGAATTAACTATGAATATAGTTAATGCATTTATAGATGCTGATGCTGATATTTCATTTTTTATTACATTTAGTTATAATGCATAAACAGAGCGAAAAATTAGAGACAATTCGTCTATAAAAAATCTTTAAAGGAATCAATAATCTATTGAGTACACAATTACGGCGAAGTGAGTTTTCACAAAAACATAAAATCGCATCGCAATCGCAAAGCGAAACATAAAATCGCATTTCAATTATAAAAGACCATAATGTAATACAATTATGTTTTCAAATTGATATTGAATAAGGCTAAAAATATGTGTAAGAACTTTATATGGATAAGAATGTAAGATTTTCTGTTTTTTAAATATGTATGTACTCATTTTTGATTAAATACTATACAGAAATGTGAATATCTTTTATAATTTAATTGACTGTGTTTATAGTATTTTTAAACATACGTATACATTATAGTATGTACACATTTCAATGATATTTTATGGGAAATATGTTATACACATGCATCTTATATAGGTAGACCACATGTAAGTAATGTATTTCTGAATGATGACATGATGATTGTCGTATGTAGAAGACTGTTTTTAGCACATTTCCAAAATAATTTTGAAAAAATGTGCTTATTAGTTTCACTCTGTCCGTCCGTCTGTTTACAAAACTTCTACACCGTTAAAGATAGAGAAAAACAATTTTAACCATGGGTAGGTCTCATAAAAAAAATAATTTTGTGGAACAACTTTTTCATGTAGCCCCACCCATTACGGAGCTACAGCCCCTCAAACTTTGAAAAAGCCCTATTTTTAAATGCATATATTTTACGTTCTGCTTAATATTTTTTCAATCTGAAAACGCCATTCGACAGGTATTTTTTTTAACTTTGTAAATTAATATCAAAATTATACAATTTTTTTAAATTTAGTATTTAAATTTACCGTTATGTGAAAACCAAATTTTGCATGATTTTTCTACTTTCATAACTCCGGCACGCTTCTAGATAAAGGCTTGAAATTTTGAGGCAAGAAAGAACTTTTAAAATTAGTATAAGTTTGCTCAGAAAAATTTTTTTGGACCACCCCCTTGAGCTATTAGGGCTTGAGCTATTAGGGTTTATGAGCTATTAGGGCTTAAAAATTGAAAATTTGCTATTTTTAAACACCTGTAACTTAGGAACCCGTACACATTTTATTTCTGCAAGATATAAAAATTAAAGCTACAGTAATATATTTTTACGTGTGTTAAAGGTTTATTTTAGTTGTAGAGGGTTCCAAAGTTGCAGCTCTTCAAAATTTCGAAAAAGCCACATTTTCAAATGTATATATCTCAGGCTCTGCGTAATAGTTTTGCAATCTAAAACCGCCAGAAGATCGAAAATTTTATTATCTATATAAAACAGTATCAAAATTATGTAATATTTTGTAATTTACTATTTAAATTTACCGTTATCTGAAAACCACATTTTGCATGAAATTTCTTTTTTCATAACTCCGGCACGCCTTTAGATAGGAACCTGAAATTTTGAGACAGGAAAGAACTTGAATTAGTATAAGTTTCCTCAGAAATTTTTTTGGTAGCGCCCTCTCTTTAAGAGTTATTACGCCTCAAAAATTGAAAATTTGCTATTTTTAAACACCTGTAAAAATTTTGCTTCGGCAAGACATGAAAATTAAAGGTTCAATAATATATTTTTACGTGTGTTAACGATTTTTCTTAGTTATAAAGCGTTGCGGAGTTATAGCCCTTCAAAATTCCAGAAAAGTCCTATTTTCACATATTTTCTTATTACAAAAAATTTCTAAAATTTAATTTTTAAATTTTCAAATTTTTGTGCAGGTCACAATTTCTAAACAGTTTGTATTGTGTTTTGGAAATGTGCGCTTTTAAAAACCGTTGGTTTACATTCCACCTTGTTGTTTTTTAACAACGGTCGAAAATGCTATATTGTTAAGACTTAAACACAGTATTCTTAAGATACTTAATAAGGTTATTAATATTTATATTTATAATTACTGTTATATATTAGAAATTTGCATTGAAAGATTTTTATGGAATATTAAAAACAGTTTATATATACTGTAAAGATTGTTGTAAATATCTTTTTAATAATAATAACAATATAAAAAATTAGGCACAATATTTATAATAGGTTAACAAACGTTAACAAGCATTTTGTCACAGGCTTTATCTAGAACCATAAATTCATCCTGCCAAATTAGACACAAATTAGAAACAAAAAATTTTTTTGACAGTCTATCGTGCCAAAATGTGTTAATGAATCACGATAAAATTTATTGAATGAGTTTGTGTGCCAAAGTGCAATATTTGTGCAAATTTTCAATTGGTCAAATCGTTTAAGCACAACAACAAACAAATGAGAAACTTCATGACCTGAAGCCTGATGCTGAAGCGAGTTAATGTATCTTAACCGAATTAACCTAGTGAGTTTTTCTGCTAAAGAGCAAGAATTATGCGAATTTTCAAATTAATTGAATGAACTGTTTAAGCACGACAACAAAAAAATTAAAAGAACTTCGTTTGGCTCTCGTACCCACACGGTTTACCTTCATAAAAAATTGTCACAGGCTTTTTTCAGACAATAAAACCACCATACAAAATTGTACATAAATCGGAAACAAAAAATTTTT
Source organism: Poecilobothrus nobilitatus (assembly GCA_947095535.1). Lineage (NCBI taxonomy): Eukaryota > Metazoa > Arthropoda > Insecta > Diptera > Dolichopodidae > Poecilobothrus > Poecilobothrus nobilitatus. The sequence continues at coordinate 81,820,353 of OX352772.1, read as the reverse complement.
GGAAGCCTGCCGGGCCAAATCTGGGTAACATATTGCATCCCAATTTTTTCTAAGTCGAAGCTAAGAAGAACATTTGTACAAATTTTCAACTCAATCGATCAAACCGTTTAGGGAGGACATCGAAAAAACGAAAAAGCTTTAAATCGTTCTCGGGCCGCAATAGGTTAATGAGCCGAAACGCGATATAGATTATAACACTTTCTGGGGTCGTAGATATGTTCCTGCAAAATTTGGTTGCAATCGGACTGGTGGTTTTTACGTGAAAAGGGCACAAACAAACAAACAAACAGAATTTCTTCTTTATAAATTAGATTCATTCTCATAAATAAATTTATTATAAAAAAAACTCAATGTAAGATAAGATAAAAAATAATGTAACATATAAGAATTAAGTAAAACTCGACAGGCCCACATCCGAAAGGAAAACGGCCTTTACTCCTTGACTATAACATTGCATGTTATAGTCAAGTGTTTTTAAATAAATAAATAAATAAACTCAAAAATTTATGATTACATATTTTAAATTATTAAAATATATAGGCATTTACATATTAGTTCTTAACTGAAACTCATAAAGTTTGCATTTAATATAAGACCTATTATTTGAAAAATGTTTCAATTCTAAAACTCTCAGATGTGCACCCCATACGTAGCAAAAATTTATATATGATTCCGTAAATACAGTAATACATATATGTACTTATTATTTAATATTTTTAAAATTCACATTCGATCCAGTCAAAAAGAACTCGATTTTACGATATTTACTAAAATTAAGCTTTTCCAACATATCTTTGATATTTTAAATTTCAAATCTGTCAAATGAAAAAAACAGCTGAACAATTTATAAAAAGTTCACCACTGGACTGGCACTGATCACAATACAATATACAACATACATAAGCTAAATCCTATAAAGCAAAAAAAAAATCATAATATTTAATCTGTAAATGACAGACATTTAAAACTCTTTTACTCAATGATTTACCAACCAACTTTCATTTTTTCTTTTTAAATGATAAATATTCAGTACAGCCATCTTACAAGATTAATATTTTTCCAAAATTTTCTGATTTTCATTAATAATTTTCCATTTTAATAAAAAACCCATGTAAAGTATATACATATGTATCATATAGTATGTATAATCTATACCTATAATATACATATTAAAAAAAGACGCTCTTTGATTCCGTTAAATTTTTGTTTTATTTTTTCTTTTCGATTAAAAATTTTAAAATATTGGTTGTATGGTAGGAGTAGGAATTTCACAATATAACTGAATATAAACTTTCAGATTTGAGTTTAGGTTTTAGTACAGCGGTGGAGTGGGGGGTTATTAATAGTTGCTTTTTAATCTTGCAATGTTTTTTTTTTTTTTTTTGGTTTTTTTTTTTTATATTTTAAACGAAATAAATTCGAACATATCATAATATCATCATAATATTTAATCTGTATTGATAGACATTTAAAACCCTTTTACTCAATGATTTACCATCTTAGGCTTCTTATAATATATATATAATAGGTATATTGAGTTTCCAATACTCAATATATCAAGGGCAACTTCTAAACGATAATAATAACCGTTTTTTTACAAAAAATATCATTTGCAAAGGAATTTTAAATTCATAAACGCTTTAATTATTGAAAATTGTATTTTTACATTTTAAATAAAATCATAAAGTAAATGTGCTGTGTATACTGTATTGTAATTGCTAATTATAACACCTCGAATTTCGAGGGGCGGGGAATACTAGTAATCATTTAATTGTTATGTCCCGTTTTTTCTGTTATATGGTTGTACTCTGTAAGTCAGTACTTGGATAGTAATGTACTGTACCACTCTTTCAATAACAAAATAATATAGAATAGATAATACGAATTATGAATTACGAACAATAAATAATATGTACCATAAACCATACTCATGCGCAATGGTCATAAGTACATAACTGCATACCATACTACACATGTACATTGAAATTTGAATTTTTTAAAAGAGAAAATTATATATTCTAATTTTTTTTTAAATAAATGTACATACATATCTTCAATATTAATATACATTTCATTCTCTTAAATTTTTCTAACATAAAATATTAATTAGTATTTAGTACTTATTTAAATTGTAAGTTCTAAATTCTACTCTCATATTATTGATATTATTTCTGTACGTTAAAATTTTATTGCTGTTTTTGCAAAATACATATGCATGTAAGTAAATGTATTTCCCTACTATGCTACCCTATTTTTTTTTAACTTAAAAATTTCTATTTATTAATTTGAATGTAAATATAACATGCATGCATATAAACAAACATATATACACTCACTTTTATTATAATGTTTCAAATTTATTGTTGTTGGTTTAATTAAGTATGGAATTTAAGTTTAAAGCCGAAAGCGCATGCTTACACAATATGTATGTATGTATTTTGGAAAAAAAGCATTCCAGCATGCATGCTGGAACCATTCGCAGTAAGGTAAGAAGCGCTTCCTGTTCTATTCTTTCACTGTTTCTTTTTTCATATAGATGTCCGCAAAAACAAGCAACGCGTTCGTACTTTTACTTCATAAGCTTCCCTTTAAGTGATTCAGAATACATGACTGGAAAGGCACCTAGAAGATATGACTGCGAAGGTATGTAGAAGGCATGACTGGGAAGACATCTAGAAGGCATGTACTATGCATGCAAAATTGTTGTTATTATAAATAATTTTATCCACATAGGTACATATTCTATAATAAATTAAAAAAAAGGAAATAAAAAAATTAGTTACATTAATATTATTAATTTAAAAAGTTTAAACATTTTTAGATCAATTTAATCGTTTATAAATTTATCACGATAAGGATTATAACACATAAAAATTTTCAATTTAAGCATATTATGTAGTATTCCAAAAAAAGTTATTTACCAAATAAAGTTATAAAAAAAAAATTAAACATTTTTACATCAATTAAATGTTTTTACATTAAATTAATTTTTTTTGCACGAAATCCAGCTCTCATATTATTCTAAATTGGATTGAATAAAATATATACTTATTATATATAATAGATGTTACTGGTAAATAGCAATATGAAAAAAACTTACCAAAAAGATCAATTACAATCTTGCACTAGTGTAAATCACATCATCTAGTGTATCATCGAAAACAACAAAAAATCATAACCATGGTAATAATATGTTGTATATGCATTTCAGAGGTATACAAAAAGATATTTCATTCGCTTCGATTTAAAAAAAAAACTAAAACTGTCTCATTTGCTTCGGAAGCGCTTCTTTAGAAGCGTTCTAGAATGCACGATTTATTGCTTCCGTTTTTTTTTCACACGTTTTTTTTTTTATTCTAGATACCTTCCAGAAGAAGCGCTTCTCTTTTTTCCCGTTGGGTGGTTACATTCGAAGTAGTAAAGAAGTAGAAAAAAAATTTATTATTATACATGAGTACCATAGATATATTAACTAATAGATGGGAAGTTAGGTCTAGACGTTTCTTTTCTTCTTATGTGTTTTCCTATCTTAAGGTATTCAGTCAAAAAAATACACATGCATTTTATAATATGTATACATTTCGTTCACTCAGCTGTTTATATTTATTAAAATAATGTAACAGTTTAAATAAAGCAGTTTTTCATAACCAATTTCATTCAGAGATTTTAAGTTTTTATATTACTTATTAATTAATATATTTTGTTTTTAAAATTAAAATTTAATTTAATTAAGGTTATTCAAAATTTTAACTACTTGTAAAGTAACAAAATAAGTGATAAAATTTTTTTAAAAATTAGAATGTAATTATTTCACCTTTTAGGAACCTATTTCTGAGGAAACTAAAGCAATACATACGCACGGTTCACTCAGCTGTTTCTCAAAATTAGCTGAAAATATTTTCTTCACTGCCTACCTATTAGTTAATATATCTATGATGAGTACATACATATACATACATACATATGTAAATTAAAATAGAATTCATTTTTTCGTAAAATTTTATTTTCTGATTTTTTTTTGTTTATAAAAATTATTTGTCAAATTTTATGAATGTGTACCCACAAGTCTCTGAGTAAACGTTTTATGTTTAAATAAAATCACATGTATACTTATATTGTTATACTTACATTGTTATTTCTATACAAAAAAAAATTAAATTCATAAATCGTAATTTTGATTTACATAAAACACTCCCCAAAAATTGTATGTGACCTTATGTACAAAATATAAAACATACAACGTAACATACATATATGAATGTATTATATAAAGAGCTTCCGAAACTTTTCATTTACTTAATTATCAAAAACAAAACTTAAAATTCCAATAACATAAACAAAAATTAGCATTCATTGCACATTGAATCTAGGTATGTATACTTTATATACTATTTACATACTTATTATCTCTAGCGACTGGCAATCGAACTAAATTTAACTATTATAATTCCATTTATTATAAAATTAACTATATAATTAATTATTATAATTTTATTTTAACTATTATTAATTTAGTTTACTTTATTAACTATGTAATTCAATAAACTTATAATTTTTTTTATCAGTGTACTTAAAAACAAACTGCTATCCATTTCACACAAAACTTCCAAACAAAATTTTTAAAAAATTAAAATTATATAATCCCTCATATCATATTCATATAATCATATTCATATTCAGCTATTATACTCAGTGTAAATATACAATATTAAATCATATACATACTATATACGAGAGACAAACACAAATTCATATTTAAATTTTGAAGTATAATTAATTCAACTACGATTTACGAACTTTTTTATTAGTTTTTAGCAAGTACTAAAAACAAAGAAAGAATTAATATGTAAATACATAGAAAGTAAAAAGATGCCATATGTGGCGTGAAATTTTGATAAGCTGTATTTCCTAAACTACTACCCCAATCAAAAATGTTAAAACATATTTCTCCTCTCATAATTCTTTCTAATGATGCATAAACCATGTAAACCGGTCCAGAAGTTTTCTCTGAAAATGTACCCAAAAAACAATGCTGGCGTATTTATATAATGATAATGATGATGATTGGATTTAGTATTTAGAGGAATGGCGGAGTTTGTGTTTATAGATTTATTGTTATAGATTTATTTCCAACTTCTTTTTTATTTTGCGGTTTGTTAACGTTAAAATTTAGAACGGGTGTGTTATTTGAAACTATTGCAGTTAGATTCGGTAATTGGATTTTTGCAGATTTTGAAGAATTGCCGATAGTCTGGGAGAATAGATTTGCAAATAAATTTAATGGATGCCGTTCTTTGTATAACTTCCTCGCTTCATTTATTGTGTGGTTGTTTTGAGTTTTTATTTACAGAATATCGTCCTGTTGAAGATATTTTGTGCAAATACTCGAGGAAGCTGTTCATGTCCACAAACTGGGTGGGTTTTTGTATAGGTCAAAAGTTAAGAGTATTAATCCCGTTGGGATAGATTTCCCGTTTAATTTGTAAACTTCAACAACTTCTTGCCTCTTGAATTCATTTAAAAGTGCCAACATGTCAAAAAAAAATGTAAACTAAACTGGCAATGATGATATTTCTGTATATTTATTTAAGTTTTGTGTTTAGATTTGTGTCTATTGTGTCTTGTGTCTCCTTTATGATAATAAAATTTTAATAATTTAAAAATAATTTAATAATTTAAAATTTTATTATCAAAGACACAAATCTTCGACTCAAAATATATTCGTGTTATTCGAGACACAAACCTTTCTTAAAAAAAGGAGAAAAAAATAACATAAAAAATACCATTGTAGAACCCTTCTCTCATAAAAGATTCATAATTGACCGGCACATCCATTATGAAATGGTCGCAGCGGTAAATTAAAAATAAATTAATCTTCTGTTGGCAGTTTTCAAATAATTCTTTGTTTTGGAAAAAAAAAAAATATTCTTAATAAAATTAAAAGACCAGAAAGTTTATAGTAAGCTTCATATTTATAAGAAAACGAGGAAGAGTGCAGTAGAGTAGATTATGTCAATTCTGGGATACCCGTATGAACGTAATATATCATGTTTCTATAAAACTTGATCATCTTTTAAAAACTTTCAGATGTTTTAGTGCAGACGTTAACTGCAGAGATATATTTATGTAAATTCATGACAGCTATCCGAATCTATTGCACAAGCACAACGAAATTTTATAGAAGTTGCTGCCATAAAACTTGAACATCATTTTTAAGATTTTAGACGCCTACCTTCATTAAGTTCCAAGAAATAAAAGAAGCCTGAACCGGCTGCTATAGACCAATCAAATTTTATTAGAGTTTTTGGCATGTAACTGGACACCTTTTCACTAAATTTCAAGTAGCTAGCTTCAATAAACACTGAGTTATTTTCATTTAAAAAAAGAAGTCGTATGGCAGCTACCCAAACCTGTTCCATCAGTACAACCAAATTTTACAGAAGTTGTGGCCATAAAACTTGATCAACATTTGTAAGATTTCAGACCCCTACCTTCATTAAGTTCCAAGAGGTGCAAGAAGGCTGAACCGGATGCTCTAGACCAAATTTTACAAAAGTTGTTGTCATGTAACTCGACACGTCTTTACTAAATTTTAGATTCCTAGCGTCAGTAGACACTGAGTTATTTTCATTTAAAAAGAGAAATTGTATGGCAGCTACCCGAACCCGGCGGCCGAAAATGGTGGATTTAAAAAGCAAAACTAACAATTTTGCAAAATTGCCGGAAAAAGCTCGTTTCAGAATTCGATTCTACATTATATCTAGCTCGACTCCTTTAAGGTGTCACAAACGTAAACATAGTTCACACGGGTATAAAAATATTAGGCCGACTGTATTCTTGATTTTGTTTTCACTATTATAAAAGCTGGTAAACGCTTTGCAATAGACTTTGAAGTAGTTTTGTTTATTTAAGTTGAAATTTTGAATTTTAAGCAGAATTTTTAGTATAACATTTATAATTACATAATTTTAATAATATAAAATTCGGCAGACTGAGATAATTATATTTCATAATAGAAGTCAGAAACTTACTAAATATTATAGAAACGAATATTTTTCTTAAAAAAAAATAAAGAAATGATATAGAAAATATCATGTTAGAAGCCTTCTCTCACAATAGATACATAATTTTGTACTAATTTATTATTAGACCATTAATAATATTGTTAGACATGGTAAAAAATAAGCTGTGAAAAACGACCGCCACAAAAAAAAGCGTCCCAAAATTTATGAAGTTCATTATCAGAGACATGAATCTTTTATTAAATATACTAAAGATCTCTTCCAAAGTACATTTAAATAAAATTCAGCAAATTATTTTCAAGCAAAAAAAAATAAACGCAAAGACTTGAAAGTAGTTTTGTTAAATCTTGTTAAATAAAGTTAAAATTTTTGTTAAAGTAAAAAAACTACATTTAAATATAATGTAGAAAAATTAAAAACTTTATTTTAATATAAAATTCAGCATATTTAGATAAATATTATGTCATTACGAAAACATTAAGGTTGATAGAAATATTTTTGCAAAAAAAAAAACACTAATTATTTAATGTATTTTTAGCTTGGACCATTTTTTCTCAATGATTAAAAATTTGTCAAAAATTACCTCCACGAAAAAACGGCGAAAAAAAAATTAATAAACTGTACTATAGTACCTATAGCTTCTTTTATTTTATGTGTTTAGATTTGTGTTATGTTTTTTTTCTATTACATCAAGTAAGTGATTCCAACGTTTTTTTAATGGTGGTGATGTTAAAATGAAATTTTTAGGGAGTTTGTTAAGGGAGTTAGTATGATAATGTAAAATAAATTTAAAAACATTTTTTCTATTTCTATAGCACTTTTGAGGTAGGGAATATGGAGCGTTAGTAGTATTTACTTCCTGGTTGCCTTTTTTATGGAACCTGAAAATCAAATAACTAACAAATTATTATCAATGATAATTCTAAATTTAAAATCACATCCGTAATAATTATCGTTGTGTAGAATATATGAAATGATATTAGTTTCATTTTTATATAAAGCCCAGCCACGAAAATTAATTATTTTATCAATATTTGAAACAATTAGAAAAATTGAAATAAAATCATACATATAGGTAATGTATGTAATTGTATGTTTCATTATTAACTAAACAATTTTATTATAATATTGCGTAAGTGTGATGTAAATTGTAACGGGATCTATTTGTTTTTATTTTATCTTTTTTCTCTAAAAATTAAAAAATAATTTTGGATGGAATATTGAAATTTTCTAAAATATTCAGGCTTGTATTAACCTTTTCGGACCCACAAAGATATAGTAAATTAAGATCAAATTTACTGAATGTATAATTATTTTATAATTATAGATATTGTCGTAATTCTTTCTAGATAGCAGAATTCTTAAAAGTATTTTTTTATATTTAATAATATAGTTAGTCATATAAATACATAGTTAGTCATATTAAAAAACAGAAATTAAAAATTTTAAAAATTAAGAAGGTATTTTTTAAAACAAAAAACATTCGGCAGAAAGGGTTAAAACCTTACCGTATCTTTACAAAAGAAACAAAATTAAATGAAGAAGAACAACTACATACAAATCAAAATGTTATTTTAATGCACGATATTTATAACAACGCCTTTACAGCTTACAAGCCTAAACATTCAACGAAAATTTTGAAAAAAAAGGTTATTTGTGTATAAAATAAATTGAGTGTTCCGATCCGGTTTATAAGATATTTAGGCGTTGTTTATAAAATATTTTAAAATTTTATATGAATATTTTTTTTGTAACTGATGTATGGATATATAAAATTCATACATACATAGTTAAGGTACATTTATGTATTCAGATATTCCTCTCGTAACACTCTTAATTTTATTTTCAGAATATATAGAATACAGATATTCCTCTTGTAACACTATAGTTTTCACTTTTTTTTTTGTGATAATTTTTATACTTTTAAAAATTATTGAAACAAATTTGAGAATTTTGTTCGATATTGATCCGATAAGCTTCAGCCAAAGTTATTTCCTTGCTAGAAATAGCACTTGATCAATCATTTTTAATTATGTATAATAATAACAAAATTTTTTGCATATTCGATTTTCGCCATCTAATTAAATCTTTAAGAAATACACTAAAGGATTCCGATTTAAAGACCTCAGATGGTATTATAAGCTTTAAAGTTCTCTTAGAATTATGGGAAGTTCAAATAAATGGAAAACCTAAGATGTGTACCAAATTAACTAGACAACATATTAATCCGAATACTTTTGAAAAAATGAGAGTTAAATTAGCAACATAAATATTTAGTAGAACAGTGAGTGCCGCTATTAGAACAATAATTCAAACGTCTGGTTTTAAAAGTTTTACTAAATTGTAATTTCAGCAGCAAATTTTGTATGAGTGTTTGATAAACTTTTTGATTGTATCAACAGTGGATCATTATATTCTGATAATAAATATTGATCTGCTATTAAACTAAATAGCTTGTCGTTGGAATTTTTAAAATATTGTAAGAATTACTTAGAAAATATTTCATTGATTAAAAAGAAAAAAAGTATATAGTTAGGCAATAAAAATAACTTTAAATCCTTATTAATACACACATTTTTTCATACATATTTATTTTATACTTTAATAATAATAATTCTTGTACCTACGGCTGGGTTATGAAAACAACTAAAATTGATTGATAAATGACAAAAATAATATTTTTTATTAGATTTGCTTTTGTTCGTAGTAAAATAAAACACGTAGTAAAAAATGTTTGTTTATTTTGGTGGGTTCTTTCAACAGGTACCACCTATGAAAATTTTTATGCTGAAACTTATATGGCGTGTAACTTCTTTATGTGTTTTATGTTCTTTGATTATACTAAATACTTAGTTATTTCACTTCTCACGAATATAACACAAGAATACTACAAAAACAACTTTCATTTATATTATTCTTATCAATGAAAGAAATATCGTTAATGAACTATTTTTTACTTAAAAATCTACTCCAGCGCCAAAAGCTCTACAGCAAACATTTATTGAAGTTTTTCCTATGTGTGTGTAAATAGAAATTTTTCAAATGTAATTTAGAACGAAAGTTAAAATTAAAACAGTTAAGTTTGAACTTTTATTAAAAATAAAATTTAAGGACTGGGGAAATATTTTTAGTATGCTTTGAACTTTGCCACATATTTTCAGCAATCAAATTTCTAATTTTTAACAAATTTTTAAGAAAAAAAATCAAATATTTGAATTAAAAAAGTGCAATATTATTGAATTCGTGATGCATACAAATGTAAATCATAGTCTTAATTTTGTTGTAAACTTCAACCAAATAATTTTGTGAATTGCATTACAAGGAAATTATTTACATACTTTGGTCGTTTTTCTTTATCTCATCAGAACAATGCTCAGAGCAGATTCAGAGCAGAGCAGAGTGCTCATTGCAAATAATGCTCAGAGCAAACTTTTATCTAAAAAAAAAAGAAACGCTCAGAGCACAAATTGTTAATTTTTTGATTATGTCATTTTTTTTATTTTATTTCATTATTTTAAATGTAATAATATAGTTGTAAAAACTAAAAAGAATTTATATAAGAAATAAAATAGAACAAAGCTAATTTATGTTAAAATTAATTTAATAAAAAAAAAAAAAAACTTTAAATACAAATTTATTTTTTAATGACATTTTTATTATTTTATTCTTAGTTTCACGTTTTATTTTTGGACAAGTGTGAAATCTGAGAAACTTTTACGAGCTTACAAATCACGCTCTGAGGTCTGAGCACAGTCAGAGTTAAAAAAAGAAACACAAAATCGATAATCTGGATAATCTGAGCATAAAAAGAAACAGAATTTTTTTGCTGAACTGCTCCGAAATTTTATACCTATTTTTTACTGATTTACAATTCATTTAAATTTTGAAAGTAAAAATAAAAATCGTTTTTCATATTAGATTAACTTAATGGAAGCGATGAATTTTTATTAGAATAATCACGAATACTCGTTCTAATAATAGCAAATTTTTAACAAAAAAACTATACATTTTTTTGAATTTCGTTCAAAAAGGTGGATATAAAATTCAATCTGCCGCGCTTCTTTTGATATATCAATATTTAAAAATAATAATACTTTAATTTAAAAATACTTTTTAAAAAAAAGCCTCCATTTTCGGTAGCACTATAAAAGCTTCTTGAAAGAACTTAAAGAGACAGTTAATATGATACAGTATGGACAACAAAAAAGTAGACAAAACAAATTTTAATAACAATTTTGATTTTGAAAATAAGTTAGAAACAAAAATTAACTGAAAATATTTATTAAGTGATTAATAATTTATTATACAATAAATAATTTTATATGAATCAATAATATGTATAATAAAATATAAATAATTTTCTGATATTAATAATATCATAATATAAATTCTTTTATAATTATTTCCATTTTCTCATTACATATCTACCATATATTAAATATGAATTTCAAAGTACGCTTATGAAAATTTACAAAAAAAAAAATATTTCCAAAAATAATAAAAATTTTATTAATTTATATTAAGGGATTATAAACAGTTTCAGGAACCAAGCAGGGCGTCCTAAAACAATTATCTTCAAACTAAAGTTAAAGAGCTCCCCAAGACCTTTTCAATAATACCCCACATAAGGACATCCCGGTATAAATATTGAAATCCTCATGCATCATACAAAGGGCTAAAAGGGCTCCTTTGGAACCAGAAAGATCCAATTTTAAAGATCCAATTTTTCTGGCTGGTTACACACAAAACTCTATTAAATGCCTTTTGCAGCTAGTCTCTAAAACATCTAGGAGTGTTTCATATTTTTGATACGAAGTGTATAAGTGAGTAAGTGAATGAGTGGTTTCAATCATTTGTTAGAAGCAGCTTTAAGACTTCCCCAGACCGGCGCGTTTTCTTTGGGGGCAGCGGTATGGTAGCGGTGCGAAAAAAAATTCGTGGGGAAATCGCGCGGAATCCGCATATGTGCCCACACTGAAAATTAAATAATTCGCATAGACGTCAAACAGAAAATAAAAAATAAATTATTGTATTGTTAATAAATTTTAAAAAAAATATTTTTTTTAACATCGAGTGACCTGCGATCTGTGTTTTGTTTATAAAAAAACGTAGTAATTTTTTTATTTGAAAAAAATATTTGATTTACAATAAAAATTAAAATTATGTATTTGATTTAGGAAAATTTCTAAAACGAAAATAAATATTTCGTCAGAAGAAGTAAATCATCAATCATCAATCATCAGCTAAAAAAGACATCGTTTTTTTAAATTAGAGAACTACACAATGTTTATAACAAAATAATACAATTACAAAAAATATTTTGTATTTATAACCATTTTCATTTATCTCAATCCAAATTCCAGGTCATATTTCATCTTTTTTTCTTATATATTTATAATCTTTGTTTGAAAGATCTTATAATATGGCATATTTTTTAAATAACTCGATTACTTTTTCCACTTTGTTTTGCATTTTACCTTTCTTTTATTTTTAAAAATAAAAATGGTTGATTTTTATTTACGGAAATCGCACGAAAAACGCTCTCAACCGCGTTTTTTTTGCGGAAAAAATTAGTATGTAGATTTGCCGCAAAAAACGCTGTAAAATCGCGCGGAAATATTGTTGGTGTAGGCATATTCATAAGCCGCCACCAAGCAGGACGACGTAAACACATATGTATATTAAATATACATATAAATATCTTGTAATATAAGTATAAATATATATATATGCATATGTAAAATATGAAAATAAAATGTTCAAATTCTTTTGCATTACCATTATCTATTCTTTTTGATACTTCCTTAAGTGTAGATATTTTTCCAGACATTTGCAAGAAAACATTTATTAGGCCTATTTTTAAGAAAGATAAAAAAAACTGTTCTAAATAGTTATCGTCCGATTGCTAAATTATCTACAATTCATAAAATTTTTGAATTAATGATTTTTGATTTAAGCTATTCACATTGTTCTAACATTATTTCTGAAACTCAGCATAGCTTTGTAACACACATCTACTACAACCAACCTAATAGAATCAACATTTGTCTTTATAAATAATATGGAATCGGGTTTCCAAACTGATGTAATCTATACTGACTTTAGCAAAGCCTTTGATATTTTACGCCATAGTGTCATTCTTCTAAAATTAAAGAAATATGGTTTTCCAGACAGCTTTATTAAATGCATTAGATCTTCGGTTTCCAAAGCTGTTATGACAAATTCAGGTGTTCCTCAAGGTCCGCCACTTAGATCCGCTTCTTTTTATTGTACCCACTAATGATGTCGCTTCCTTTATTAATCATAGTGATGTTATTTAAAGTGTATGTTGACGATATGAAAATTTTAAAAAAACTTACTTGTATGGAAGATGCTAACATACTGCAATCTGATCTTAATAATTTTTTTTCTGGTGCACCATAAATAATCCTATTCTGAGTGGTATCGATATGGGGTTTCTGGATAACAGCTTAAAAGCTCGTATTGTAATATGTGTTCTAGATAGAAAGCTCATAAACACATAAAGATCGTTCGTTATGTTTGAAAATTAAGCTTATTAGAATATGTACTTGACTAAAAAACACAAAGGGGGTTCTGGATAAAAAGCTCATAAGCTCATAAAGCTCGTCCGTTATGTTTGAAAATTAAGCTCAACTGTAATTTTAAAGTTCAAAAGCTTAAAAAAGTCATGGAGATTTTTAATTTGATTGTGAACTTGACTAAAGAAGTTTAGAAACAAATAATAAGAAAGTTGAACTAGTATAAACTAAGTTTTCTGTTTTTGTGAAAATATGAATTTATACTTAAAAAATTTTTTAAAACAAATGAATTAAGTATTTTCTATTAAAAGTTACCTAACCAAAACTTGATTTCCTTTTTTTCTTATTATTTTTTTTACAAGATAAACATTAGGAAATTTAACAGATGTAAGTTCAGGTGCATAAAAACTGCCTTTTATTGGTTTTTGTGTGTAATCAAGTAAATTGTATGTTATTGGATCAGTTCTTTTTATTTTCGCTATTGTATTAATTTCTGTTGACTAATTAGGTTGATAACCTTTTGCAAATATACCTTTAAATTTACTTATACGAATAAAATCTCCAACTTTGTATTTTGCTTTTCGGAATACTTTTAATTTATTGTAGACAGTTTTTAATAATAATTACTCATTTTTCTTTGTAATATTTTTAAGTGGAAGTTTAATTGTATTATGGTATGTTGAATTATATTTTTCTATTAGCAATTGCAGAATAGTTAACCATTTATGTATATATGGCTTGTAAACTAAATTGTTTCCACATTGTGTTTTTTAGCGTACGATTGAAACACTGAACAATTGATGCTTTTAGTTCTGAATATTACCATTATCATGGTTAATTTTATTTTTCCTTATTAGATTTTGAAATTTTTTGTTGAAAAATTCCGTACCTTGATCAGATTGTAAATTTTTTGGTTTTTTACCAGCACGGTTAAAAATATTTTTCATTGTGATTGAAATATTAACAGCGCTTTTGTTTTTAATCGGTTGACCATTAGTTACTGATGATCTGTTTGAATATGATCCTAAAAAAGAATATTCAAATATGGATATCGATTTAACACATTACGATTTGGATGATGAAAATTAATTTAAAAACGAGGAAGAATACAGTTACCTTTGTCAACTCTTAGATACCCGTACGAACCGTTAGTATGTTAACAGCCTGTCACTCTGCTTACAATATTATTTTTTTAATATTTTAGTATTTTAAAATAATTTGGGTGAATTTTATAATTTCTAGAACTATGGGTTGTACATATATTCAAACTATATGTTTATATGTACATTCTTCGAAAGCAGATTCTAACCTTTCACATAACGATTATCAATCCAAAACTTTTTCAAATATTCTATAGTACCATTTAATACTAAGCAGTAAATGTATATTACATTTACTTAGTACAAAATAGTACATATAATTTTAAATATTATATTATATTATATTTAAATATTCCATTGACAGAATAATTTCTTATAAGTACAATAAAATACATATATGTATGTAAATACGGCACTATATAATATACATCTATACTCTTATCATTCATTCACTAGTGACATATACGATATGTAAATAAACATGATATTATATAAGTATGTATATATATTAATATCATATAAATAAAAATTCTTCAAGCAACCGTTATGTTGTTTATTTATTTGCATTTTTATGTACTACGCATTATATCCTCAACAATTTCAAATTATCGAGTAAAACAAAATGCAAAAAATTAGTTAAAGAAATTTGTTAGAAAATTTGAAAAAATCAAGTAACACTTTCGTCAATTATAAAGTAACCCTATATTATTAAAAAAAGTTGTTAACAGAAATAAGAGTATGATGTTGAAACTTTAATTTTTGTGTATTACTTCAAAAAAATTCTAACAGGTGTTCAAGTTACAGGTGTTTAAAAATAAGAAATTTTCAGTTTTTGACTCCTTACAGCTCCTAAACGGGGGGTGATACAAAAAAAATTTCTGAAATGACTCATACTTATTTTCATTTCAGATCTAACTTCTGTCAAAATTTCAAGTTTCCAACTTAAACCGTTTAGAAGATAGAAGGGTTAAAGGATTTTGCAAAATTTTAGTTTCGCATAACGATAAATTAAGACACCGTATGCCACAAATATATATTTATTGTATATATTTTTTTAAAGCTAATAAAAGTAGTAATCGTTTGGCGTTTTCAAAATGAAGATATACCTTATACAACTTGTGCTATAACAATTTAAATATAGAGCTTTTTTGAACCTTTGGGGAGCTGTAGCTCCGTAACGGGTGGGGCTACGAAAAAAAGTTATTAAAAATAAAATTAATATTTTTGTGAGATCTATCAGCAGTTAAAATTTCATAGCTCTATTTCAAAAAAAATGTCGGGATCTAAAAGTTAGGTGTTCGAGAGCTACCCTAAGGCTTGGTCCAAACTCAACCAAAAAAAATAGGGAACCTACAAATTACTCCCAAAATATTTTGTGTAAATTTCAAGATTCTAGCTTTCTTAGTTTTTGAGTTAGCGTGCTGACGGACGGACGGACGGACGGACATGGCTCAAAAGTCTTAGAATTTTTTTCTGATCCGATCCATACCTTTGCAGGTATATCTAGCTCGCTTATTTCGAGGTGTTACAAACGGAGGAGTAATTTTATTATACCCGATCCTATCGTACGGGTATAACGAGGAAGAGTGCAGTAGAGTAGACTGTGTCAACTCTGGGATCGTATGAACGTAATATATCCTGTTTCTATAAAACTTGATCATCTTTTAAAAACATTCAGATGTTTTAGTACCGAACTACAGAGATATATTTATGTAAATTGTCGAGTTGTATGACAGCTACCCGAATCTATTGCGCCTAGCTTCATTAAGTTCCAAGAAATGCAAGAAACCTGAACCGGCTGCTTTAGACCAATCAAATTTTACAAAAGTTTTTGGCATGCAACTCGACATTTTTTCACTAAATTTAAAATAGCTAGCTTCAATAGACACTGAGTTATTTTCATTTAAAAAGAGAAATTGTATGGCAACTTTCCGAACCTGCCATATCATCATAACCAAATTTTACAGAAGTTGTTGCCATAAAACTGGATCATCATTTGCAAAATTTCAGATACCTAGATTGAATAGATACTGGGTTATTTCCATTTAAAGAAAGAAGTTGTATGGCAGCTACTCGAACCCGGCGGCCGAAAATGCTGAAGTTAAATAGCAAAACTAACAATTTTGTAAAAGTGACGTAAAAAAAATTTCAGCCTCCTAGCTCCTTTATTTTTTGAGTTATCGTGCGGACGGACACTGAGTTATTTTCATTTAAAAAGAGAAGTTGTATGGCAACTACCCGAACCCGTCGCACCACCACAACCAAATTTTGTATAAATTGTTGCCATAAAACTTGATCATCATTCGCAAAATGTCAGGTTCCTAGCTTCAATAAACACTGAGTTATTTTCATTTAAAAAGAGAAGTTGTATGGCAGCTACCCGAATCCGTCGCACCACCACAACCAAATTTTGCATAAGTTGTTGCCATAAAACTTGATCATCATTCGCAAAATGTCAGGTTCCTAGCTTCAATAAACACTGAGTTATTCTCATTTAAACGGATAAGTTGTATGGCACCTACTCGAACCCGTGATACCAGCACAACCAAATTTTGCAGAAGTTGTTGCCATAAAACTTGATCATCATTCACAAAATTTCAGATTCCAAGCTTTAACAGACACTGAGTTATTGTCATTTAAACGGAGAAGTTGTGTGGCAGCTACCCGAATCCGTAGCACCATCACAACCAAATTTTACAGAAGTTGTTGCCATAAAACTTGATCATTATTTGCAAAATTTCATAAACGTAGCTTGAATAGATACTGAGTTATTTCTATATACAGATAGAAGTTGTATGGCAGCTACTCGATCCCGCCGACCGAAAATGTTGGATTTAAATAGCAAAACTAACAATTTTTCAAAAGTGACGTAAAAAAAATTTCAGCCTCCTAGCTCCTTTATTTTTTGAGTTATCGTGCGGACGGACGGACTTACATGGCTTAATCGACTCAGAATTCGATTCTGAGCCGATCCATACCTTTGACACTATATCTAGCTCGACTCCTTTAAGGTGTCACAAACGTAATGGCAAATTTATTATACCCTTGGACATAGTTCATACGGGTATAATTAGCTCAAACTGAAATGTTGAAAGATGAAAAATTAGTAGAAAGGCCATCTTTTAGCTCTGATTATCGAATGTTCGAATGTGTGATGTAATTACCGTTACTGTACCATTTCCTGATCGGCCGGTAGTTCAATTTCCTCAACTATACTTTCATAGTTTCCTGAAAGAAAAAAACGAAAACTAAAAGCATTACTAAGAAGTCCAAAACTAAGAACTTCATCAGCACCGGAATGGACAACATATAAATAGTACATCATTTTATGTTTTAGAAGAAGTTAACAAAGATGGATAGTCAAGATGACTTCTATGTAACATTGTTTAGTAATGATAATTTAAAACTGTTTGCAGATAACACTTTAGCTTCATTCGAAAATAAATTTTCTATTTACTTTGATTTAAGAAATGCAAATTGGAAAGTTAGCCTTTTAGAAATATATCTGAACGATTTCCTACAAACAGAACAATTTAACAAAGGGAAATGTGCTTTTGTTAATATTGGGTAGTATAATGTTTATGTAAGAAACATTGAAAAACCTCTTGAAAACTTCAAAGTAATCAAATCTATAGGCTACACATTATTTATATTATTTATATGACGATTCGGAATTACATTTGGGTGCTTGAAAGTTTAATTTTTTGCCAATGCTTATTAAAAATATAACTCCTAATCCCGGATTTACTCGAAACCAAGTTTGCAAAGAATTTTTTAATGAAGTTTTGACATATATCTCTAATCCTAAAAATTATGATAATGTAACATTTAAAAAAGTGCCAAAATCTAACCGAGGGGATTTAATTTGAATATCGCAGACTTTTGATGAAGATAGTTTCTATATAAAAGTTAATCATAGTTATAATGTAAAAACATTATTAACTAAATTATTTCAACAGAAAAAAAATATAAAAAATTTCAAAACAAAATTACCTGACCTATTCAAATTATCTGTTGCTAATAATAAAGATGACTTGAATGGAATGGTGATGTAGTTCAATCATCTGTTTTTGGAAGAAGCAAAGTGCGTGCATTGAGAGCTATTAACGTAGAAAATTGTAGAATACCTACAAATATTGAATTTGAAAATATTCGTTACATACCTATAGAAAAAAATTGTTTTGAAACAATAGCGATTAAAATTTGTAACCAATACGGTGATGGAATAAATTTTGTTTCCTGTACTATCCAACAAAAATAGTATTACACTTTAAAAAGCATTGATTGCCCGAAAACAATATAAATACTACTACTCAAATATGATATCCTATAAAACATGGAAAGAGCTTACGTGAGATATTATTCCTCTCAAGTAGGAGGAGGAATCAAAGATATTGGGCCTTTAATACAATTTTATCCAGCTGTACAGAAATGTCGTGGTTTTGGAAATATATTCGGAAGTTTAATTCGTTGCTTAAAGCCAGTTTTTACATCAGGTTGGGACTTAATTAAAAAAGAGACTATAAACACAAGTAAAAATATTTTTAATGATTTAGCATATGGTGCAAACATAAAATAAGCTGTAATTGATCAAAGCAAAGACGGCATAAAAAATTTACGAAAATCAGTAGTTAATCAACTGCATTCGATGTATGGTGGAAGCTATAAAAAGACGAGCAATTTCTAGAAAGACACATTTGAAGTCGAGAAATCGACGAAAAAAGCAAAGTAAAACCTCCGATATATTCAATTAAAAAATGGAATGTATGAAATCTGAAGTACCCGTACAAACAAGTATTTTGCGTTCTGAAGAGGTAGCATACAATCCTTTAGCTTCTTTAGAGGTATCACAGTGAACTATTAAATTGGTTTCGCTTGGAAATGGAGATACATATCGAGATTTATCCTCAACCTACATCAAATTTAAAGTACAAATATTAAAAAAAGATGGATCACTTTGTGGTGCAACCGATAAAGTAGGAACCGGAACTGAAGTAAGAGCAGCGCCGCAGCCCAGTGTTGTAAATAATTTATTACACTCTTTCATTAAATAACGTAATGTATCTCTAAACGGAAAAAACATCACTCCTTCAGATTCCTTATACCATTATAAAGCATACTTAACTACTTTACTACATTATGGTACAGATTTCAGTCAAGCACATCTGGAAGCATCTGGACGGGAATTGGATAAACTGAATGTAAATGATTTCAACAATTCTGGTTCTATATCAAGACCAAAATAATACAACAATTCTGCAATAATAGAATTAATGGAACAATTACATGTAGATTTCTTCAATACTTTCAAATTACTTTTAAATAATGTTCACATTCGAATTTCTTTAGCATTAGAGAAACAAGATTTTTTTATTTTCTTTAACGATAACGATGAAAGCTATTTAAAAATTCTCGAAGCTACGTTATACATGAAACATTTAACAATTAATCCTAGAATATTGATAGCACATAATACTGTACTAGAAAAAACTAACGCGAAATATTTTTATACCAGAAGTGAAATCAAAACATTCACAATTCCAGCTAACACCACTAACATATCATTAGATAATATATTTATAGGGCAAATTGCAAAATCTCTTGTATTTTGCATGGTAAACAATAAAAATTTCAATGGTAAAAGATCAAAAAACCCAACCCATACCAAACCTCACTCAATGTCAATTATATGTAAATGGAGTGCCTATACCAAACTCTGCAATTGAAACAAGTTTTACTTGCATTTCCTTGCATATTTAACCTTATTTAGCGGAACGGGTATATATCATATGTATCATGATAGAGGACATCAAATTTCAAAAAAACTTTTTTCAAAAGGTTATACAATACTAGCTTTTGATTTATCATCACACGGCTCGGGAACTGATACATGTCAGAGTTTATTAAACCAGGGAGTAGTAAAAATTGAAGCAAGACTCAGTGCTCCATTAGCTTCAACATTAACATGTATTGTGTTTGCAGAATTCGATGCCTATATCGAAATTTATAAATATCGTAAGATCTACGTAAACATATAAAAGGAAGTTTAGTGGACCGTCTTTATTCATTTGGAAAATGTCATGTGCTCTAGTAAATGTATCGTTCTGTGCGAACGATAAGAATACAATATTTGTAAAAAATCTTGCTGTGCCTGGAATAAAAGAAAAATGTAAAACTATTGTAAAGGAATTTAAATATAAATTTCCAACAAGAGATTTAAAAGAAATCAGACATCAAGAATTACACGTTTGGGCTATGCACAACGACAGATCAACTAATAATTTAATAAATTTACTTGCAAAATTCGACATAGTGTTAACAAATGGAAAACTTAAAGTTGAATTTTTAACAGAATATATAAGTGAAAATACACGACTAATTGATATTTCTCATTTACAAAATAATGACACACTTCAAATAAATAAAGTGTTGAAATGTAATAGTGCGACAAGTAAACGTTTTAGAGGTGTTTTTGCTCTTGATAAAATACCGAAAAATATTTTAAAA
Organism: Poecilobothrus nobilitatus; assembly: GCA_947095535.1. Classification (NCBI taxonomy): domain Eukaryota; kingdom Metazoa; phylum Arthropoda; class Insecta; order Diptera; family Dolichopodidae; genus Poecilobothrus; species Poecilobothrus nobilitatus. The sequence continues at coordinate 81,799,185 of OX352772.1, read as the reverse complement.
CCTGGTATTTTAGTAATAAATACCGACACTTCTGGTGAAAAAGGAACACATAGGCTAACAATTTTTGTACCAGTTCAAGGCTGTGTAGAATATTTTGATTCATTTGGAAATCCACCATTCCACAATGAGATTGTGAAATTCCTACAAAATCAATCGAAATGTTTTATGTTCAACAATAGGTGTTTACAAAGTGACCTTGGGTATATACCGAAATCTTTTTATTTTTAATCTTATTTTTTAAAAATCTTATTTTACAAAATCTTATTATCCAAAATCTTATTTTTACAAAATCTTATTTTCCAAAATGTTATTTTTCCAAAATCTTATTTTACAAAATCGGCAAATTTCACAAAATGAAACAGAATGAAAAACAAGGTAGAATGCAAACCAACGGTTTTTAAAATGGCACATTTCCAAAACACAATACAAACTGTTTAGAATATTATGACTTCCACAAAAATTTTAAAATTTAAGAAATTTTTTGTAATAAGAAAAAACGTGAAAATAGGACATTTTTGAAATTTTGAGGGGCCATAAGTCCGGAATCCTATATAACTAAGAAAATCCGTTAACACACGTAAAAATATATTATTGAACCTTTAATTTTCATGTCTTGCCGAAGAAAAATTTTTACCGGTGCCTAAGTTGCAGGTGTCTAAAAATAGCAAATTTTTAATTTTTGAAACGTAATAACTCTTAAAGAGGGGGTGCTACCAAAAAATTTTCTGAGAAAACTTATACTAATTCTAAAAGTATTTTCTTATCTGAAAATTTCAGGTTCCTATCTAAAGGCGTGCCGAAGTTATGAAAAAAGAAATTTCATGCAAAATGTGATTTTCACATAACGGTAAATTTAAATAGTAAATTACAAAATATTGCATAATTTTAATGTAGATAATAAAATTTTCGATCTTCTGGTGGTTTTAGATTGCAAAACTATTACGGAGAGCCTGAGATATATACATCTGAAAATGGGGCTTTTTCGCAATTTTGAAGAGCTGCAACTATGGAATCCTTTACAACTAAAATGAACTTTTAACACACGTAAAAATGTATTACTGTAGCTTTAATTATTATATCTTGCAGAAGTAAAATGTGTACAGGTTCCTAAGTTACAGGTGTTTAAAAATAGCAAATTTTCAATTTTTAAGCCGTAATAGCTCATAAACCCTAATAGCTCAAGCCCTAATAGCTCAAGGGGGTGGTCCAAAAAAAATTTTCTGAGCAAACTTATACTAATTTTAAAAGTTCTTTCTTGCCTCAAAATTTCAAGCCTCTATCTAAAAGCGTGCCGGAGTTATGAAAGTAGAAAAATCATGCAAAATTTGGTCTTCACATAACGGTAAATTTAAATACTAAATTTAAAAAAAAATTTTATAATTTTGATATTAATTTGCAAAGTTAAAAAAATACCTGTCGAATGACGTTTTCAGATTGAAAAATTCTTAAGCAATTCTTTTCAAAGTTTGAGGGGCTGTAGCTTCGTAATGGATGGGGCTACATGAAAAAGTTGTTTCACAAAATTATTTTTTTTTATGAGACCCTACCCATGGTTAAAATTTTGTTTCTCTGTCTTAACGGTGTAGAAGTTTTGTAAACAGACGGGCAGACGGACGGACGGACAGAGTGAAACTAATAAGCACATTTTACCAAAATTTTTTTGGAAATGTGCTAAAAAGATTGGTTAAATAAGATCGTTGATAAGAAAACAATGTAATAAATTGTCTACTTAATATTTATATATCTTTTTTACATACATAATATAATAATTAATGCGTGCAAAAACAATAAAACAATATACAATATATATAAATATCATCAAATCCCTCCTAATTCAGAACCTGGCACATAGATACATAAAAATAAATATTCTAGAAATAGCGTATAAATCTGCTTTTGAATCCAACTCTAACATGCCTCCTAATTTAGAACCTCACATATACATACATATATATAAATATTCTGGAAAAAGCGTATAACCCTGCTTTTGAATCCAACTCTATAATCCCTCCTAATTAAGAATCTCCCATATACATAATAAGTACCAGTCCCTATATACATATTCTGTGAAAGGCACATAATTCTAATTTTGCAACCAACTTTAAAATCTCACCGAAATATTTTTGAAATTAAATTCGATATTTTTCGTTTTCAAGACTTTTTTCAGGCTTTTGCAACATTCGGGATTTTTTCAACAAAATTTAAATTCCAGATTTTTTTTTCGGTAAAGTGTCATTCATCTTTTACAATTAGCATATACAAGAGTTTTGAAAAAAAAATGCTTTTTATTATTTTTTTTGTTATTTTTTTATTTAAATCATTAATTTACAATGAAGTCGGAAGAGCCGGTGATATCTGAAGTTTCAGAAATTAAAAAAACTGAATTTCCAAATTTGTTATTATCCTATATTTATTATTTGGAAAAAAAACAAACATCTAAAATACAAATTAGATTTGATTTGAAAACTTTTACATCAACAATAATTTTTCAGCGTCATCGAAAAGTTATTTTCCGTATGAACTACTTAGAATGGTATGCCTTTTATCAGAACTTTATTAACCATGAAACCAAGTTATCTGCTAAAGGAGTTTCCGTAACATTTAATACTAATGAACAAACTAAGAAAATCACTCTACAAATGGATAAGTACCCTCGTTTTTGTCTCATGTTGGATTTTATTCAAGCAGTGATGTTATACAACAGTGTTGTTGTACGTGAATGTGTTTTTAAATATATTGGAAAATGTATTGAAAAAAATAAATTAAGAGTTGAAGAAGAAGATTTCTACATTCCTATGAATTTATATATAGCTCAGTGCAACTATTCCAGGCTATTTTATGAAATACCTATGTTTTTGTCAGAAAATATATATTGGCTAACAATACAAAAAAAAACATTTTTTAAAACCACCTATTTTCTTCTATTAAATACATATATAAATTCATACAATTTTTTACAGCACATCTTTGTAAATTTTCCGTATTCTGATGGTAATGGCAAATGGTAATGAAATTCCTTAGTTTTTGTAGAGGTGAAATTTTATTATCTAAATTAATAACTTCTAATGAATTCGAAACAAATTTATCTAAAAATATCTTTTTCTGGTACCCTTTTACGTAAACGACATCGAATGAATTTAAATGTTCCGCTAAGATATTTTTAATTGCTAAATATTCAATAAATCCATCATCCCAGTCAAGACCATTTATTTGCTTCTTATTAAATTCATTTTGTTGTTGACCATCACTATTTAATTCCTCGAAGAAATACGGTGCTTTAAACATAAAAAACATCGGTACCAGTCAACCTTAAGCTACCAAAGCAAATTCATTCAAGAAATATTGCTTATTTTTTCCAACATTAAATTGTAAATCAACTATTGCTCTCCTACTGCTGCTGTTGCTCTTACTGCTCATTTTATTCTTTACTATATTAAAATAAAGCAGCAGGCTTTTATTTATACCTCTGATTTTAGTAACCAAGGTGGAGGGTACATAGACATTATAGATAGTGGAAGTTTTTGTAACCGTTTGCTATATAATCTAGACCACTTGATTACTAGGCGTTGTGCTGGAGCAAACTCTCTAGACTGTAATCGGACTTCCGTGGACAGTTGGCGTTATCGGTTTTCTGGAGACTTTTTTCAGACATCCGGGGACCGTTTTCGGCTACAGCTTTGCCCATTTTGAACTCTCCTATACAAAATTCAATTCAATACCTCTTATTTATACTTATTATGTATTTATGGAGTTGATTCCCATCACTCAAAATCAAAAAAATGAAAATGAGGCGCATAATTAACTCAATAATTGCTTCCATCCCATGGAACAACACCGGCGGCGTGCGGCGCCCCATGACATAGTAGCAGCTACAAGGGCATACTAGCATTTCAATGTTATGTAACAATGGCATGGTAATATCATAAAGTTACGAGGGCATTGTTACTCCCAGGCGGCGCGTATGCACGACAGCATTGTATTGGTTCTCTGTTAGTCTAATGTTTTAGGTAAACCTATTGAGAGATTCAAATTAAAACAAAATGTATATTCAGACAAAATAATTTATTTTATAATTTTTATTTAAAAATATGAACATTAATTTTAAATTATTATTTATATAATTTATGTTGCGATAGTGGTGTATTTTCATTTAATACTAAATCGTATAGAGCCATGGCTATACGGGTCTTATTTAATGTAAATGTAATATTCCCGTCCAATATGCATATTGATAGGATCAGATACCTCGCACAACACTTTTTTTCCGAATTCAGTTTCGAGAAATTTCGAAGACTCTATTTGGTAGTATTTGTTTTTTACCAAATCGTCAATTTTTTTGTATTTAACATTTTGACCTTTTCCGTCGGCTATTAATTCTTTTAGAAAGGAAGACTTAAAGCAAAAAATACAAAATTAGATAAAATTTATTTATTTATTGTAAAACTTACCATATTTATGGTTTTTGAAAAAATGTTTATGATGTATTTGACGATAATACGACTGTTGTATGACCTCAAATTTCGTATTCTTTTTATATAAAAAAGTTGCATTATTATCATTTTCTGATAAGTGACAGCTTTTATATTTCATTTTAGTTGTTATTAAATTATAACTTAGTAAATCTTCTATATAAATTGCAAATGATAACTTTTGACATTTTTTTAAAATTATTTATTATTTATTAATTATTATTATTTTAATTATTTATTAATGGAAAAAGACTATAATTAAAATTGAAAAGGTTAAAAAATAGATCAAATCCTACTAAATAAATTAAAAATTTGTGTAATAAAAAGTTGCGTTAGAAAGTTTAACATTTAAGTTAAAGTTATGTTATGTATAAGTAGCTAATACAAATAATATTTCTTCTGCTGTGATCCAGAAACGTAAGCAGTTATATTTTTTGTTAAGTTGTTAGAGTTAGAAAGAAAAAAAACAAAAATGGAATCGAACTTCTGTAATAAGTGCAATGTAAGAGTTTCAAATCGGAATGAGCATGTACGTTCATTTTTGCATAGACAAAATGCAGCAAAAGAAGTTGCCGACAACGTGAAATTAATAGAAACAACTTTTAAGGGACGAGTAAAAACATTTTTTTTTTTTAAAACAAGGATGAGTCACTATATTCCAACATTTTTCAACAACAACGTTATTGGAAGTTTGTTTGTTAGAACATGAGCGTTATAAGATAAACGCTGATTTTTTTGCCGAGTATATAAAAATGAATGGAAATGAAAATGATGTGCAAATATCTATTAAATCAATTCATACACCGATGGTTTATGTGTTGAGTATTGCATTAGGGAATATAATTCTAAAAATACAGGAACGTGCAGAAGATTTTCAAGAGAAATATAGTGGATAGGCACTGTTAAAAATAAATGGATTAGAAATAAATGTTAATGAATATCAACCTAGAATTAAGCTTCCTCGAGAGATAGAAAATAAAAAAGCTTGCATAAATATTAAAAATTCAGATATTTATTGCTTTAAATGGGCCTTAATTCAACAAAAAATAATGTCTCAATATCTGGATCAATAAAAAAAAAAATATTAATTCAACTAAAATAAAATTAAATAGAGGTGCATATTCAGTTTTAAACTTTGAGGGAATTGAGTTTCCAGTTAAACTTACACAATTGAAAATATTTGAGGACCAAAATCTAAAAATAAGCATTAATGTTTTTGGAGTTGAAAATAATAAATTAATAGGACCGCATTACTTATCAAAAAATGAAAAAGAACATGTCAATCTAATACTTGTCTAAAAAAAAGAAAAGCGCATTATGTTTTTATAAAAAGTTTACCAAAGTTGCTTCACACTAATTTAACTAAACATAAATCAAAAATTTATATTTGCAACAGCTGTTTGCAACATTTCCATCATGCAACGCAGCTTCAAATCCATAAAAAACTATGTAATAATGTGATAACAATTTTACCAAAGTAGACTGAAAATATTTTAAAATTTGAAAACCATAACCATCAAATAGAAGCGCCTTTTGTGATATATACAGATAGCGAGAGTATAATAAAACCAACTTCAACATGTCAACTAGGTACAGAAAAACCATTTACAACAAATATTCAAGAACACGTTCCTACAGCGTTTTTATATTTTATAAAATGTTCATTTGATGCTTCTCTAAATAAGTATGTAGAGTGCATTGGACCGATGACTTTGTAAAAAGGTTAGTTCTTAAATTTTATCTGTTTATCTTTATTTCTAATTTTGCATTTCTTACAAATTAACAACAGATTGTACAATTCTTTATTTAACATATTAAAATCCAAAAGCGATGACCAAAATTACTTTAGATGAAGAACTAAGGCAATTAACGGAACCTGTATGTCACAATTGCAGTAAGTTTTTAGATTTTACTAATCGGGTAAGGGACCATTGTCATTTACGTGGTCAATATAGTGGTCCTGCACATCTCAGTTGAAATATTTTATATAGAAAACCTTTATATTTCCCTGAATTTTTTCATATTTTCTCACCATATGATTGTCAGCTCTTATTTAAGTCATTAAACGTAGTACCAAGTAACATATCGGTCATTCCTTTGAATAAAGAAAAATATAAATCGTTAACTAAAAAAATCATAGTTCCTGAAGAAAACTATACTTTTGATATTAGATTTTTAGATAGTTTTCGTTTAATGGCCGCTAGTTTAGACAGTCTTGCTAAAAATATAAATGAAAATAATATGCAAAACATTTTGCATTTTTTTGGTAATAATTCTGATCTAATGCCTAAAAAAGGAGTTTTTCCATATGATTGTTTGAACAGCTGGGAAAAACTAGAAGAAAAAAATTTACCACCGGCAACATAGTTTTATAATAAAATTACGAACACTACTTGTTCGATAGAAGATTATAATCATGCTATTACCGTATGGAATTCTTTTAATTGTCAAAATTTATTAGATTATTTCAAATTGTATTTAAAAACAGATGTTTTAATATTAGCCGACGTTTTTGAAAATTTTAGAAAAATATGTAGAAATATTTATAATTTAGATCCTGCAAATTTTTATACTGTTCCAGGTCTTACTTGCACAGCAATGCTTAAATACACAGAAATAGAGGTAGAATTATTTACAAATATAAACATGTACAATTTTATAAAATCAGGAATAAGTGGACGACTCATTTAATATTCTTTGCGTCATTCTGTAGCTAATAATAAATATATGAAAGAAAAACTCAATACAAATAATACATCCAAATACATAATTTATCAAGACGCAAATAATTTGTACGGTTGGGCTATGTCCCAAGCTATACCATATAAAGATTTTGAGTGGATTATTAACTCAATAAACGTTTTAAAAATAGCTGATAATTCGGATGTTGGTTTTATATAAGAAGTAGATTTAGATTATCCAGAGATTTACGTAAATTAAAAATATAAGAAAGAACAATCTATAATATAATACACAAGATGTTGGCGAGACCTTGCCAACATGTAAAAAAATATATTTTATATCTATAATAAAACACTCACACTGAATGTAAACTAAACTGGCAATGATGATATTTCTGTATATTTATTTAATAATTTAAAATTTGATTACCAGAGACACAAATCTTTGACTTAAAGTATTATCAAGAGACACAAACCGTTAATTAAAAATATAAATAAATTTAGTAAATATTATTACCAGAGACCAAATTTTCCACTAGAAGTATTATCAGAAACACAAACCGTTCATTAAAAGTGAGTACAGTCAAAAAAGGTGAAGTACATACATAAAAAACACATTTTCAATAAAAATAAATTCAGCAAATTTTTAATTTTTAAATTTGACCGCCACATCCATTATGAACTGGTCGCAGCGGTAAATTAAAAATAAATTATTAATCTTCTGTTGGCGTTTTCAATCTTTGTTTTGAAAAAAATAAAATTAAAACACCTGAAAATGAAAAGAGCAAAGTTTATAGTAAGTCTCATATTTATGAGAAAAAAATTATAGGCCGATTTTATTCTTGATTTTGTTTTCATTAGTATAAAAGCTGGTAAAAACTTCGTAACAGACTTTAAAATAGTTTTGTTTATTTAGGTTGAAATTTAGATTTTTAACATAAAACATAACATAAAATATTCGAAATTTTTTTATTAATATAAAATTCGGCAGACCTAAATATTTATATTTCATAACAGAAGTCTGGAACTTACCAAATATTATAGAAATGGATATTTTTCTTAAAAAAAAAAAAACTAACATAGAAAATATCATTTTAGAAGCCTTCTCTACAAAAGATCCATAATTTTGTACTAATTTATTATTAGACCATTAAATTAAAATGCTGTCGAAAACGACCCTCACAAAAAAAAAGCCCCCAAAAATTTATGAAATTTCATTATCAGAGACATGAATCTTTTATTAAATATACCAAAGACCTCTTCCAAAGTACATTTAAATAAAATAAATTCAGCAAATTTTTTTCAAGCAAAAAAAAACAAGTAAAAGTAACAGCTGGTAACAGTAAGTCGATGCAACCGACTTATTTATACCCTACACCTAAAAAATTCAAATTAAATTAAAAATTCATAAGTTATTTTAGTTAGGTACTTAATAATACCTAAGCTAAAAAAATACATGTAATAATCCCTCCCTTACAGGTAGTAAGGGAGTCAGTATGATAACGTAAATGTTTTTGAATCTATAGAAATTGTGCAATTGCACAGGGGATTTTCTAGTATAAATATAAGAACAATAAGAAAATTGTTGAAATATAAGAACAATAAGAAAATTGTTAACCAATTTAAATAACAAGAGATAATATGTAATCCTTTATAGAAATCTCAAGCAATGTCTTGAAAACAGGTTAGTTTTACAAAAAAATACACAGAGTTTTAAAATTTAAACAGGGTGATTGGTTAAAGAAATATATTGATTTAAATACTGAATATAGAAAAATTGCTAAAAATACCTTTGAAAAATACTTTTTTAAATTAATGAATAATTCCGTGTTTGATAAAACAATTAAAAATGTTGATAATAGAAAAATAATTAAAATAGCTTATTCATGGGAAAGGAAAGGAAGTCATTTAGAAGGTAGAGCCTTCATAGCAAAACCTTATTTTAATAGTGTCTTAGTTTTTGGGGCTAATCTAGTGGCTGTAGAATTACAGAAAACTATAATACATTATAACAAACCGATTTATATAGGATTCACAATTTTAGACCAGTCTAAAATTTCAATACATAATTTTCACTATAATTATATGAAACCAAAGTTTCAAAATAATTTAACCCTTAATTATATAGATACCGATAGTTATCTAGATAACCGATAAATGGAAGATTTTTATAATGACATAAAACCAGATCTGATTCAATACTTTGATACGACAGATTATGCAAAAGATAACCCATATAACTTTCCTCAGCTAAATAATAAAGTATTAGGTCTATTTAGATATGAAATGGGTGGAAAAATAATTACTGAATTTATAGGTTTAAGATCAAAAATGTATTTTCTTCAGACTTAAAAAAGCAAAAGGGGTTAAAAAATATGTTGTTAATGACTTAAATAATATAAAGGATTACAAAAGTTCTTTATTTCATGATATTATTATTTATAGAAATATGAAAGCTTTTAGATCGAAATTACACACTATTTATACGCAGAATCTTAACAAAATAGCTTTAAGTAGTTCAGATGAAAAAAGATATATATTAAGTTATAATGTAAATACTTATGCTTGGAGACACCATGCTTTAAAGGAAATGTAATGTAAATAATATTATTTTTTAATATGTATTTGATATTACACTTAAGATTGTTAAGTTATTTATATATGCAATTATTCCTAACTACCTATGTATAATATATTAATTTCAAAGAAAATAAACTTTATTATGATTGGTCCTTTAATACATAATAATATAATGTACAGCTTGGTTTTGGGAAAAAGGATGGGGGAAGGATTACTTGGGTGTTTGAATATAGGAAAATTGGGATTATGGAGGATTAAGGGAAAAATTTGGATAGTTATTTTGAAGAAAGAAGTTAGTGTCATTCTTGAATTTCGATATATCGTACACAAATGAATTACCAACTTTTGGGAACACATGTGCATAAGGTTCCATAAACGCAAAGGTAAGTCATGAGATCACCGGTTGAACGACGGGCTCTGAACCAGTATTGTCGATCATGAAGCAAACCTCTACGATCCAGATATTTCAAAAGCTTCTGGTTTACTATTTCTTCCATTACTTTGGAAAAAACCGAAGTTATAGCAATAGAACGGTAGTTAGAGGGATTGCTTTTATTAGCTTTTTTGGAATTGGGAAAACATGCGCAAACTGCCATTGGGTAGGGTGAATACGAAGTAAAGGAAAGATAAAAAAGGTTGCGTAGAGGTTTTGAAATACTTGAATAGGTATTTTTAAGAACCATGGTAGTGATACCATCTGGATCGGCTGATTTTTTTGCATCAAGATTTTTCAAGATTTTTATCATTTCTCTTGTCCTAAAGTATATTTTACCGAAGAAGTAGTCAACTTCAGCAACAGTTGGTGGCTTTATAGTTGACTGAAACAGTGTCGAGTTGAAAGAGAACTGCTTACCAAACAAGTTCGCTTTCTCTTTGGAATCTGACACAATCATGTTATTAATATCAAAAAGCGGAGGAAAAGAAGACCCGCTAGCGTCCTTTTTTAAACTTTTTGCAAATGACCAAAAGGATTTGCTAATCTTTGGCATGTGGATAAGTTGCGTTTGCAACTAATAAGAATTTTTGCCTGTTGATAACTCTCTTGCACCTGTTTCGAACCACTATATAGTTTGCCCTGAGAGCCTCCGATCTGTTGCTTTGATACAGTTTAAAAGCGTCCTCCTTTTTAAAAATGACTTCACTATGCGATTTGAACCAAAATTTGGATTTCCGTTTAATAGTTCTCATGGAGTGAGGAATAAATAACCTCATTCCAAGTAAAATTGTTTCACAAATCGCATTTGCAGCAAAGTTGACATTCGTATCGCGGAAGCACAATGACCAATCAAAGGATCTGAAAAAACTGTTAAAACCCTCCCAGTTCGTATGGCTGTATAGCCATACTAATTTCCTGGGAGGAGTCCTTTGATTGGTAATTGGGCCTATCCGGAAGCTTGTTTTAACCAAACAATTGTAGGAGCCACCCAGGGGGCAACCAACTTAAAACACATATTTTTCTAGGTGTGTGGTCAGGAACAGATCCAAGAGGTAGCTTTCTTGATCAGTACGATCCGGGATCCTAGTGGGATTTTGGACAAGTTGAGAAAGATGGAAAAGAGATGAGAATAGTTCAATTTGTTTCCCAATTGGGTTTTGACTCAGAGAAGTGTTACTAGAAAAGTGAAGCCAGTGTCTATTATGAATATTGAAATCACCCGCCAGAACAATTTCAGTTCCTGGATATGAATCCAAAATTTCATTGATCTGGTTTGAGAGATTTGTAATTTCCACAACAGTTTCCTCTTCACTTGAGTTGGATGATCTGTATTAGAAAAAGAAATGTATGACTTGCTTTCTAACAGGGATTTTTACCCAAATATAGTGGAAAGTTGGGCTAGAACATTTGAATTTATTAAGAGTGTTGAAAGCTGTGTCATTTTTAATATAGATGGCGATACCTCTTTTAGACACGGAACGTGAAACGAGTGTGTAGCCAGTAATATTATGGCCGTTAACTTGAGTTTCACATAGGGCAAGAATTGCTGGTTTGCTAGAATTTAAATCGCAAGTGACGGCATTGAAATTCGAATGTAAACCGCGTATATTGCAGAAATCTACATTAAAATTGGTAATTTTGTAAAATTTTAAAAATCAATATAAGTAAAAATCTACAAATTAAAATTTATAATTAAAGAAAAAAGTGTAATATCAAATTAAAATTTAAATTGATAAAGAAACAATAAAAATTATATGTGTACGATATGAATACCACGAGCTTGGCAACACAATTTGTTTGTGAATTAAATTAAATTAATTGTTTGAAGACTATACAAGACTATACTTTAAAGTAAATGCGTTTAATCGAGATAGATAAATTTCATACAAAAGCATGAGGAAAAATTCCATACAAATTTATGATAAAAAGAGGAAAAACGTGAAAGAATACAGTTGCCTTTGTCAACTCTTAGATACCCGTACGAACCGTTAGTATGCCTGCCACAGCCTGTCACTCTGCTTACAATATTATTTTTTTAATATTTTAGTATTTTAAAATAATTTGGGTGAATTTTATAATTTCTAGAACTATGGGTTGTACATATATTCAAACTATATGTTTATACATTCTTCAAGAGCAATATTCTATAGTACCATTTAATACTAAGCGGTAAATGTATATTAAATTACAAAATAGTAAATATAATTTTAAATATTATATTATATTAATGCGCACATAGTATATTTATATTGTTATAATTATATCGCCATATATTGCATTATTTCTTTAAAAATATTACCATTCATAGAATAATTTCTTATAAGTACAATAAAATACATATATGTATGTAAATACGGCACTATATAATATACATCTATACTCTTATCATTAATATCTTATATCATTATTATCTCTTATCATTATTATCTTATCATTCACTCATCAGATCATACGATATGTAAATAAACATGATATTATATAAGATGTATGTTGCAACTTGCAACAAGCAACCGTTATGTTGTTTATTTATTTATATTTTTTTGTACTATGCATTATATCCTCAATAATTCCAAATTATCGAGTAAAACAAAATGCAAAAAATTCGTTAAAGAAATTTGTTAGAAAATTTGAGAAAATCAAGTAACACTTTCGTCAATTATAAAGTAATTCTATATTATTAAAAAAGTTGTTAACAGAAATAAGAGTATAATGTTGAAGCTTTAATTTTTATGTATTACTTCAAAAAAATTTTAACAGGTCACAGGTGTTATCAAGTTACAGGTGTTTAAAAATAGGAAATTTTCAGTTTTTGACCCCTTACAGCTCCTAAACGGGGAGTGATACAAAAAAAATTTCTGCAATGACTCATACTTATTTTCAAAGATCTAACTTCTGTCAAAAATTCAAGTTTTTAAGTTAAACCGTTTAGAAAATAGAAGGGTTAAAGGATTTTGCAAAACTTGAGTTTTGCATAACAGTAAATTAAGACACCGTATGCCACGACTACATATTTATTGTATATATACTTTTAAAGCTAATAAAAGCAGTAATCGTTTGGCGTTTTCAAAATGAAGATATACCTTATACAACTTGTGGTATAACCATTTAAATATAGAGCTTTTTTGAACCTTTGGGAGCTCTAGCTCCGTAACGGGTGGGGCTACAAAAACAAGTTATTAAAAATAAAATTATTATTTTTGTGAGATCTATCAGCAGTTAAAACTTCATAGCTCTATTTCAAAAAAAATGTGGGGATGTAAAAGTTAGGTGTTCGAGAGCTACCCGAAGTTTTGGTCGGAACTCAACCAAAAAAAATAGGCAACCTACAAATTGCTCCGATAATATTTTGTGTAAATTTCAAGATTCTAGCTTTTTTAGTTTTTGAGTTAGCATGCTGACGGAAGGATGGACGGACGGACATGGCTCAATCGACTTGTAATTTTGATCCGATCCATACTTTTGAAGGTGTATCTAGCTGGCTTATTTTGAGGTGTTACAAACGGAGGAGAAATTTTATTATACCCGATATTTATCGTACGGGTGTAAATATGAGTTACTCTTAGCTTTGTTATTTTACTTCCTCCTTATATAAGGATTTATTATCTGTGATAATTTTCTATCTACAACGATTACATGTATTTATTTATATACAATTTTTAATGCTTTGCATTCATGTACATATTAATGTATGTATGGATAGGTATCAATAAAAATTTGAATCTAATGTTTCTAAAAAAAAAACGAATGTTCCTTATAGAATTCTTATAGAAAAATATGAATTTAGAAAATAGTAATTACTTTTACCTAAATCTAGAAACAATAATTACATACCTTTATTACTTCTTTTTTATTATTAATAATATTATTACCTTTGAAAACTGATTTAATAATAATTATTACCTTTAAATCTGAAATATTTTTATATTCAAATCTGAAATCAATGTTCAATAGCTCATAGCAAGTGTCAATACTCAATTTGAAATGTAATGTAAATAATGTTAATGTTAATGTTAAATAATCTAACTCTACACGTACTTTTCTAATAATAAATTAACTTTTAATGTACTGTGCAGAGTGCAGGGAGCAGTTAACACGTTTTCTATGTTTTATGAATTATGAATTTCTTTTATTCTTTTTTTCTGTTATGTGCAGCATCCGTTTTTGCTATTAAAAATGTTATTATTGCATGCAAGCAAAAGTTTATTTTCTATGATTTAATATAATATATACGTAAATGTTATACCTATTATAAATTTTGAATTTTTTTCATTCTTTTTTTCTGTCATGTGCAGTATTAGTTTTTGCTATGAAAAACTACACTAATAATTATTAATAGAAAATTTTTATTATTTTAGAAATACTAATAAAACTCATATTAATTTGTGAAAATTTAGTATACATATTTAAATGTAATAAAGGTTTAAACTTTTTTGCTCTCAACTTATTTTAATATTTTTTTTTACTATGTAGACTTTATTAATTTTAAAAAAATAAATAAATAATAATAAAATGAAAACAAAATAAAACATAAAAATATTAACTCAGTATTGGGCTTACCTTACATTAATTAAGAACGTTTTGATTTTTGTAACAAGTTAAGTTAAGAATCATGTATAGATCAGGAGAAAACAGTTATTTTAAAGATAATTTTATAATTAGAGGAAGTCGCGTATTTCGAGAGCGAGATAAGTTATTGGATTGAATTAATTTAAAAAAAAAAAACAATTTTATAATTTATTTCTTTAGTATTTAGTTTTATTATCAAAATAATTATGAACATCTTCGATTTATTATTAGGCTATTTATACAAAATTACATAGATATGGTTTAAACATAATTGCTAATTTAGCATTTAAATTTGAAAAACAATTATTGAGAAATTTTAAGTTAAATTAAATTATTATTGAAAAATTACATAATTGCTTATTTAGCATTTAATATTAAATTTGGAAAACAATTATTGAGAAAGTTAAATAAAATTATTATTGCAACGTTTACAAAGTTATTTAGAATTTATTTAAAGTTCAATTTATTTACAGAGTGTAATAAAGGTAAAAGTGCAATGTAAGCTTTAAACAGGTTGATTGACTGTGTTACTGGAATATGTAACTTCTCCCCCCTTGAAAAAGAGCGACGGCCATGTGAACTGGAGTTTCGATGGTTCTATGGTAGGAGCGTTAAATTGGATAATTGGTTTTGTGGTGTGATTTTTGAAAAATAATAATATATAAAAGCAAAATTATAAAGATGGCTGCTGTAGTACTGATTATTAAAGTTATGATGAAAAGGTCGGTTTGTTTTGCATAGAGTGTTAAATCTTCGGTTGAGTCCCTTTTTGTAAATTGATAATTTTCTAATGTTTTAAACGACGTAAAATTGTGTGAATATGTGACGTTAACCTGAGTGAATTGTGTAGTGGGATAAATATTGATTTCATCCCAATGATTTTGTAATATTGAGGAGTATATCACTTCGTTTATTTTAATATCGCAACTCTGGAAGTGAATTAATAGGTTTCCTTTTACTTTTTGATGTTTTGGCCCACAAGTTGTGTTGATGATTGTGTTTGGGATGTTAATTAAGATGATATAGTTAGGTTCTGGTTGGTATATTTCGATATTTACATCCCTTAAGTGTAATTCACAATTAGCTGGTTGATTTTGTAGTAGTTTACCAATACATTTTGAGGATGAAATGTTTTCTTGATGAAACGTTTCTTTGCAATAGTATGTCTGCTCTATTTTTGTGCATTTATCATTTAAGTACAATATATTGTTACTATTTTCAAGTAAATAAGGTTTACAAGAAATTGTTTTATTTATACTTACTGGAAGGGGAATTATGCGGAATAAGGTAAATGTCTCTTTGGAAATAATTGGGATTTGAATGTTAAATATTATATTGCTATCATTATAGTAAGCTTGAAGTGTTAAAAATTCATATATAACTTCATCTGAATTAATAGTAATTTTTTGATTATTGAAAATTTCGTGAATTTCTTGGATTTCTAAAGGATTTAAGATTTGTTTCGATATTATGTTGAGTTTAGCAAGAACAATTGCTTCTGCGATATTTGTTAAATGATTATTTAATAAGTCAATGTTGTAATTAATTTGGTTTAAGAATTGAAGATATTTGAATTTTTTTTCGTCAGACCGTATAGTATTTCGAAGTTCGTCTCTAAAAAGATTGAAGTAATTCACAATAGTTTTTTGTTGGTAATTTATATGATTTGTTATGTTTTGAAATCGTTCGATCATTCTATTGTTAACTAAATTTTGATGGTGGGTTTCGCCAATTAAATTATTTTCATTTTGCATTATTTTTTCAATTTCTTTGTTCAACTGAGTAGCATCGTTTGCGTCCATATTTCCTGTAATTTGTTTAATTAGGGTGCCTAAGCCATTTACAAGTCCTCGTTTTTTCCTGAATCTTGGCATAAGCGAATGAAGTTTAATTTTAAGTTCTTGTAATTTCATACTAGTTATGGTAAGAGATTCTGTTAAACTAGTTATTGGAGTTAAAGTGTCTATTGAAGTTTCAATGTTATTTATGTTTTGTTCGTAATCTTGCAATTTTATGATATGAAGGAAGTTCTTGTGGGTTTTTATGACCTTTGCAGTACCGAGGTCCATAGGTAGGATTGCTTTACTATTAGATAAATCATGGATTTCCATCCTTTGGGCTATTGCCAGAAGAGTTAACCTGTAATTTTTGTTTTCTTTTAAGTTTCGATTTATGTAATTTTTGGTTTTTAGTGGTGATTATGGTAATTTTGTTATTTTTCTTGATTTTATGTTTAGAAAATCTGGGGGTAATTTTGTTTCTTCTACATTCTTTTCTATTTACTGTTTCATTTTCTTGCATCTGTAGGTTCGAATCTACTTTCATTAAGTTTGGTAATATTTTTTTAGGCAATATTTTCTAGTTGGGTTTTAATAGACGGATATAGATTTTTTTGGAATTCATTCAGTTTACTTTGATACTCATGTTCGTTATTGAACTGAACATTATTATTGAACTTAGAAGTTCTTCCATAGAATAGTTCAAATGGAGTATGTTTCGTAACATAATGTATGGCATTGTTATATGTTATTATTGTTTCGTTTAGAATGTCATTATGGTCGGTTTCTATTTGGTTTTCTTTATATTTATGTAAAATGATTCTATAAATTTCTGTCAGGGTTGAATGTAAGCGTTCTACGGGAGAGTTACTGGAAGATTGTTGGAAGGAAGTGAAATGTAGTTCAAAGTTGTATTGTTTGCAAAAGTCTTTAAAAATGTTGGATGTAAATTCAGATGCGTGGTCACATACTAGTTTTGAGGGTAAGCCGTGAAGGCTTATAAAATGTTTCATTGATTTTATTACATTTAGGCCATTTCTGGTTTCTAATGGGTATGCGGCTGCGAATTTGGAAAACTTGTCAACAATAGTTAAATTTAGATTATGGTTAATGGTATATATATCAATATGTATGATACTTAAGGGTTGTAACGGTATTTCGGGTTTTTCGAACTTTAAATTTAAAGGTTGTCTATCGTATTTAAGTCTTATACAAATGTCACAATTATTTATAGTACGAATTATTTTGTTTTTCATAAATGGAAAGAAATATTGTCGTTTTAAATGGTTAAGAGTTTCATTTATTCCCCTATGATTATTCTTTGTATGGTAGTCATTAATTATTTGGTCTTGCTCATTTTCATTTTTTACATCTGTTAGTAATTCTGTGCATCTAATAATTTTGAACGTTTTACTATTTAAGAAAACTTGTGAGTAAACACTTTGAACAATTTTGAAAGTTTCGTTATCGGTATAGACTGCAGTTATTCTATTAGGTGATAAATATTCTTTGAATAGCTTGGTAATACCTTCTATGGTAAAGTTAGTTTGACGGAAAGTTCTTCTTTGTTTATTACGGAAAATTATTTCTAATGAAGTTTGTGGTCCTTTGTCTGTTTTTTGAAGAATAAGTTGAAGGTTAAATTCGTTTAGCGGCCTTTCTGAAATATATATATGATCGTCTAGATTTTCATTAGTTGAGTGAATGGTAGAGGTTGCAGCTTGTCTATTTGTACTAGCTGTAGTGGCATTATTTGTCTCAGAAGTGTTAATATCTTGTACTATAACTCTACTTAAAGCATCTGCGTTTGAATTTTGCGTTCCTTTCTTATAAATTATCTCGTAATCGTATTCTTCGAGCTTAAGTCTCCATCTCACGAGCTTTGAATTAGGGTCTTTTAAGCTCATCAACCAAGTGAGAGGTTTGTGGTCTGTTACGATCTTAAACTTTCTCCCAAACAAATACGGTCTAAAGTATTTTGTGGACCATACTATTGCGAGAAGTTTCTTTTCGATAGTCGAATAATTTAGTTCTTAGTCTGTCAGTGTCCTGCTAGCGTAACAAATTGGCAGGTCACTACCGATAGGTTCTTGAGACAAAACGGCACCTATTGCGAAGTTACTCGCATCAGTAGTTAAGACAAATGGCTTGGAAAAGTCCGGATATTGTAAGATAGGGTCCTTAGTTAGCAGATCTTTACAATTTTCAAATGCTTTAACATAATTTTCGTTCAGGTCAATTTTCTTTCCTTTCTTGAGGCAACTTGTAAGTGATTTTGTTAATGCTGCGAAGTTTTTGATAAACTTTCGGTAATAACCTAGAAGTCCCAAAAATCCTTTAATTCCTTTCTGTGTGGTTGGAATAGGAAAGTTTTTAATTGCTTTAATTTTTTCTGGATTAGGTTTTACACCATCTGTAGAGACGATATCCCAAAAAAGCGACTTCTTTATGTAGAAATTCAGACTTATCGAATTGTACTTTGAGATTAACCTGGCGTAATTTATTAAAGACTTTTCGAAGACTTTCTCCGTGTTCTTGTAAGGACGTGGAGTACACGATAATGTCGTCTAAATAAACTAGACAGACTTTACCTTGTAAATCTTGGAGGATATTGTCCATAACACGTTGGAAAGTGGATGGGGCGTTTTTCAGCCCAAAAGGCATCCTTATATATTCATAATGCCCACCTTCTACGGTGAAGGCAGTTTTTTTCACATCTCTTGGATCCATCTCTATTTGGGGGAATCCACTCGCGAGATCTATAGTGGTAAAATACATACTTTTACCAAGTTTATCAAGGATTTCAGTTATATTAGGAAGTGGGTATCGATCGCTAATGTATTTTTCGTTAAGCTTTCGGTAATCTATCAGTAGTCGCCACTTCTGCTTCCCACTAGCGTCTTTTTTCTTGGGGACGATCTAAACCGGTGAACTCCAAAGGAAGTAACTTGGTCGAATAATTCCTTGTGAGAGCATGTCACTTATTTGCCTTCTTACTTCTTCTTTATGGACATACGGGTACCTATAAGATTTTGTATGTATCGGTATTTCGTCCGTAGTCTGTATTTTATGTTTGACTCCATTTGAGAAGGATAAGTCTTCTCCTTCATGGAAGAATATATCATCGTATTCTTTGCACAGACTAATGAGAAGATTTTTTTCTTCATTATTAAGATGAGAAATTCTAAGAGATTGAGTTATGTCTTCATTATAATTATTTAGTTCGATGGTTGAACTTTGAATATTAAAATTGTTAATTTCTATAAATTCGCTTTCTTCGTAGTTATTAGCTTTTAGAGGTTGATCCAGAAATAAAACTTGAGGTGTAGGTGAGTAATTAGTCACCTCAATGTTACTATACCATTCTTTTGCGTTATAAATTCCTTCAGAAGTAAATAGTCCAGGTTTAATTTCAGTTTTAGGAATGTAAATATCTCCATTTCTTATGTCTACCGGTAATTTGGCTATAAGTTTATTGTTAGGTTCAATGGTAATTTTTTGAGATTGGAAGTTTGGTTTAAAGTAGAGAGGTAAAACAGAGTTTTTTGTTATAAGAGCTTTTTTATTTGTATCGACAATGGCTCCTAAAGATTCTAAAGAATCGTATCCTAAGAGTCCATCAAAATATTTATGAAATTTGAAAATCAGAAATTTACATTTGCCAGATTGATTGAATTCTATAAAGTTAGGTAGAGTAATTCTTTTGTTTAAAGTATGTTTATTTAAAACTGTAGTTATGTGGATGGGGTTAATAGTTTCGAGATCTTCAGGGTGTGCGAATTCGGGGCTTAGAAAGGAATCAGAAACTCCTGTATCAATTAAAAATTTGAGGTTTCGTCCAAAAGGAGATTTTATGTTTATATACGGAAGAATAGTACCATGTTTATTTATGTCTAAGAAACCGATTGATGTTCCGAGGCTTCTACTAGAAAATTTTCATCATCTATTTCATGTTCCATAGTAATATCATTTGATGAATAAGTTTCTTCAGGATAAGAGTATTCATCTGGATTATCATATTGATAATATTCGTCTAGTTGTTGGTACATATTATTATTTGGTACATTTGGTTCGATAGAAACATTAAATAATTCTTTATTAGTGAATTTAGGTTGATTTGAGGTCCGGAAGAAATTATTCTGGGGTGGTCTATTAAATTGATTTGGTTGGTATCTCATTTGAATGGTTTTACTAGAACTCAGCTCCATGGGTTCAGGTTTGTGCATGTTTGGATTATTTGGTCTATTGATCGCGTTGGTTTGATTTTGGTTTGATTTATTTTGATTATTAAATGCGGGTTGTGGGTGGTAAAATCTTGGTTGTTGTTGATAAAATTTTTGGTTGTTGTGAGTTTTGAGTGAAATTATTTTGGTAACCGGTATTACGTGGTGTTGGGTTGTATTGAGGGTAGTTTGAAAATCTTGGTATATTTGGATTTTGTATTCGATTATATATGGGAGAAATCTTGGATGTTGGTCTTAAATTATTAGAAGGTTTATGAATAGCTGGAGTATTTCTTGTATAGGAGATGTTCTGTTCTTCAATACAGAACGAAAAAGGTATAGGTCTCTTATTAGTGACGTTTCGTTACGTTTGTCGGAGTAGTGAAGTATAAGGTTTTGTCTTATTTGAGACCAATCTAGTGGTGTCCCGTACATATTTAAAACTTCGTTGGCGGGACCAACGATTTTATTTCTTATTGTTAGCAACAATATTTGACCGTAAGGAGTGTTACGAGTACACTTTATAATTTCTAATATTTCTTCTACGTTATTTATAAATTCGAATAGCAATCTAGGATTTCCATCGTTATGCGGAAGATCTTTGATTGTATCAGGTACGCGAAGAGAATTAAAAATGTCCATGGAAGTTACCGACTGTGCTTGAGATGTTTGAGCAACTGGGGTTATAACTGTTCGGGGTGTTGGTGGAACAGGAGGATTTGGACCCATTATATTACTATCGGTTAACGTTAAATCAAGTGGGCTTAATTCACTAAGGTTACACCAATGAATGATCGAATTATTTAAATCAAAGTTATTATTATCACTTAAATCTATACTATTTGAATTACCTAAATCCATATTATTTAAATTATTTAATTTATTTGAATTTAATATATTTCCGTCCTGAATATTTGTTAGATTGTTCTTATTAATCTGAATTTTTAGTTTTAGAAAATTTAATTTATCAAGAATGGAATTAGGTATGGAATAAGGTTTAGGTCTATTATTATCTTTTCACATTTACTTAATTATTTGCAAAGAATAAAAATATAAATTGACTTACGTATTAAAAATGGTGAGCTGAGTCCAACCCATAACTTGTAGATTTTCAGATAAGCACAATTAGGTTGATACCTTGAGTCGTCCTTTTCAGAAACTTGTGTCTAATGTTTAGCCAATATTCTCTTGATTTATCCAGATACTTTGGTCAATAATCCTTCGACCAGTTTCAGGAACACACTAACACAATTCACTTATTTCACAATTCACACTATATTATTATTATTTTTAACTTAAATTTTATTGCGCCTAAGGCAGCCTCACCTTAGGTTTGATTATGGCTTGTTTCACAATAATTATAAGTTGAATAGAGTTTATAGTCAATTAACCGTTGACTTTAAATTATTGATTTACCGTCGAGTTTTTAATTTAATGCGAATAACGAAACTTGGACAACTTGTGCTTATCCTACCGACTGCGCCAGATAAGTTATTGGATTGAATTAATTTAAAAAAAAAAAACAATTTTATAATTTATTTCTTTAGTATTTAGTTTTATTATCAAAATAATTATGAACATCTTCGATTTATTATTAGGCTATTTATACAAAATTACATAGATATGGTTTAAACATAATTGCTAATTTAGCATTTAAATTTGAAAAACAATTATTGAGAAATTTTAAGTTAAATTAAATTATTATTGAAAAATTACATAATTGCTTATTTAGCATTTAATATTAAATTTGGAAAACAATTATTGAGAAAGTTAAATAAAATTATTATTGCAACGTTTACAAAGTTATTTAGAATTTATTTAAAGTTCAATTTATTTACAGAGTGTAATAAAGGTAAAAGTGCAATGTAAGCTTTAAACAGGTTGATTGACTGTGTTACTGGAATATGTAACTAGCGCGTAAATTTACACTTTTACTTTTATTTTTTTTTTATGAATTTAAAGAGAAATTTCGATTAAAGCTGAATATTTTGACAAATTTGCGAGATTTGATAGCTTTAGACTTGCAGCATGAGACGAACAAAAACTATGCTCTTTCCGCAGCTCAGCAACTTTTATTAGCGCTCCATTGGTTTGGAAATGGGTGGCAATATTACGGAATCGCTGATATGCATGGAGTTTCCAAGGTAAAAGTATGTTAACTAATAAAAAGGGTTATTGATGTTGTAAACGAAAAGATATTTCCAAATGAAATAAGATGGCCTAGAAATATTACAGAATTTATGCTGTTACCGGTTTGCCGAATGCCGTCGGCTGTATAGATGGCACACTTATAATACTTAGTGCTCTTAGTGAGTTTGAGGATCATTTTATAGATCGGCGTGTAAATCATTCAATAAACGCAATATTAGCATGTGGACCAGATTTACGATTTTATTATGTTAGTGCAAAGTGACCCAGAAAATTATACGTATTGCCACAGTATTAGGAATAGGTTGCTGTATTCAAAAATGGAAAACGGTTGGAGACCATATCGCAGATCAGTTTTATTGAACGATTCAGGATATTGATGTAACGAATGGCTTATAGCTCCGGAACGAAGTAATTTAAATAATGTAGCAATACAAATATATATATACAAATATATAAATACAAACATATAAATCAACTAGACGTTTAATAGAAAACGTTATTGGTGTACTTAAAGAAAAATGTCCATGTTTGAATTATTTAAGATTAAATCTAGTTTATTCTGGCAAAATAGTAAAAACATGTGTAATACTTTGTAATTTGAGTTAGGAAAATATATGTAATGAATATTTGATAAACAATAGAATAGAAGAGCAAATCAAAAAAAATTAAACTATAACTATACGGAAACTATATGGAACTATATGGAAATTAATGGGATAGCATTGATTATCATACTTCAGTTGTAAAGTTGTTGTGCCTAAAGTTTTAATAGGTATTTCCGAAATACCTGTGATTTCGATAGTATCTAGTTCAACATATGTATGGTCATGTAATGCATGAACTTTTATTAAAGATACGCTAGCCCCTGAATCTATCAGAAATTTGCTTTCAATATTTTCTGTTACTTCTAAAGTTAGAGTCAAAATACTAGAAAATGTCTTGTTATCAGGTTTGTTAAAGAATACTAATGGATGAAAATCTTTATTTGGTTTATATAATTTTTTATTAGAGTTTTATTTTGAATTTTCTTCCGGATTTTCGTTTTCTTGTGGATTTAGTTTTTGTTTTTTATTTTGAGTTAGATTTTCTTTTAGATTTAGACTTTGATTTTTATGTAAATTTTGATGTTTATTAAGACTTAAATTTTCTTTTGACTAAAAGTAGAGATTTCGTTTGAGAAACATAATATTTTTTTTTTATTTATTTTAATTCGCTCGTCTGGAGTCTCTCTCTGAATGATCCAGGCTGTGGAAAGTTTCCCGAATCATTAGAATGTATAATCGTTTCGTTTTTTGTTTTGTTATATGCTAAACGTCGGCACTCCTCTACCCTATGCCCATTATGTTTTTTACAATAATTACAAATAATTTCTTTTACCACGGATATATGTGGTTTTTGGTGATAATTAGTACTATATTTATTATTACTATTATTGTAATGGGTACTGAAAGGTTTATTATTTGGGTCGTTAGATAGTTTTTTCGTCTACAATCCTTTGTATGGTGCGTTGTAGACTTGCAGTTACTTTAATAGGTCTTTTGACCAGACTATAGGTTATTTCTATATAGTTTATTTTGTTTAGTTTCTCCTCTTCAATAGCTATGTCTATAGCATTGTAGAGGTTTTGTGGTCTTGCTGACCGGAGAATCACAAGTAATGGTTCTCTAAGTCCATTAACGAAATTATTTAAAATTATATTTTCATTTTGCCTCCTAATGATTTTAGCCGGTGTTTTTTCAATACAGTTGTACTGGAAATGTTCATTTCTTCTAACAATTTTTCAGCCCTTTCTGCTTAAGTAAAAACTGGATCTCTTTGTCCTTGAGCAAAGGAAAAAACTTCACTTTGAATTATTTGCAATGACCTGTGATTCTGAAAATGTATCGTTAGTGCTGTTTTCAATGGTCCCCATTCAGTATAATCTTTATATCTAAGAATAACGTTGTATGCACGTCCTATTAGTTTTGACTTTATTATAACTAAAAATTCTCTTTTATCATTTTCGGAACTAGTACGTTTATACTGTATGTCAGCCATTTCACAAAATTTGTGAAGATCCACCGGTTTTCCATCGAATTCCGGAATCATTTTCATTGCTTGATCTACTTCAAATTTACTTTCAGAAGTATTCTCAAGGGTAATTGAATCTTCTTCTTTCATTTTGGAATTGGTTCTTTGTTTATTTTTTTGTTGGTCAGTTAAAATTTTGGTATTATTTGGTATATAAATCAGTTGTCTGGAGAATATACCAAATTTTGGTATAATTTGGTATATTCTCCAGACTCAGATGAAACATTAAGCGGAAAAAGGTATCTTGCGCAGTGCCAATAACGACAAAGAAAGAAAATTCGTTATCTCAAGTTATCTACTACAAAAATATATTATACAAGAATGTTTATACAAGAAATATGAGAATCGTATAATATAGCAAAGTACTTCTCAAGTTATTTGCCCAGAGAAGGAGTCAGAGTGAGTATATATAAAAATTTATGTTATTTCAATTTTAATTTATTTAGAAGAAGTGAAAAAAAAGGCATTTACAATAAGTTACTAATAACATCTATTTTATTTATAACAAAGAAAACTTTTTGTTTTTACAAGTGAACTTGATTCAATTAAAAAATTAAAATTTATAACTTAAAATTTAATATTTTTTTTTATTATTTTTATATATTTTTTTTTTTTTGTTTCACTTATTTGTTAACTGTGCACCTTTAATGTAGTATGTTGCTAAAAGCTGATGTATTGTTGTATGTTGCTGGAAGCTGATGTACTGTTGTATTGATGTACTGTTGTATTGATTGTACTGATGTAGTGTTGTATTTTAATAAAAAAAGACAATTTTTTTGAAATATTAAATATATTTTTATTTTAATTTATTATAAATAGGTTCCGGTTAACAATGAAAAATTATGTCGGCCAAGTGGCCCCCTCTACTACTTCGGCAGGCTTCCAATCTTTTACCAAAATTCTGAATCACGTTGTTCAATAAACTGTTCTCAATGGTTGAAATATGCTCGATAATGTTGTTTTTAAGCTCTTGAATTGTTGTGGGATTATTGCTGTACTCTTTTGATTTCACAAAATCCCACAAAAAAAATCCAACGGTGTCAAATCGCACGATCTTGGTGGCCACATCACTCCTCCTCTACGAGAAATAATGCGATCTTCTAACTTTTCCTTCAAAAGATCCGTTGTTTCTCTTGCTGTGTGGCAAGTGGCACCGTCCTGTTGAAACCACATATTCTCTACGTCCAAATCATCAATTTCCCGCCACAAAAAGCTTCGGATCATCTCCCTGTAGCGATTTCCATTGACCATAATCGCATTTCCATTTGCGTTTTCAAAAAAATATGGTCCGATGATTCCTCCTGATCAAAAACCACACCAAACCGTAACTTTTTGTGGATGTACTGGTTGCTCTAAGATAACTCTTGCATTCTCTTCACCTCAAATGCGGCAAATCTGTTTATTGACGTAGCCATTGAGCTGAAAATGAGCTTCGTCGGTGAAGATTATTTTGTTAAAAAAATTCTCATTTTCTTCTTGATTTTCGATTGCCCAAGAAACGAATTGCCGACGTAATGCATGGTCAGTTGGTTTTAACTCTTGCGTCAGCTGGATCTTATAAGCCTTTAAATGGAGATCACGATGCAAAATGTTGAATAATGTGGATGGTTTGATGTTTAATTGCTGCGAACGATGACGAATGGAAGTTTTTGGATCTTTTTCAACACTTCTGCTCACAGCTGCTACATTCTCGGTTGAACGGCCACTACGTTGATAAATGTTGCCTCTGTTATCAAGAACAGATCCAGTTTCTAGAAATTTATCAACCATCAGCTTGATGGCACGATTTGTTGGAGCATTTTCTCTACCAAATTTTGTTCGAAATTTCCTAATTACATCTTGAAAACTTTTACCATTTTCAAAAAATGTTGTAATAACAAAAACACGTTGTTCCTTCGTGTAACGTTCCATATTAACTAACCGGAATGTATTTAGAATATACCTAAAGAATATAAAATTCCTCGTATAAAAATTCCAGGTAGAAAAAAAATGGCGGCAAAATCAAAATGATACCTCAATTTTGAACACCCTATATATATACAATATTTTACAATAATTACATATTTCATTGCAAAATAATTGCATATTTTATAAACTAATATTATATGTATTTATGTAGCCATACGTATTTCATCAACTGGTATATCAAAAAAGTAACGTTATGTTTATAAATAATTATGTTTACAATTAAATTAAAACTTATAATCAAAAATCAAAAAATTATACTGAGTTACTTGGAGATAATAAGAACTCTTTCAATTGTCTTTTGAAAGTATTAATATTCTGTATATTTTTAAGATTCTCGGGTAGATTATGGAACATCCTAGATCCTGTAATTGATATTCTTTGGGATGATATTATGTTTCTACCTATGCCTCAACGGATATTACTTCTGCATCTTGTATTAAACTCATACGTATGTCTTTGAACTGAAGATATGTTGTAGTGACTGATGTTATTTAAAATTTTATAAATACAAAGAATTTGCTAATATTGATATATTCCTTTTATTGGGAGAATCTTATTTGATAAATTAAATTGAATGTACTATATTGTAATGGTAAATATAGAATATTTTTAAGAATTTTATTTTGAGAAATCTAAAGCTTATGAGAATAACTATTTGAAGCCCAAACTGTAATACCATACGAAACGATTGAATGCATAAAGGCAAAATACATATAAAACTTAACCCTTTTGGGTATTTTACTTTTAAATTTGTACATTATGTCATTGAGATATTTAATTTCGAATTTATGTAATCTATATGCGAATTCCAATTTAAATTTTTGTCTAGTATAATACCCAAAAATTTAACGTCGTTCACTTCTTCAAGAATATTACCATCGGACTGAATTTGTAAGTTTTCCAAATGCCATTTGTAGAGATCGAAAATTAATAATTTTTGTTTTGAAAGTATTCATTGGTAATTTATTAATTTTAAAATATTCAGTTAATATTACTAGATCGTGTTCAATGTTGGACTTCAATAGGCATGAACTATTACCTGGATAGAAAAGACTACAATCATTAGCAAATAAGAATAATTTACCAATAATTCGTATTTTATTTATATCATTAATAAAGTTCAACAATAGTAAAGGGTCTAAGTTAGAACCCTGTGGTAATCCAATCTTTAAATTTTTTATAGAACTATTATCATTCATAAAATGAACAAACATTTATTTTCCCATTTTATTTTCCCTTTTAGGGCGGAAAAATTTACTATTCTTTTGCCTTTTCCAAAATGGGTCCAACTAATTTTCTTGCTGCTTCTTTTTTGAGTTGTAGAAAAAAAAAATTGAAATGGACTCCAAAAAATAAAAATATTTCATATAAAACACTATTGTTTCCATATTCAATAATAAATATTATACTATAATATTATATTAAATAACAATGTATATTGATTAAAATGTATGTAAATATATGTACAAAAATGGATGTATGTATGTGTGTATGAAGATGAACATATATGTATGTAAAAATGTACATATATGTATGTATGGATGTATGTATGGATATATGTATGTGTGTATTAAATATGTACATATATCTATGTATGTATGGATGTTTGTATGAACATATATGTATGTAAATATGTACATATATGTAATATATGTATGTAGTGTGTACCTATCTACAATTTTTACAAGAATAATCTAAAAAAACAAAAAAAAAATTTTATTATCAATGTCGACAACATCCAAGAAAATGCATCCAATTGCTGTAAAATAAGATGATCCTAAAAAGTCAATGTTATAGCCTTATAGCGGCTTATTGGTGACTATTAAAAACAGTGTTGAGCTTTTGACAGAATATTTAAATAAAATGCATTTCTTATAAAAAATTTAAAAAAAATAAATTTATTTCTCGTTTTTCAGAATATTAAAAAAAAGACATTAACACCAAATAGATTTCAAACTTCATGTTTTCGATATTCTTTGTCCATATTTCCAAAAAGTTAATCACGCTCATAGCCGATAACCGATTTTGTTAATTATATTAAATCTATGACACAAATTCATTTTATTTTTAAATTTAAACACCTTGTTTCTAAAACTTTCTCAAATATTCTTAAATGTAATATATATTTTTTTTATATGTATATTCAAATTTATTATATTTTTAACATATTTATTACGTTACATATGTATATTTACATATATTTATATGTAATTAATAATATTTTTGCATGTGCATATTGTAATATCGACAACATTATTTATTGTCACAATTTTTTTGTTTTCTTATTTATTAATAATAAAACGTTCTAGATCAGGCTTTGATTTTACGACAAACTATTATAATTAATAATATAAAGAATATTAAATTTTTGTAAAAAAGACAATAATATAAAAGTGATTAAAAGTTTAATTATATAAAAGTGATTGTGAGCAATTATTTTTTTTAAAATGAATTTAAGAAAGACCACCTATATACTGATACTGTCAGTATATAGTTGGTCTTGATTCAATGTAAGAACCAAATTTTTTTCTCAATATTGCCTGACTTCATTTACAGTTCTTGTATTATTTGTCATTTTATGGATTTGAGTGTTGGACATCTCATAACCTTTGCATATTTCCACAAATTTTTCAAGTGTTAAATCCCTGGTTTTTAATAATACATCAAACGACTACTGAATGCTCGATGGATTATTCCGACATCAGTACGAAAACCATTGCGGATCGGTTTTCATTCCTGCGAGAAATTTGCATGTTTTCCCTAGACCATGCTACCAAGATGAAGGCCTTATTAGTGGATTAAATGTCGAAATAGAGATTGATGAAACCAAAATAGGGAAAAGAAAATATGAGAGGAGAAGAATTAAGGAAGGTTCCAGGTTGTTAGGAATGATAGAAAGAATTACTGGAAGGTATTGCCTTGAAATCTGCCCTAACAACTCAAGGGATAAAAACATCTTGCTTAACTTAATAAAAAAGCATGTGTAGTTAACTTTATTTGATTTTACTATTTAATAATTATTATTTTACTGAAGAATTTTTAGGTTGGAAGCAATCTGAAAAATAATGGTTTTAAAAACCGAACGGTGAACCATTCTCAAAATTTTGTTGATCCGGAAACTGGCGCTCACATACCAAATATTGAGTGTAGCTAGAGAACTCTAAAACGACGATTTACAAGAAGAAATTTAAAAAAAATCTTAAATATTTTTTAAATTTGGGAATAACAGCAAACAGAAAAATTTGTTTTAGTTTTTATTATATATATGAAAATGCAGTTTCTTTTAATATTCTGGAAAAAGTCCAACACTCTCTTTTTATAGCCATCAACAAAAGCAGTATCCAAAGCGGAAAACGGAAAGTGAAAAACTTAATATAGCTTTGAATAATACATTATTAAAAAGCGATGAACTTCGTAATGAATTAAAACAAAGAAGCTCAAATGAAAATAAAATGAAATTAAGTCAAAGTATGTCATTCTCTGATATTGTGAAAAAATGCATATGCAAGCAATATTACATTACCGTGAATGAAAAAAGATTTGCCTTTAGTAATTAAACCAAATAATAAGCAAAAGTGTGATAAAACAAGACTTAACTTAAATAAGAAGGTTGATCCAAAAAATCTGAAAATATAAATATTGAGAATAGGACAAATGGAGTGATTTTAGTTGAAGTGGAAAATAAGGAAGAAAAAGAAAAAATCAAATGTGCTGTGGAAAATAATTTAACGGATAGTTATGATATAAAAATTCCAGTGGTTATTAAACCAAGAATTGAGACAGTGCATGTTAATACTAAATACACAGAGGAACAAATTATTAAGTAAACTGAAAAAACAGAATCACTTCTTAGAGTTAAGTGAATTAAACGTTTTAAGAATATATGATGTAAAGAAATTTGAAAATAAAATGTACAATGCTATAATAGAAATAGATAAATAATCTTTTCCTAAAATAATTTCTAGTGGAAAATTATCTATTGGATGGCAAAGGTGTAAAGTTTTTGACGGCATTCGAATACTCCGTTATTAGAAATGTAAAGGTTGTAATAACAAATCTGCAAAATGTAAAAATGAGGAAACTTGTCGAAATGTCATCAAAAACACTTGTCATCAAAAACATAAAAATAATAAGTGTAATAAAAATAAATATAAACTGCATCAAATCGAATGAAAAACTTAAACTCGGACTTGATATAAATCATGATACTCTAAGTAGGGAGTGTCCGGTATATTTAAATAAATTAACTTTAAAAAAATAAAAAATTTGTTATTAGCAATTAAAGAAAGATGCCTATGCTAAGATTTATGATAATATAAATATTAGTCAAAGTGAAAATAAAACTCAAAACAGAATTTTTTTCTTATGATATTAATAAAAATGATTCTATTGAAACTTGTAATACTTATAATAATGTTAATTCTGTAAAAAACAGTATTAAAGAGAATATCAATAATAGCAATAGTAAAAGTGATATAAATTTCAAAAACTTAGATACTAAAAATGAATAACAATAATAAAAAGAAAGTTCCATTTTTTTTTTTTTTTTATTTAAACAAAAAAATTTAGAACTAGATTACACATTTGGATCATTCCCTCGCCTAGCAAGGCACTATGAAGCTTCTCAATCTGGATGCTTAATATTAAGATTTTGAAATATTATTTACAAAATTTAGAAAAATGAGATAAAAGTATTTCCATTCAATGATATTTAAATATTAGGTGAAATATAATAAAAACAAAAATAATATTATATATGTACATACATACAATATATGTATATTACTTATTATCCAGCCATTGGTGCAGTGGTTGACGCACCGCTACTCATTCATAAGGGAATGAGAGGTCTTGGGTTCGATTCCCGGCTGGGCACAATAATTATAATATAAAAAAAATAAAAATATCGCAATATATAAATACTTTATATATCAAAATATCTCGTTACACCCCACATTCCTACCAGGAAACAGGGGTCATAGCTACCTGGTACATTTATGTACCACGGTACCTGGATATAAATAAATAAATAAATAAATATTCCTTACAATACCATATATATATATATATAGGGTGTTCAAAATTGAGGTATCATTTTAATTTTAATAAAAAAAGACTTTTTTTTTGAAATATTAAATATATTTTTATTTTAATTTATTACAAATAGGTTCCGGTTAATAATGAGACTACGAGAAATAATGCGATCTTCGAACTTTTCCTTCAAAAGATCCGTTGTTTCTCTTGCTGTGTGGCAAGTGGCACCGTCCTGTTGAAACCACATATTCTCTACGTCCAATTCATCAATTTCCCGCCACAAAAAGCTTCGGATCATCTCCCTGTAGCGATTTCCATTGACCGTAATCGCATTTCCATTTGCGTTTTCAAAAAAATATGGTCCGATGATACCTCCTGACCACAAACCACACCAAACCGTAACTTTTTGTGGATGTACTGGTTGCTCTAAGATAACCCTTGGATTCTCTTCACCCCAAATGCGGCAATTCTGTCTATTGACGTAGCCATTGAGCTGGAAAAGAGCTTCGTCGGTGAAGATTATTTTGTTAAAAAAATTCTCATTTTCTTCTTGATTTTCGATTGCCCAAGAAACGAATTGCCGACGTAATGCATGGTCAGTTGGTTTTAATTCTTGCGTCAGCTGGATCTTATAAGCCTTTAAATGGAGATCACTATGCAAAATGTTGAATAATGTGGATGGTTTGATGGATTGCTGCGAACGATGACGAATGGAAGTTTTTGGATCTTCTTCAACACTTCTGCTCACAGCTGCTACATTCTCGGTGGAACGGCCACTACGTTGATAAATGTTGCCTCTGTTATCAAGAACAGATCCAGTTTCTAGAAATTTATCAACCAGCAGCTTGATGGCACGATTTGTTGGAACATTTTCTCTACCAAATTTTGTTCGAAATTTCCTAATTACATCTTGAAAACTTTTACCATTTTCAAAAACTGTTGTAATAACAAAAACACGTTGTTCCTTCGTGTAACGTTCCATATTAACTAACCGGAATGTATTTAGAATATACCTAAAGAATATAAAATTCCTCGTATAAAAATTCCAGGTAGAAAAAAAATGGCGGCAAAATCAAAATGATACCTCAATTTTGAACACCCATAATTATACGTTTTTTAGTTCATTAATTTTACACTGAGAGATTTACTAAATTTAATTTATTAATTTTATATAATTGTTAATAATTTGTTAATTTTATTCATTAATTTATATTCATTATGATTATTAAAAAAAAATTTTTTTTTTTTAGATACAACAGATAGATGCTTTATCCCGTTGTATCCCACCGCTGCCACCAAAAATGTTATGAATAAAATTAAAACTCCTTTTTTTTATAAAAATTAGTTTTATTCTTTATTAAAAACATATATATATATTATTTGGTCTTTTTGACTATTAAACTCTTACCGACTCGTCCAATCTTTGAACTTTATTATATATCTTGGAGATCAGGAAAAGAAAATAAAAGAATATCAAGCGTTCCAGTTTTAAGTGGTACGCTTGGGTCAAAAGATATCATTTTAATTTTGCATTGCACATGTTAAATTATATCAATTGTACTTTCTTATCTACTGAAAAATGTACAAATCCATTTTTATTGCGAAAAATGAATAAACTGACCTGTTTCAATTTTACATTGTAAATTTATTTACATTATATACATAATATTACTGAATCATAATATTACTTTTAGTATGTCATATTTAACTGTGTTAAATAGAATCATATTTCAACAACATATGAAATAATATGTTAGTGAAATATGATTTGTTTTAATCAGTTATTATTATAATTTAACATTAATGAGGAAGAGTATCGTGAACCTCAAATCGGTTCATAACATTGACTTTAGACACTTCACACTCTTTTTTTACATGTATTACTCTTTTAGGGCGAATATTGAAAGCAGTCTAGAGTACACTAGAAGATTGACAGATAATCAATTGCGATCAGACATTTTACTGCACTATTTTCGAATGCACTAAAAAAATTTCGGGGTTTTTCGGAATTAATTTGCTAAAGCTCATAATAGCACCTATCGTTTGAAATTTTCAGATTGAAGATATTCCTTATAGAACTTGTGTTATAACAATTTAAATATAGAGATTTTTGGGGGCTTTGGGTGGCTGTAGCTCCTTAACGGATGGGGCTACAGAAAAATTAATATTAACATAAAATTAATATTTTTATGATATCTATCAGCAGTTAAAATTTCATGGCTCTATTTCTAAAAAATTGTGGAGATCTAAAAGTTAGTTGTTCGGGAGCTACCCGAAGTTTTGGTCGGAACTCAACCAAAAAAATTAGGGAACCTACAAATTGCTCCCAGAATATTTCGTGTAAATTTCAAGATTCTAGCTTTCTTAGTTTTTGAGTTAGCGGCTTGACGGACGGACGGACATGGCTTAATCGACTCAGAATTTGATTCTGATCCGATCCATACCTTTGAAGGTATATCTAGCTCGCTTATTTCGAGGTGTTACAAACGGAGGAGTAATTTTATTATACCCGATCTTATCATAAGGGTATAAAAATATAAATGCATGTACAAATATTATTAAATCACATACAAAAAGTTAAAATAAAGAATTGTCAATATTGTTATACTGATAAAATATTAATTCTACTATATTTCCGTTCGACGTTGTTTACACTGCGCCAAAGTATATTATGACCTATTATTTAAATTATAATTATTAATGGAATTCAATAATTGGTAAATATAAGTAAACATTATAAGCAATAAACCAGTTATCAAATAATTAAAAAAAATAAAATAATAAAATGAATTATTTAGAAATATGAAGTGTGTATCAAATCGAAAATTATATAATACAAGAAAACATTATAGACCTGCCTATATAAGAAAACAAAATATGATTTATATATTATTACACTTAAAAGAGAAAAAATAAATAAATAGAATTGTTTTAGTTGTGTTTGTAAATAAAAAAAGCCGAATTTTTGTTGTATAAAATTATATTTATTTATTTTATTTTTTATTTTTATTTATTTCTTCCATAATTTACATAATGCTATATACGTAAATAATATTATTTGTACAGAGATATAGATTTATAAATATGATCTTTACAACTGAGAAATTAATGCTAGGAGTAATGCTATGCATATTAGTTCTATTAATAATTAAGGAAAAGGAAGCAAAAACCTTATTTGATAAATTTTTGTATATAAAAGTTAAAACTAACTAAAAATAACCTAACCTATATTACAACTAATTTCAGTTTATTTGATATAAATTTTTGATCAAAATATTGCTTGAGAATTGTAACTTGTAATTAAATTTAAAGTTTATTATTGCAATTTTGTTTGTAATAATATCTATGTTGGCTTTCCGGTGTAGTTTTTCAGTGGAATAATAAAAAGGTAAATTATAAATCATTTTAAGTATTTTATTTTGTGCGATTTCAATCACCCCAAATTGGTGAACCATATGTTAGAATCGGTTGGATTATAGTTTTAAAGATAATTAATTTGTTATCAACTGAAAGAACTGAATTCCTGTTAAGTAGTGGATAGAGGGATTTGACACATTTATTAGTTTTTCAACGGATTTATGAATGTGATCCTTGAAAGTTAGTTTTGGATCAAGTGTTATGCCTAAATATTTGACGGAGCTTATCCAGTTTATTTGCTGTGTACTAATACATACAGGGTGTTGAAATATATCGCATTGCATTTGTCAGCACTAACTTCAATTTTCCATTGATTAAAGTGATTTAATAAACAATTGAGAGCACTTTGTAATTTATTTTCAATTTCTGTACCCAGTAAACGATTATGCGATTTCAGCGATTATGGCGATTTCAGCGATTATGCGACTTCAGCGATTATGGCGATATCATCTGCAAAAACTGACAGTAAGCAGTTGTTTGGTTTAGACAGATCAGAAGTAAATATATTATATAAAATAGGGCCAAGTACAGACCCTTGTGGAATCCCAGCACTTAATTCGAAACGATTTGATTTCGTATTACCTATGTAAAACAGTTAGAAAACTTTTCATTAAATTGGTTAAGTATACTAGAAATTTGAGGACTTTCATTTTATGTATTAAGCCCTTGTGCCATACTTTGTGCCATACATATTAAATTTTTTATTTTTTATTTATTTTACATTTATCATAATTAAAACTGTAAGAAAAGATATATTTATGTATATTTATATATATGTACGAATATAGACACAAATATTATACATGAATGAAATATAATGATAATAAGCAATATATACAAAATAATATAACAGTCAACTACAAATTATTAGTGGCGAGTCTACACCAATATTTTGTGCTTTGCACTAATAATTTATTAGTAAACATTTATTAGTAACAAAAAAGTTTTATGAAACGAAAAATTATTACTCCATATTTATTAGTACTAATAATTATTAGTTAATTAGTATTAGACTAAGAAAAATACCTACTCCAGTATTTCAAAACCTCTGCGCAACCTTCTCTACCTCTTCTTCAGTTCAGGTATTCATCCTACTCAATGGAAGGTTGCAAATGTTTTCCCAATTCCCAAAAAAGGTAATAAAAGCGCCCTATTGTTATAACTTCGGTCCTCTCCCAAATAATGGAGACAATTGTGAACCAAAAGCTTCTGAAATATCTGGATCACAAAGTTTGCTTCATGATCGTCAATACGAGTTTAGAGCCCGTCGTTCAACCGGTGATCTCATGACTTATCTTTATGAGAAGCTAAGCATCAGCCTTCATCATTCTGGTGAACCTGATGTTGTGGCTTTTGATATTTCTAAGGTTTTCGATCGATTTTGGCACGATGCTTTATTGCCAAAAAGCAAAGCATTAGGTTTAGGTAGGGTCTTTCTAAAATGGATAGGCGATTTCCTTTCGAATCGTACGATTCGTGTACTGGTCGATGGATATTCGTCTGACAAATTCAAAATAAATGTTGGTGATTCTCAAGGATCAATTTTATTACCCACTCTCTTCTTAATATTTATCAATGACCTACTTTCGCAGTTTTGCTTTCTTTTCCATAGTTTCGCAGACGACAGCACCCTTTTAGCTTCCCATGAATTTCATAGCCACTGTAACATTAATCACCAGATTAATACAACAGCAGACAATTTGACTATTAGTGAACTAAATAAAATTTAGTAAAAATGAGGTGAAGTCAACAGAGTTGGTTGCAACACCAAAAAAATACAATGCTGTCTGGTCTCGCGGAAAATTGCCACTGTTATTCCCAAACTACTATTTCAAGGAGAAGTTTTGCAGCATTCAACAGATTTAAACATGCTGGGTATCGAGTTAAACCAAAAATTGACTTGGTCAAATCACATTTTTGGTATAGCTATCGCTGCGAAACTTACTTTTCCGCATCTGATATTCTCAATATCTATAAAACATTTGGGCTGCATGCCTACAGCGCTGGGTTCTTTAGATAATGTGCAAAACAGAGCTATTAGTCTTATCAACGACTCCAGTGTAACGTTAATGCTCACTCCACTCAGCCATCGTCGCACAGTTGGGACATTAACCTTGTTTTATAGATATCTCGTAAGCATTAACACCTGTTCCAATGAAATAACATAGTTAATGCCTCCACTCAAACTTTTCCAACGAGAAACAAGAAGGGCAACAGAAGCTCATCCCTACCATGTAGAGTTATTACAATGTCGAAATACAGCTTATGGAAACTCATTTGTCATGCGTCCCTTTTGTGGAACCATATAATATCGCATGTGTTCCCTAAAGTTGGTTATTCATATTGTGTACGATTTACTTAAGCTTAAGAAAAACATTAACCTCTTTCTTTAAAATGTCTCTCCAAATTTTCCTACCTATCCCCCATAATCCAAATTTCCTAATTCCAATTTCCCCGATTATAATTCCCACATCCCTATCCTCAAAACCAAGCTGTACATTTGTATTAAAGGTTTCATACTAAAGTTTATTTTTAAGAGGTGGGTGGTTTTGGTTGCTTAAATTCCAACACTACCCTGAGGAACCACGTGCAGTTCCTCTTGGTGATTTTAGAGTTTTCCACCAACCCTCGAAAAAAAAGGGAAAAAAAAATACTAATAGTAATACTATGAAGTAGGGCCCTGACCACAAGATCAATTTTTAAATATCGTATTTGCATTTAGTATAACTTTTTTTCGTTTAGGTAAAAGTTTTCTTCAAGAGCAAGTTTTTGCTATTAAATGCAAGTTTAAGTTATTTTTTTTAAGAACAAGTTTTTGCTTTTAAGTGAAAATTTTTCGTTTAACAAAAAGTTTTTTCTTTTAAGTACAAGTTTTTCGTTTAACAAAAAGTTTTTGCTTTTAATGTGGATTTATATTGCAATAGTAATGTGTGGTAGCATTGGCAGATGTCAAACAGATGATAAAATCGCGCCTAAAAAGTTTTCGCATATTGCCAAGATCTTTTCAATAATGCCACACATGATCGTAAACAGCTGATTTTATATCAAAATTTTATTAAAGCTTTCTGAACCCAAGCAGGGTATCCAGAAACCAGGTTCCGCAAACAAAAGTTGTTAAGCTTGGCGAGACCGTTTTATTGATACCCCACATGATAATATACCGCTGACTTTTATTTTAAGGGCTTATAAACAATTTCAGGAACCAAGCAGGGCGTTCTAGAACAATCTTTCCCAAAGAAAAGCTGAGGAGCTCGCTAAGGTATTTTCAATGATACCCCACATGATCAAATACTCGTACAGCTGGTTTTATATCAAGGGCTTATCAAAGCTATCTGACCCCAAACAGGGCATCCAGGAACCAGGGTCCCCAAATGAAAGTTGTTAAGCTCGCCTAGGCCTTTTTAATGATACCCCACATGAGGATATTCGGGTATAAATATTGAAATCTCCATACATACAAAGGGCTAAAAGGGCTCCTTTAGAACCAAAAAGATCCAATTTCAGATTTTCTTGGATGGTTACACATCAAACTTTACCAAATACCTTTTGCGGTTGGTCTCTAGCTCATCTAGAAGTACTTCATCTTTTGAAACGAAGTAAGTAAGTGAGTGAGTGGCTCCAAGCATTTGTTAGAAGCAGCTTTATATATAAGTTAATTCATTTGTAAAATATGTTACTTACTTTTGTGCCCAAGGCAGCCTCACCTTGGGAGTATCGGAGAAAAAGGCTTGATTCACAAAAGTAATAGTTGAATAAAAACAAGTTGATTTGTTTAGAATTCAGTTTATTCTTCCTTTTCTAATTAATTACATTATATTTATATTATGGGGGCCCTCTGGCATTTATAAAATACGCTGTAAATATGAGGGAGAGTGGGTTCGAATCCCACACACGTCGTAAAGGTTATACCTGCTTACAACATGTAAGGCCACGCTTGAAAAGCAAAGGCTGTGTAATTTCCATGTTACATTTATGTGGCAGGGAAATGTACTAAAAAAATAAAAAAAAAAATAAAAAATTTCTATTAAAATTATTAAATTATTGATTAGGAAATATAACACTTTCATAATTTAATTATTTACAGTAGTTCTAACCGGAAAATTAGAAATTTACACAAAGCAAAAATATAAAAAGCTTTGATTGAAATATGATATTTAAATTAATAATTTGTATGATTATAAATTTGGTTTGGATGCGTGTGTTAATTCCTCCACTTGTTAAATTTGGAAGTCCTTGTTCGGTTGTTTTACGTTTTCGATCAAGTCTTTCATTTGTTTGGTGGATATTTTTAGTTTTTTGTGATTCTACTTTGGCAACTATTTTCAGAATAAAAATAGTGAAAATAAGGAAGAGTAAAAGTGAGAAGATTACTCATTTAAAGTTACTTTAATTTGCTAGTTCGTCGTACAACAGATTTATACGATTGGTGTTGTCGATATTGGCTTTCTAAGGTAGAGACAATTTAATTTCGTGGCTTACTTGTGATATTGTGAGTAATTTGGAAGCATGTCTCTATATAGGGGCTGGATAATTTTGCTTCATTGTTGCTAAATGTTATTTCATTAATTTTTATTGAATCCTTAAACTCCAGCAAAAATGTCCCTTTTATTATTGCTTGATGATTATCGAATACTTTAGTTTGAAGTACGTTGTTGAGTTGAATCATACCGTCTGTTATATGTTGAATAAGTGGTATGTGGAGTGAAGTTTCTGTTGGGCAAAAAGTTTTATTGTGGTTCAGTAGTTATGTGACGCATTTTGAATGATTTGGCTGGCATATGTTTATTAAAGTTGCATTTTTGCATTCTGTAAGTGGCTGTGAGTAGCTTCCGAAATCTGCTGCTTTATTTGTTTCCAGTTTTCTAACAGTTTCATTTCGAA
Organism: Poecilobothrus nobilitatus; assembly: GCA_947095535.1. Classification (NCBI taxonomy): domain Eukaryota; kingdom Metazoa; phylum Arthropoda; class Insecta; order Diptera; family Dolichopodidae; genus Poecilobothrus; species Poecilobothrus nobilitatus. The sequence continues at coordinate 81,758,931 of OX352772.1, read as the reverse complement.
TCACCGGGTACATTGTCTTGAAATTACAAAGTTTGTTTAGGCGTGGTATTTTAAAAATATAATAAATTAAGTTTCCGTTTTGCAAAATTTTTATTAATCTTAAATTTTAAAATTAATTTTTTTTAGCTACAGTTAATAAGCTGTTAATGCTTATTGGAAAATTGTCAAGATTGATCTTCATTTCAATGTCATCTAGAAGAAGTAGATTTACAATTTCACTTCTTGTCAGTACTATTGATAGCGAGACAGTGTTTAAATAGTTAATTATATTATTTCGGTTGATCAGAGTTCAGTTTAACTTTTAGAGCGGTCGATATGATTCTCGTTATATTGTCGTAGTCGGTTCATTTCGTTCGTAATTTCGTTTATTCTAACTTGGAGAATGGAGTTTATTTTTGCCTGTCGGTTATTGTTATTATAAAATTTACGACACTACGAAGAAGGTCGATGAACCTGGGTATTCGTTTTCGAATTTCCATAGTACGAATTATGTATAAAAATTCGTCTGTTTGTTGTTGTAAGATAGTTCGATGCCAAAATGCGTTTGTCAGTTGTTTTATAAATTCTTTGTTTTCGTCTATAATTGTATTGAATTCTGTAATGTTGGATGTATAAATGATGTAGTAAGAGTTAACGTATATCGCTACTTTTCCTAGCGATGAAGTGTTCCGTCGTGTGGTCTAGTATCCTGGCTGTGGTTAGCCGGATGAACAATCTGAAAAAAATTAACGAACCTTGCTTTTGTAAATCTTTTGGAAAAAGATGGAAATCTAATACGACTGCTACGCCTAAATCTTTTTCTATTGTTTTTTCTATAAAAGCTTTAGAAAATTTGTTACCTAAATGTTTGTTTGTCCGTAAAAAAACCTTTTCGCCTGCGTTATAAATGTTTATGTTATTGTTATGATTTAGCGTATTTAGGATTTTTTTGTTGCGAATTTATGAGTTTATTTTTAATTGCTCTATTTCTGTTGTAGAGTGTTGGTAAGTATATTGAGACGTTTTTGTTTTATGACAGAGTGGATTAAATTGTTGTATTTATATGTGGCTAAGAGTATATATCGATGGTTTCGGTAATGTTTTGCTGGTTTTATATACAACGAGCAATTTCAAGTAGCGTCGAATGGAAACCTTCGACCTGCCTATTGCTTTCGCTGTGCGATATTGGCATAAAGAATTGTTTTATACTAAAATGATCCCTTAATAAAGTTTTTATACTGTTAGAGCCAAAAGCTCTTTCGTTATCCTATGATTTTGATTTTTAGAGCTTCTTTGATGTCCATGGTGGTCCTTGATGCTATAGGCTTAACAATAGTAATTTTGACAATTTATTGATGCACGTGAGAAAGTGTTGCTTATCTGTAATCAAAACGTCTATATGCAAGATTTTTGCAGGTAATTCAGGTATTAGTATATTGGTTTCGGAGGGTACCGTTGGTACTTATTTTCTAAGCATATTTTGCAGTTTGTTAATATAGATTTTAGAGCATTTTTCAATTGTAATTTAGCAAGGTTCCAGTTTGGTTACAATAGTAATAGCAAGTTTACAATAAAGTTAATTTATTATTTTTGAACTAATTAGTTTTATTATCCTTACTTATTTTAAGTTTTCTAATTACGATTTTAAAGGCTTAAATTTAAGATTTTTTTCTTCCCACTGCTTTCTTTTTAAATGAAAGCAAAAGCCGACAGTTTTTTCGTCTATATTTTCAATTATTTCAATAATATTAGAGTTTAAATTACAAATAATCTTTTAACAGATTTGAAATTTTTATATTTACTTGTAAGAAAAATTTAACTATTATTAAATTTTAGTAAATTGACAAAATTTTTAGAGTTTAAAGTGCAAATAATCTTTTAACAGATTCAAATTTTTTTATATTTACTTAAAAAAATTTTTTAACTATTATTTTGAAGTATAATAAAATTACAAAAACTTATTAAATTTACAAAATTTATTTAAATAATTTTTTAACATATTTAAATTTTGCAATATCTACTTCTTTTATTTATTTATTATCTTTTTTTCTTATTTTTTTTTTACTATCGAGTATACCGACTACCGACTCAAAAATTACAAAAGGGAAATTCAAGAAAGGGAAAATGGTAAAATAAAATCAATCTTGACTAACATTAATTGCATGGATTCGATTTGGGACCAAAGTGACGAATGAACTGTTGGGTTGTTAATTACTTCTTGCACCAGGATCTTTGTTAATCCCACTTGTTGTAGTAGTGTTCTCTGGATGTTTAAAAAGTTTTTTCTTCCTATACCGGGATTTGTTTAACTATATGATTCAGAATTTTTCACACTTTTTACCGTTTTTAACGCGTATATATTTTTCGCACTGGGCTCCACGTTGGGTGCCAGTCAATTCATTCGTTTAATATGTTCCTTACTTTAGTGCCCAAGGCAGCCTTGGGAATATCGGAGAAAAAAGCTTGATTCACAGAAGTAAGAGTTGGATAAAAACAAGTTGATTTGTTTAGAGTTCACTTTGTTCTTCCTTTTCTAATTAAATACATTTATATTTATATTAAAATTAATGCTGATTAGGCATTATAACATTTTTTCTAATTTAATTATTTACAATAGTTCTCACGGGAAAATTAGAAATTTGCACAAAAAGAAAAATATAAAAAGCTTTGATTGAAATATGATATGTAAATAAATAATTTGTATGATTATAAATGTGGAGTTGTGTTATAAAGTTGGTTATTAGTAAGGTATTATGAAGTTAATTCGGATGCGTGTATGCAGTGCGTAAGTCATCGGTCTTTCAGGCAAAAGGTCCCGGGTTCAAACCCCGGTTAGGTCAAAAATAATATATAAAATATAATAACATAATCTAAACAAAATATTAAATATAATTATAATTATAATCGAGAATAGATATATTATATTATATATCTATTCTATATTATTTTTTCATTAAAATAGTGGTACAGTACATTAATAATCAAGTACTGACTTACACAGTACAACCAGATAACAGAAAAGACAAGACATAACAATTAACAATATGAAAATTTAAGGGACAGTAAAAATTATTTGTTAATTAAATTAAAAGGATTTTGGATTTAGGAATTCAATTTCAATACAAAGGTTTATAGGATTTTGCTTATGTATGTTGTATATTGTATTGTGGTCAGTGCCAGTCCAGTGGTGAACTTGTTCAGTTGTTTTTCTCATTTGGGAGATTTGGAATTTAAAATATCAAAGATGTTGAAAAAATCGATTTCTTTTTGACTGGATCGAAAATGTGTGAATTTTGAAAATATTAAAGAATAAGTACCTATGTATAGTACCTAATAGATAAATTTTTGCTATGTATTGGGTGCATATTTGAGAGTTTTAGAATTGAAACATTTTTAAAATAATAGGTTTTATATTAAATGCAAACTTTATGAGTTTCAGTTAAGAACTAATATGTAAATGCCTATATATTATAATAATTTAAAATAATAATCAATTTTTGAGTTTATTTTATAATAAATTTATTTGTGAGAATGAATACTGTATATGTAAATATGAATTTATGAATTGAAAAAATTTTAATACATTTTTTTTAATGCAATAAAAAATATTTATATTTTCCGTGCCATCTTACTGTGTATACAAAACGTCGGTCGTAAGTATTTTAAAATAATATGTAATTGAAAAAGTAATTGTACCTTCCTAATTGTAAAATTTTTTATATGTGACTCTCTTAATAATATTTGTATACCTGTCATAATATGTATTCCAATTTTATGGATTTGTTTTTAATAATTTAAAAGTTCGTTACATTGCTTTACTTTTTTTTTTTAATTTCCTTTAAAGTATTTATTTAGTTTAACGTTTTGGTAATAATAATTTGCGGTTTACTAATAGATTGGTAGTCCGGTTGTAACACCAAATTTATCCATTAATCCTCGCTTGCAGGATTACGAACTCAGACAACAACTTTTGGGTTCCAAAAATGAACAAGATGTTCACTATTTAGCTGTATTTTGATCTATATTTGCTCGATTTTCGAGCATCGGGCAAATACTCGTTATAATAATTGTACCAACAACATTTTCTAATAATTTCAATGCACACACGTAAGATAAATAATAAAAATTTATTTATATAGATACATATAGATAATATTTGTATACAATGTATTTTTTTATTATTTACCTATTTGATGGATTTTACATTGAAACATTTTATAAATTTTATAAATAATGTTGAAATGTTAATGTAAAAAAAAATATTTAGAAGGTATTTTTAGTTAACTATAAAATCAATGTTTTATACATTATTTTTTTACATACATATTATTATAATATCCATATACACACTTATGCACACTTATAAAAATTATTTTTGAAGTAGACAATATAAATTTTAAAATGAATTTTGGAATATTTCATTAACAAAAAAAATTTAATTAAATTTTTTTGCAAGGTTTTATGGCAAACAGATATTTTTTCCAAGATATAACTGACCATATTAAATATTGTATTTTCTTTAAATTAAAATATAGAAAAAATTTATGTAATTTTTATAATCTGTAATTATCAAGATACTGATACTGTTTTTACAATTGATATAGAAATAAAAAAATTAAATTATTAATACATTCTTTTATTTTCTAATTCCAACTGAATTTTTCTTAAAGTTATTGAAAGGTTATTTTCGACTAATCCTTCAATAACTTTAAAAACTTCCGGAGTCTGGGTGGTCTTCTTATGATTCCCCCATGTTTTTTTATGAACTGCTCATCATCGGCACTATACCTTTTAATGGTACTGTGAGCTGTATTGCAATTTAAAATTAAAGTTTTAGCAGCTGCATGAATGGGCACTCCGCTTTCGTACAGATGTAAAAGAATCTTTTTCTTGTTTTCCGGAATAGTTTGACGAAATCGTTTCGCCACAAGTGTAAAATTTTCAGTTTCTGACATTTTAATTCTAAAATTTCAATTGCAATGAAAAAATGTTACAATGTAATTTAGCAAAATTTTTTTAATAACTTTTAATAACTTTTGAATATTAGTAATTAATTATCATATGCACTTTTATTACTAAATAGCCGATAGCCGAGGCAGCTAGTCCTATAAAATTAGTTGTATTCTTTTTTTTACTAAATGTAATTAATAAATATGATAATAATATCATCAATATAAATACCATAAATCAAAATAAATTGTCTTTAAAAATTTTCATGGTCGTTAAAGCAAAAATGACATTTAACATTTATCATAGACAACATTATATAACATTATATATTACATTTATCATAGACCACTACGTTAAAGAAAATTTGAATTTAAAAAAAAAAAACAACATGATTGCAGACCATTTAAAATAACCATTCATACGTTTGCGAACTTAAATGGGTAAATTATAAAGGAGTACAAAATAAATTATATCGGCCAAAGTAGATTACATGGTCTAGCATTATTATGTATTTAATTTAGCATTATTAGCTGCAAAAATTGGAAATAAAAGACGTTATTAATAATTTTAGAAGTGCAAAACAAAGAAAGAAGCAATTTTAATTTTATCATTTTGTATTTTCAATTTGTAACAAGAACTATCTTATTATATTTTTCTGATTTTTTTATTATGTTTACTCTATTATTATCTTCATTAATATACGTATTTAATTTGATATATAAAAAGCTTTCATTAAAATAAAACTTGTACTTGAAAAAAAAGTACTTGCAGTTGAAAAGAAACTACTATGAGAAATGTGAACAAGGTAGAATGTAAACCAACGGTTTTTAAAAGCGCACATTTTCAAAACACAATACAAACTGTTTAGAATTGTGATTGTACAAAAATTTGAAAATTTAGAAAATAAAATTTAAGAAATCTTTTGTAATAAGAAAATATGTGAAAATAATACTTTTATGGAATTTTGAGGGGCTGTAAGTACGGACCCCTTTAGAACTAGAAAAAACCGTTAACACACGTAAAAATATATTACTGGAGCTTTAATTTTTATGTCTTGCCGAAGTAAAATGTGTACAGGTTCCTAAGTTACAGGTGTTTTAAAATAGCAAATTTTCAATTTTTGAGCCCTAATAGCTCATAACCAGGGGGTGGTCCAAAAAAATTTTCTAAGCAAACTTATACTAATTCTTCTCTATTTTTTTTCTCTATCTTTAACGGTGTAGAAGTTTTGTAAACAGACGAACAGACGGACGGACGGACAGAGTGAAACTAATAAGCACATTTTTTCAAAATTTTTTTGGAAATGTGCTAAAAAAAAGCTGCGTTCAACCTACTCTTAAATGTCATTTTTAGTTTGATTTGCAATAAGAAGTGAGATTTTTTAATTATAAAATTAAAATAAATTTTTTTTGATAAAAAAGTAATAGTGATAAAGAAAATTTGTGGTAAGTAATCCTAATTCTTGTACTTGAAAAAAAAACTACTTGCAGTTGAAAAAAAACTACTTGGATTTGAAAAAAATATACTTGTACTAGAAAAAAAAATACTTGCGTTTCAAGAAGAAATACTTTTCCTTGAAGTAAAAATAGTATATGCTTTATTATTGAATCAACTTGTTTTGTTGTTATTTTGTTTTGATTACGTTTTCGTTTCATGATAGACTGTATAAATTACAAATTCAAGAATTAACAACAGTTAATTCAACCAAATTATTTTGCTATTGCAGGACAACCCATATTAACGGTAGTTGTGGTAATACTTTCAGTAATTGGTTAAATACGTGTTTTGCATGATGTATGATTATGAATTACGGGATAAATTTTGAAGAAATCACAAAAACTTTTAATTTTGGGTATTTTTAGTGCGTAATGAATTACATCATGATCTTGTAAAAGTTTTATTTTAGTGACTGAGAAGAGATTATTTATACTTAATGGAATATACTCTGAATTAAGTAAATATTGAATTTCCAAATAGTTTAAAATTAATGGATTCACTACGTTTGCTTTCGCCAAAACTATTGACAGAGCAATGTTATTTAAGTTATTTATAATAAGATTGCTTCTACCAGGCATAATATATTCTAAAAGTATTGCCTCGCTATTTTCTATCATGTTATTGTTTACGTAAACCTTTTTTAATGTATTCATCTGGTTGTTATTTCATTTATTTTGTGTTCTAATTGCGAATTTATTTTAACTTGTCTATTACTATTTTCAATTAACATATTTTTTTTAGTAAATAACATTAAATAATCATCATGGTCCCGAGTTCCGGCTATAAATTTTAAAGCACTACCTATAAAATTTTTTGACCTCCCCAACCTTCTTGAAGTTACTAATGCACTTATAATATGCAACATTTCATTTCCCTGTTGGTTTAATAGATCTTTGCGCGATGATAAGTCTTTACTTTTAGAAATTATTTTTCTGTTTTGATATACTACATCTCTATATTCATTATTCAGAATGGTTAGTGGTATGAATTATATATGTGAAGTCATCATAAAGAGCCACATTTCCTCTAGATAGCACTAGGTACTGTGCGGATCAATAGTCGATTACTTTGGATATTCCAAATTTAAGAATAGTTAGGAATCAACTAAAAAAAATTAAAAAATATTACATTTGTGGTTTTTTTTGCGATTTATGACAACTGTTGTACAGAGTTCTTTTTCGATAATTTTTTCTTCAAAAATTTTATGAAATTTATTTCCTAAACGTTTGTTTCTACGTAAAAATACGATTTCCCCTGGTTTATAAATTTTTGTTTTTTTTTATTTGCTTTTAAGGGCCAGTTTCTCCGCTTTCTGATAAACTTCTAGATAGCTATCTTCTAGATAAACTATATGGTAGATAAAAATACTAGATAATATTATTTCTGTTTCACTGTCAAACTTAAGGGCCAGTTTCACCGCTTATAGATAAACTGGTAGATAGACTATTCAGAACTTATCCTATAGATAAATCATAAATTTCTATTTCACAACTGTCTTATATCCCTATCTAATAGATAAAGTTTCTGATAATTTATCAGACACCTTATGTTGTAGATAAAATTTTATCTAGTAGATAAAATTTTTATTTTTGAAATTAAAAAAAAAAAATTTTTTTTTTTGATATTTTATGGATTTATTTGAGTACATAGAAGATGAATTTGATGAATATTTTAATAATATATTGAATGTGATATCTTATTATCTGTAGATCACGGATAATAAGAATACGGCCAGATTATTATGAACTACTTGATGATGCTGATTTTAGTTCAAGGTTTAGATTAACTAAACCCGCAATTAGTTATATATTATCTTAATTCTTAAATACAAAATGAAATAAAAACGACAACAAATTTGTAAGTTTAACTTAAATTCTTCGAGAACAGTAAAAATGAACATGTTTATACTTATTTTTGTAACTCTGCAATATCACCAAGAAATAGATTACTATTAGTTTTATTTTATTTTGCAACAGGATGCATTTTGATTGTGGCAGGTGATTTCAATGGTGTCAGCAAAGCATCTGCTTCAAGAATAGTAGGCCAAGCATCTAAAGCAATAGCTAAATTAAGACCTTCCTTTGTAAAATGTTCGCCAAATCTACAAAATATTATGAAAGAATTTTATGACAAATTTCATAGAGTTATAGCTGCTATAGATTGTACGCACGTTATGGTCAAATCACCAGGTAGGATTTAGAATAAATGTACATCCTTCTAAATTAATAAGGGTTTTCGTAGGAGCAGAAAATGCAGAATACTACAGGGACAGAAAGCAAAATTTTTCTGTCCAAGGATAGGGACAGAAAGCACAACGAAATTTAAATTTTCCGACATTGTTGCTAGGTGGCCTGGTTCATGTCATGCTCAAACAATTTTCAATAATTCCTTTGTAAAACAGACGCTAATTAATCGAGAATTTGGAAATTGTGATATTTAAGCAGATAAAAGTTATGAAAATAAAAATTACTTATTAACACCTCTTCACAGTCCCATCACACCACAAGAAAGACTTTATAATGAAACCGAAATAAGAACAAGAAATATGGTAGAAAGAGCTTTTGCTGTATAGAAAAGCAGATTTCCTGTGTTATCAAAAAAAAAAATAACAAGCTTGTGCTCTTGATACATCAAGTGTTATTGTTCTATTAGCGGCACTCACTGTTCTACTAAATATTTGTGTTGCTAATTTCACTCTAATTTTTTCAAAAGTATGCGGATTAATATGTTATCTAGTTGTTAATTTGGTACACATCTTAGTTTTTCAATTTATTTGAACTTCCCATAATTGTATCAGAACTGTAAAGCTTATAATACCATCTGAGGTTTTTAAATCGGAATCCATTAACGTATTTCTAAGAGATTTAATTAGATGGGGAAAATTACAAAATGGTTTATGAGGTGTTATTTCTAGCAACGAAAAAACTTTGGCTAAAGCTTGGTCACATGATAAATAATTGCGCGTATTATAATGACGAATGAATATCTGTATTCGATATTTTATATTCTAAAAATAAAATTTAAAAGTGCTACGAGAAGAATATCTATATCTGTATGTATGTATATCCATACATCAGTTACAAAAAAAAATATTCATAAAAAATTTTAAAATATTTTATAAACAACACCTAAATATCTTACAAGCCGGATCGGAACACTCAATTTATTTTCTACACAAATAGCCTTTTTTTTTAAGTTTTTGTTAAATGTTCCGGCTTGTAAGTGTAAAGGCATTGTTATAAATATCGTACATTAAAATAAATTTTTGTTTTGCATGTAGTTGTTTCTTCTTAATTCAATTTTTGTCTGAAAAGATATGGTAAGTTGTTTAACCTCTTTGTGCCGAATGTTTTTTCTTTTCAAAAATACCTTCTTAATTTTTAAAATTTAAAAATTTTGTTTTTTAATATGACTAACTATATGTAGCTACCTTATTCAATATCAAAAAATACTTTTAAGAATTCTGCTATCTAGAAAGAATTGCATATCTATCTATAGTCACAAAGGCTGGTTTTCATGAAAAATTTCATGGATATTATCGCAACTTTAGAAAGAGAAAAATATAGTGTGGAAAAAACGGAGAAAAAAAATTATATAATTAAAAATATTACAGCAACACTTGGACAGTTAAAATTGTACATATCGTAATTTATTTTTTTATGTTTATATTCATATTTAGTTAAAAATTTAAAATTTTTTATTTATAAAGTTGTTAAAAATAATATACATAGTTTATTAATAATATTTTTATACCGATAATATAGTCATTTTAATATAGTTTCTCACTAAAAAATAAAATTTGAACATTTGTTTATTTTTTGACACTTCAAAATTTAAATGCCATGGTAGTGAAATTTTTTTGTAAGATATACAATTTTTGCATACATATCTAATTCGTGGATATTTATGGTTATTTTCTTGGATATTTTCAAATATTTCATGGATATTTTTTTAGCTTAATCTCTTACAAACACATAAAATTTTTGTATGTTCTGCCTATGCTCTAACATTTTCGTGGATATATCGGTCTAATGAAAACCAGCCTTAATATATGTAATTATACATTCAGTAAATTTTATCTTAACTTACTATACCTTTGTGGGTAAACAAAGGTTAATACCAATATTTTAGAAAATTTCAATATTCCATCCAAAAATATTTTTTAATTTTTAAAAAAAATATTCTTCTAAACAAAAAAGAAAAAAATAAAAACAAATAGATCTCAGTTACAATTTACATACACTTGCAATATTATAATAAAATTTTGTATTTTTATAAAAAAATCTATAAAATTACATTTTAAAATTATAAGAACATTTGTTTGTGATGCATATATGTATGTAACAATATAAAATCAATTTTTAGAGAAAAAAAAAATCAGTTCGAAGAAAATGAATTTTCTTGATAGTATATAAAAAATACGGTCATCTTTTTACGAAATAACTCCAAATACGATCTTGTGGTGATTTCAAATCAATGAAATTGACTACGATTTTTTCTTCTACGTGAGTTCTCTATATATATAGTTACTTTATGCTTTAATACAAATTTTAATATAATGAAATTTTAATATAATGTAATACAAAAAGATTTAGTTACATTATCAGCAAATATGTATACCTATTCGTATAATTCATTTTCACCTAATTTTAATACTGTGAGCTCGAATTAATTAAAGAAATATTATAATAATAATAATTTGCTTCTCTCAGCAATTATGAAGTAAATAAATATAAATATTAAATCCTTAAAAGTTACTAATCCAAATTAAGTTTTTATAATTATTATGAAAGTTAAAAAAAAAAAAAATTATTATGAAATTGTAACCAAGAGCATTAACCTGAATAAATCTTACTGGAGTTGTATGGTTCTGTTAACTTACATAAGTATGTATATGAAACAAATAACATTTTAAAAATGATTTGCGTCTGTTTGGTTGTTGCAAATTAATGTTAAAAAATAAATAAAACAATACGTGCAAGTATACCGTATGTACTATATGGACCATATCATAGAGCAATAACATAATATAGATAAGTAAATCGTATGGGATTTTTTTAAATACTTATTCTTTAAAACTTTAGAAAAAATAACTTGGGAAGAAATCACTGTGAAATGTAATAATAACAAGGTAGAATGTAAACCAACGGTTTTTAAAAGCGCACATTTCCAAAACTCAATACAAACTATTTAGAAGTGTGACTTACACAAAAATTTGAAAATTTCATGTAATAAAAGAAAACGTGAAAATAGGACATTTTTGAAATTTTGAGGGGCCGTAAGTCCGGAATCTTTTACAATTAAGATAAGCCGTTAACACACATAAAAGTATATTATTGAACCTTTAATTTTCATGTCTTGCCGAAGAAAAATTTGTACAGGTGCCTAAGTTACAGGTGTCTAAAAATAGCAAATTTTCAATTTTTGAGGCGTAATAACTCTTAAAGAGGGGGTGTTATAAAAAAATTTTCTGAGGAAACTTATACTAATTCTAAAAGTTCTTTCTTGTCTCAAAATTTCAGGTTCCTATCTAAAGGGGTGCCGGAGTTATGAAAAAAGAAATTTCATGCAAAATGTGGTTTTCACATAACGGTAAATTTAAATAGTAAATTACAAAATATTACATAATTTTGATATTGTTTTATATAGATAATAAAATTTTCGATCTTCTGGCGGTTTTAGATTGTAAAATTATTACGCAGAGCCCGAGATATATACATATGAAAATGGGGCTTTTTCGCAATTTTGAAGAGCTGCAACTTTGGAACCCTTTACAATTAAAATAAACCTTTAACACACGTAAAAATATATTATTGTAGCTTTAATTTTTATATCTTGCCGAAGTAAAAAGTGTACAGGTTCCTAAGTTACAGGTGTTTAAAAATAGCAAATTTTCAATTTTTAAGCCCTAATAGCTCATAAACGGGGGGTGGTCCGAAAAAATTTTCTGAGCAAACTTATACTAATTCTAAAAGTTCTTTCTTGCCTCAAAATTTCAAGCTTCTATCTATAAGCGTGCCGGAGTTATGAAAGTAGAAAAATCATGCAAAATTTGGTTTTCACATAACGGTAAATTTAAATACTAAATTTAAAAAACTTGTATAATTTTGATATAAATTTACAAAGATAAAAAAAATACCTGTCGAATGACGTTTTCAGATTGAAAAAATCTTAAGCAGAACATAAGATATATGCCTTTAAATATAGGGCTTTTTCAAAGTTTGAGGGGCTGTAGCTCCGTAATGGGGGGGGCTACATGAAAAAGTTGTTCCACAAAATTATTTTTTTTATGAGACCTACCTATGGTTAAAATTTTTTTTCTCTATCTTTAACGGTGTAGAAGTTTTGTAAACAGACGGACGGACGGACGGACGGACGGACGGACAGAGTGAAACTAATAAGCACATTTTTTCAAAATTTTTTTGGAAATGTGCTAAAAATAATGTTAATAAAATGTATAATCAAACGAGGAAGAATACAGTTGCCTTTGTCAACTCTTAGATACCCGTACGAACCGTTAGTATGTTCACAGCCTGTCACTCTGCTCACAATATTATTTTTTTAATATTTTAGTATTTTAAAATAATTTGGGTGAATTTTATAATTTCTAGAACTATGGGTTGTACATATATTCAAACTATATGTTTATATGTACATTCTTCAAAAGCAGATTCTAACCTTTCACATAATGATTATCAATCCAAAACTTTTTCAAATATTCTATAGTACCATTTAATACTAAGCGGTAAATGTATATTAAATTTACTTAGTACAAAGTAATAAATATAATTTTAAATATTATATTATATTATATTTAAATATTGCATTTACAGAATAATTTCTTATAAGTACAATAAAATACATATATGTACGTAAATACCGCGCTATATAATATACATATATACTCTTATCATTCATTCACTAGTGACATATACGATATGTAAATAAACATGATATTATATAAGTATGTATATATATTAATATCATATAAATAAAAATTCTTCAAGCAACCGTTATGTTGTTTATTTATTTACATTTTTATGTACTACTCATTATATCCTCAACAATTTCAAATTATCGAGTTAAACAAAATGCAAAAAATTTGTTGAAGAAATTTGTTTGAAAATTTGAAAAATTCAAGTAACACTTTCGTCAATTATAAAGTAACCCTATATTATTAAAAAAAGTTATTAACAGAAATAAGAGTATAATGTTGAAGCTTTAATTTTTGTTTATTACTTCAAAAAATTTTTAACAGGTGTTCAAGTTACAGGTGTTTAAAAATAAGAAATTTTCAGTTTTTGACCCCTTACAGCTCCTAAACGGGGGGTGATACAAAAAAATTTCTGAAATGACTCATACTTATTTTCAAAGATCTAACTTCTGTCAAAATTTCAAGTTTCCAACTTAAACCGTTTAGAAGATAGAAGGGTTGAAGGATTTTGCAAAATTTGAGTTTCACATAACGGTAAATTAAGACACCGTATGCCACAAATATATATTTATTGTATATATACTTTTAAAGCTAATAAAAGTAGTAATCGTTTGGCGTTTTCAAAATGAAGATATATCTTATACAACTTGTGCTATAACAATTTAAATATAGAGCTTTTTTGAACCTTTGGAGAGCTGTAGCTCCGTAAGGGGTGGGGCTAAAAAAAAAAGTTATTCAAAATAAAATTAATATTTTTGTGAGATCTATCAGTATTTAAAATTTCATCAAATTTCAAAAAAAATGTGGGGATCTAAAAGTTAGGTGTTTGAGAGCTACCCTAAGGCTTGGTCCAAACTCAACCAAAAAAAATAGGGAACCTACAAATTACTCCCAGAATATTTTGTGTAAATTTCAAGATTCTAGCTTTCTTAGTTTTTGAGTTAGCGTGCTGACGGACGGACGGACGGACGGACGGACATGGCTCAAAAGTCTTAGAATTTTTTCCTGATCCGATCCATACCTTTGAAGGTATATCTAGCTCGCTTATTTCGAGGTGTTACAAACGGAGGAGTAATTTTATTATACCCGATCCTATCGTACGGGTATAAATATGTATAATGGAAATGTTATCTATACTATACGACTAAACCGTACATTTGTCTATGGTTGTATGTACACATTTTTCATTCTTTATAGCACATTTCCAAAAAAAATTTTGAAAAAATATGCTTATTAGTTTCACTTTGTCCGTGCGTCCGTCCGTCTGTTTACAAAACTTCTACACCGTTAAAGATAGAGAAAAAAATTTTAATCATGGGTAGATCTCATAAAAAAAATAATTTTGTGGAACAAATTTTTCATGTAGAACATCCATTACGGAGCTACAGCTCCTTGTAACTTTGAAAAAGCCCTATTTTTAAATGCACATATCTTATGTTCTGCTTAAGAATTTTGCAATCTGAAAACGTCATGCGACGGGTATTTTTTTTAACTTTGTAAATTAATATCAAAATTATACAATTTTTTTAAATTTAGTATTTAAATTTATCGTTATGTGAAAACCAAATTTTGCATGATTTTTCTACTTTCATAACTCCCGCACGCTTTTAGATAGAGGCTTGAAATTTTGAGGCAAGAAAGAACTTTTAAAATTAGTAAAAGTTTGCTCAGAAAATTTTTTAGGACACCCCCTGTTTATGAGCTATTAGGGCTCAAAAATTGAAAATTTGCTATTTTTAAACACCTGTAACTTAGGAACCTGTACACATTTTACTTCGGAAACATAAAAAAAAAAGCTCCAGTAATATATTTTAACGTGTGTTAAAGGTTTATTTTAGTTATATAGTTATATATAGTTATATTTATTTTAGTTATATAGGGATCCAGAGTTACAGCTTCTCAAAATAGCAAAAAAACCCCATTTTCAGATGTATATATCTCAGGCTCTGCGTAATAGTTTTGCAATGCAAAACCGCCAGAAGACCGGAAATTTTATTATATATATAAAGCAATATTAAAATTATGCAATATTTTGTAATTTACTATTTAAATTTACCGTTATGTGAAAACCACATTTTGCATGAAATTTCTTTTTTCATAACTTCGGCACGCCTTTAGATAGGAACCTGAAATTTTGAGATAAGAGAGAACTTTTTGAATTAGTATAAGTTTTCTTAGAAAATTTTTTTGCACCACCCCCTGTTTAAGAGGTATTAGGACTGAAAAATTTAAAATTTGCTATTTTTAGGCATCTTTAACTTAAGCACCTGTACAAATTTTTCTTCGGCAAGACATAAAAATTAAAGCTCCAGTAATATATTTTTACGTGTGTTAACGGTTTTTTCTAGTTCTAAAGGGGTCCGTACTTACAGCCCCTCAAAATTCCATAAAAGTATTATTTTCACATATTTTCTTATTACAAAAGATTTCTTAAATTTTATTTTCTAAATTTTCAAATTTTTGTACAATCACAATTCTAAACAGTTTGTATTGTGTTTTGGAAATGTGCGCTTTTAAAAACCGTTAGTTTACATTCTACCTTGTTTTATTTAGTTCTGTTGTTTTTGTTTTACTTTGATTGCTTTGAATTGAATACAGATAAAAAGAAAAATATCAAAAAATTATTTACATTTTATTAGGGTTATTTATAAATATTTGGTTAATATTTTTAATAAAGGATTTATATCTATTTATGTATGTAATGTATAAAAAGATATAGAAAATATTGCATCGTTACTGATTGCAACGTTGTTACTTTGGTTTTTAGCAAAACAATTTTGTACACGCAGAATAAAATAATATTATGTGTATGCATACAATGAATTATTAATATTAAGCCCTTTTATTTTTGTTCGTTATGCTGCCCATACACGGCGGACTAGGTTGTAAACTTTGTGCGCGGACAGGTTTAAGAACCATACCACACACTTCATCCAACCAACCACATTCAACCATCCAACCTATCATCCAACAGTTGTAATTATGTACTTTATGGTTTTATTATTTTCTCAAATCAAAAAATCTCAATGTTAAAATGACATTTAAGTTGTACAACTTGCCCATACACGATACAACTCAACTACAAACCAAAGACTCCGCCCACAAAAACCAAAATTTTTTGATATTCTTCCAACCAACTTTTCAACCATCCAAATGATTTTATAACTTGCCCATATACGATACAACTTATCAAGTCCGCGTACCAAGTTTTCAACCGCGTACCAAGTTTTTGAAAACAATAACCGCACTTAAAATTTTTAACAAAAACCTTTATTTCATGAGAACAAAACTAAAAATATTGATAACAAAAAGAAATTAGTAATGAGTTATTTTACCATTGTTATTAATTAACTCGAAAATTCTATTATTCATAGATAAAGCTTTTGATTGTCTACTTACGTGAATGCGGGCATTATTTTGCTGGAAAACAAAATTTTTTCCAACATGAGTGTCTAAATAGGGTAGCAAATTTTCGTCTAAGATTTTTATGTTATGTGTACTATTCATTCGACACGATGTGAAAGCCAAATTGACAGTACCAGTTCTACTAAATGCACCCCAAACCATAACAGCGCCACCACCAAAATTTCTTTTACTAAAACAACGTGGTTCTCTACGTAGATCTCTCCAATAACTGTTAAATCCATCCGGTCCATCAAGGTTAAATTTTTTCTCATCAGAAAAAATACAATTTTTTTATACAATTATTTACAAAACAAACACTTTTTTACAATATACCTCGTCCCAGTTTCTAGTCATATTTTTACGTCCAAAACTTAGCCTAGCCTCAATGTGAGACGGTTTAAGTCTTGGAGCTGTTTTCATTTTTCTCTAATAATATTTGAATTTTTTTTCACAGCTCTCCAAATGGTTGAAATCGATTCATTTATGTTGCATGTCCGTTTAACTTCGGCAAGATTGATAGTGCTGTTAGATATTTTATTGCCGATTCTACGCAAATCCTTATTGCTAAGAATTGTAGGACGTCATTTTTAAACCGTATTCGGATGGATTTTTCATAAAATTTCGAATTACTCGATCTGATCTGCTCAAATTTCGTGCAATTTCACGAAAAGAGACGCCTTCTCTACAAAACGCAATTATCTGACCTTTCTCCAGCTCGGAAAGGTATGTACCACGTGGCATAATTTAAAAAAACCATTTTATTCAAAAATACATTAAATTACGAATGCGTCTAACATGATCTGATATGAAAATAATATTAATTTTATTTATAATTAATACAAGCGGTTATTGTTTTGAAAAAGCTTTAAAGCTGCCTTTTTTACTCTTTGTTTAGTTTGTTTACTTGTTAAATAAGCTACAACTTGTAAAAATGCACCTGGAGATTTCTCAAACAATAAACAATTAAAACAAATGGTTGGCAAAGATATAACTTCTCATTTTTTTAATGCAGTTATAGTTTTGAAAAGCAGTGTATTATATATTAATAATTAAATATATAATTATAGTAAAATAAAAAAAAAAATTCATATATTGCAATATATAAAGTATATATCATATATCATAATATCTTGTACACCCCACATTTCTACCAGGTAACAGGGGTTATAGCTTCCTGGAAGATTTATGTACCACGGTACCTGTGATATAAGTAAATAAATAAATAACAATTATAAAATTAAAAATGAAAGACCAAAAACATTTACAAAAAACCAAAAATAATTTCAACATTAAAAATAAATAAAAACAATTTTTAAAAAAACAGCTTTTTTGAACTAAAAAGTAGAAAATAAATTTTTAATAGCAAATTTTTCTGTAATTTTCTAAACTATATTGTTACAATCGAGATTTCTTTGAAAAAGTTTATTTCAATATGTCAAATATATATATAAATATATATAAGTTCACAGACTTTAAATTCATATAAAAGCTGGAGGCAAAATTTAAAAATATAAGTTTATAGTTATGCATTTGTTGCAAATTTTTTTTATTTATTTTATCTTATTATTTTTAGTAACGACAAATATAAGTATTAAATTGATATTTTTTTTTTTCCTTGTTTAATTTTGAATTTTTACAGTTGCCCTTACAGTCTATAATTATATTATTACCTGTTATAATATAGAATATATTGAATTTTTTTATTATTAATTTATTGTGGTAAAGTTTTTAAAAAATTAAGAAAACGTTGCATAGCTAAATTCAAAATTTAAATAAAAATATTGCAATTTTATAATGTTCTTTATTTCCACTTAAAAATGTGACCCTTTGAAAACTTTGATTTATATACTGCCTTGTTTTTTCTTTCTTTTATAGCATGACATTTTAATATTTCTTTTTTTCTATCTGTTATGTGTGTAAATATCAGATGTGCACATATACATAAGAAATAGCCTTTAAAAATATTTAAAAACAATCAAAGTAACATTTTTTGTTCTCTTTTTTTTCTATTCGTTTTTATTTTTCTTCCAGTATTACATTTTACTTTTTTTATACCCGTACGATAGGATCAGGTATAATAAAATTACTCCTCCGTTTGTAACACCTCGAAATTAGCGAGCTAGATATACCTTCAAAGGTATGGATCGGATCAGAAAAAAATTCTAAGACTTTTGAGCCATGTCCGTCCGTCCGTCCGTCAGCACGTTAACTCAAAAACTAAGAAAGCTAGAATCTTGAAATTTACACAAAATATTTTGGGAGTAATTTGTAGGTTCCCTATTTTTTTTAGTTGAGTTTGGACCAAGCCTTAGGGTAGCTCTCGAACACCTAACTTTTAGATACCCACATTTTTTTTGCAATAGAGCTATGAAATTTTAACTACTGATAGATCTCACAAAAATATTAATTTCATTTTTAATAACTTTTTTTTGTAGCCCCACCCGTTACGGAGCTACAGCTCCCCAAAGGTTCAAAAAAGCTTTATATTTAAATTGTTATAGCACAAGTTGTATAAGGTATATCTTCATTTTGAAAACGCCAAACGATTACTACTTTCATTAGCTTTAAAAGTGTATATATAATAAATATATAATTTTGTCATACGGTGTCTTAATTTACCGTTATGCGAAACTCAAATTTTGCAAAATTCTTTAACCCTTCCATCTTCTAAACGGTTAAAGTTGAAAACTAAAGGCTAAAGTTGAAATTTTGACAGAAGTTAGATCTTTAAAAATAAGTATGAGTCATTTCAGAAATTTTTTTTGTATCACTCCCCGTTTAGGAGCTGTAAGGGGTCAAAAACTGAAAATTTCTTATTTTTAAACACCTGTAACTTGAACACCTGTTAAAATTTTTTTGAAGTAATACACAAAAATTAAAGCTTCAACATTATACTCTTATTTCTGTTAACAACTTTTTTTAATAATATAGGGTTACTTTATAATTGACGAAAGTGTTACTTGATTTATTCAAATTTTCTAACAAATTTCTTTAACGAATTTTTTGCATTTCGTTTTACTCGATAATTTGAAATTGTTGAGGATATAATGCGTAGTACAAAAAAATGTAATTAAATAAACAACATAACAGTTGCTTGAAGAATTTTTATTTATATAATATTGATATACATACATACTTATATAATATCATGTTTATTTATATATCGTATGTGTCACTAGTGAATGAATGATAAGAGCATAGATGTATATTATATAGCGCCGTATTTACATACATATATGTATTTTATTGTACTTATAAGAAATTATTCTGTGAATGGAATATTTAAATATAATATAATATAATAGTTAAAATTATATTTACTATTTTGTACTAAGTAAATTTAATATACATTTACCGCTTAGTATTAAATGGTACTATAGAATATTTGAAAAAGTTTTGGATTGATAATCGTTTTGTGGAAGGTTAAAATCTGCTTTTGAAGAATGTATAAACATATAGTTTGAATATATGTATGTACAACCCATAGTTCTCAACGAATAATATTGTATGCAGAGTGACAGGCTGTGAACATACTAACGGTTCGTACGGGTATCTAATGGTTGACAAAGGCAACTGTATTCTTCGTCGTTTTTTTTTAATATTAAATTTATGCATAGTCTATTTAAAAAATAGAAATTATTAGCTATAGAACATTCTTAATTTTTTTTTTTTTTCGTTTAGGTTAACCGTCCATTCATATGCATACATAAAATTTTTTTTTGTTCGTTTATGTTTACCGTCCATTAATATGCATACATAAAATTTTTTTTTGTTCGTTTATGTTTACCGTCCCTTCATATAAATATAACTGTTGCCTACATATTAAAAAAAATAGTAAATCGATAAATCAACTAAATAATAATAGTTGGGAATTTGGGAATTTGGTGTGACTGTGTTAGCAGATTTTTAATAGTACAGAAAACATAAAAATATGCATACCATTTTTGTACATGTTTGTACCTATATATGTAGTAAAAAAATTTGGTTTTAAAAGTATGTAATTGAAAATATATTAAATTGCTTACTTCTAAATGCTAATGTTTTTGAATTAAAAAAAAATTATTTTGCTTTTTCTAGACGATGTAGGTATATATGTATGTATGTACATAACATATATTTTATGATTAATTCATAATTATTGTTATTGAAAAGAAAAATATTGTTGTTATTTACTATTTTTAAAAAAGACTGGATTTCTTATTTTTAATATATTCTTTTTGTTGTTTAATGTTTTTACATAATTGGAAATATATTCTTAGTTTTTATACTTCAGAAAAAGGCATTAGTGGTGCAGATCATCATTCCCTAATAGATCTTAAAGGCAGCTCCCAATTTAGAAATCAATGTTAGGGCCATAATATGCGATTTTAATATGTTAAGAGTTTCGAAAGAAAATCTCTATTTTAATTATAATTAAGAAAGGAAAAATACATATCTATATAAATATTATAAATAAACACTTTGCTTTTATAAATAAAAATGTATACTAAAAATCAATTGATTTGATGAAAAAAAACTTAAATTTAACACTTGCTTACTAAATTTTAAGTAAATGCATATTAAATTTTACACTGTGTTCTCAAGTGCGGCACATTAATTTGTTTACACATTCATATCTTTCAAATTCATCGCTTTCAAACCAAAAATATTTTCGAA
Organism: Poecilobothrus nobilitatus; assembly: GCA_947095535.1. NCBI lineage: Eukaryota > Metazoa > Arthropoda > Insecta > Diptera > Dolichopodidae > Poecilobothrus > Poecilobothrus nobilitatus. The sequence goes on along the minus strand of OX352772.1, from coordinate 81,737,510 downwards.
GCACATATTATTACATATTTTGAAGTATGTACCTATGGATATGTACGCATACAATGCAATGGTCTACATAAAAAACAATAGTCTTTTATAGAAAAAAAAAAACATTTATGTATTATGTATACGTATTGGTATTGGCATTGGTGAGTTTAGTAAATTTAGATAAAATGTTTTATTTTGGTTCTGTAATAATTCTGTTAAAAATTCTGTTATATCTTTGTATGAAAATTTAATTTTGAAATTGAGCTAATTTCTCTAATGTTTTTCGATATTATTATTTTAAAATCATGTATTGTCATCGGGATCTGATCTAATGAAGAAAATTTCAATTCTCTAGCTCAACGGGAAGTGTGTTTAAAATGACTTCTAAGATTCCATCTTTTACCCAACCAACTTAATAAAAAGCTGTTAATAAGTTAATAAAGTAGTTTTTAGCACATTTTCAAAAAAAATTTGAAAAAATGAGTTTATTAGTTTCACTCTGTCCGTTTGTCCGTCCGTCTGTTTACAAAACTTCTACACCGTTAATGGTAGAAAAAACAAATTTTAACCATGGGTAATTTAATTTTGTGGAACAACTTTTTCATGTAGCCCTATCCATTACGGAGCTACAGCCCCTCAAACTTTGAAAAAGCCCTATTTTTAAATGCGTAATGATAAATATCTCATTTTCTGCTTAATGTTATTTCAATCTGAAAAAGTCATTCGACAAGTGCTTTTTTTAACTTTTTAAATTAAAAAATTTAAAAAATAAAGATTATATAATTTTTTTAAATTTAGTATTTAAATTTACCGTTACGTGAAAACCAAATTTTGCTTGATTTTTCTACCCTTATAACTCCGGAACGCTTTCAAAAAGGGACTTGCATTTTTGAGGGCAGAAAAAACTTTTAGAAATAGTATAAGTTTGCTAAGAAATTTTTTTCGGACCAACCCCTGTTTATGAGCTATTGGGGCTCAAACATTGAATATTCGCTATTTTTAAACAGCTGTAACTAAGGAACCTGTACGCATTTTACTTTGGCAAGATATAAAAATTAAAGCTCCAGTAATATTTTTTACGTGTGTTAAAGATTCCTTTAAGTTGTATAGGGTTCCAGAGTTACAGCTCCTCAAAATAGCAAAAAAACCCCATTTTCAGATGTATATATCTCAGGCTCTGCGTAATAATTTTAGAATCTAAAACTGCTAGAAGACCGAAAATTTTGTTATCTCCACAAACAAAATCTATGCAAAAATATGCAATATTTTGTAATTTACTATTTAAATATAGCTTTATGTGAAAACCATATTTTGCATGAAATTTTTTTTTTCATAGCTCCGGCACGCCTTTAGATAGGAACCTGAATTTTGAAGACAAGAAAGAACTTTTAGAATTAGTATAAGTTTGTTTAGAAAATTTTTTTGTACCACTTCCTGTTTAAGAGCTATTAGGGTTGAAAAATTGAAAATTTGATATTTTTAGGCACCTGAAACTTAAGCACCTGCACAAATTTTTTTTTGGCAAGACATAAAAATTAAAGTTCCAGTAATGTGTGTTCACGTTTGTTAACGGTTTTTCTTAGTTGTATAGGGTTCCGGACTTACAGCCCCTCAAAATTGCAAAAAAGTCCTATTTTCACATATTTTCTTATTTACATGAAATTTTAAAATTTTTGTGCAAGTCACGCTTTTAAAACTGTTGGTTTACATTCTACCTTGTTATTCTTAAAATTTGTAAAATAGTACTGTAGCAGTAAAATTAATGTTTTTTTTTTTATTTATTTTTATTTCGTTTATGGCTTTAAAATTTTTAGTTGTGTATTTGGTATTTCTATTTTCTTCTGTTTTTGATTTTGTTCTGTGAGTATTTCTTTTTTACCAACTTTCCAAGAACAATGTTTTCTCAATACAACCAAAATTAAAAAATCGAATGCTTTCTTACGGTGAAAATACCAGTCTTCAAAAAGGTTTTAAACATTTTAATACATATCTTTATTATAGTTTCCTTTAATAAATTGCTATATTATCAATATTATAAAATTTTTAAATTTTGAAAAATATCTGCTATGAAATATTAATAATTCTGACGATGATGATAATGTTTTATTGTGAGATTTTTGTAGAATTTTTGTACAATAACTACACAAAATAGTTTTAAAAAATTTGAAGAGTACCAGCAAAATATCTAATGGAAGAATCGCTTAATAAAGTAGACGTATTAAGATTGGGATCACAATTTTCTTTTTGAGAGATTTCAAATTTTTCAATATATTTTTCATAATTATTTGAAGAGACGCTTGTAAGTAGATTAAACTCTGCTTCCGGATTAAGAATATTATCTGATAATGTTAAATGTAAACCATTTCTTAAGTATTCATCGTCACCAGGCTCACATTTCATTAGATTCGAAGAATAATTAAGGAGTTTCATTGACATTATTCTACCCATTATATCGTTGAACTCTTTTTCTGATGGATTTCTAGAAAAGCCATTATGACCATGAATTGTAACAAAAACATTTTCAATCGGATCCGAATTTTTTTTTGTTTGTCAAAATGTAACAGTGCAATTTGGGATTAGCAAAAAAATCATCTGACAAAAAAATCATCTGCATCAATTGTTTGCAGCAAACTATCTATCTAAAAATAAAGCTGTTTAAATTGCTTTGGAATGAATATTTGGAATAAATAGATTTTGATAGACGGAAACTTAAACAATCTGAGTTTTAGAATTTCATTATTTTTATTTCCGCAATGTTCTAAAACACATTTAATAGAAAAGGTTCGTCTAATTTTATTATTCGAACTATTTTTTGGTTCTTTATTCTTTTTTCCAATTTCAAATTTTTTTCTTTTAAGATCTTTGCACTTTTAGCATAACAAGAATTTTTTAATTTTCTATTTTTTTTTCTTTTAAGATCTCTGCACTTTTAGCGTAAGAAGAATTTTATAATTTTTTTAATCAAAAGAATGATTTAGGAAAATGAAAATCACAAATAAAAGTTTTTCCCTTTTTCGAAAATTCAACGAACTTTGTTTCAACGTTTTTGAATTTTGTTCTTCGACAACCAACAATAAAATACTTAAAACCCATTTAAAAATTAATTTTATTGGTATAGCTAAAAATTTTAAAATAACTAACAAATAAAACTACTTATTTTAAATATTAAATTTTAAATACCAAAAGAAATATTTTGCAAAAATAAAAGAACTTAATAATTCATATGTATGTATTAAAAATATTAACCAAATATTGACTCTAAATTCTAAACTAAATAATTTTTGATTTTTTTCTTTTTATTTATCTGTATTTAATTTAAAGCAATCAAAGTAAAACAAAAACAACACAAGTAAACAAAAAATAATAAAAAATATGTACATACAACCATAGACAAATGAAAGGTTTAGTCGTATAGATAACATTCTTATTATACATATTTTGATTATACACTTTATTAATATTTTTATTATTACATTTAACAGTGATTTCTTCCCAAGTTATTTTTCTAAAGTTTTAAAAAATAAGTGTTTAAAAAATTTGAAACACCTTTTTTCCAAAACTTTTCTCAAATATTCTTAAATGTAATATATATTTTTTTTATATATTCAAATTTATTATATTTTTAACATATTTATTAATTTACATATTGTATATATATTTACATATATTTATTTATTTATATGTAGATATACATCTATACTCTTATAATTCATTCATCAGTGACACATACGATATGTAAATAAACATTATATTATATAAGTTGTATGTATGTCAATATATATCAATATCATATATATCATATATTTACATTTTTTGTAGTACGCATTTTTTTTTTTTTTTTAATATAGATTTTTTTTTTTTTTAAACGTTACAAAAATTTTTACATTTTTAGAAACTAATCTATATAACACCAAATTAAATAAATTTCTTATTAATATATTGATTTTTTTTTCTTTTAATTTTTTATTTTGCTTTTAACAAGTTTTTATTATTTTAGCTATAATTATATGCATTTTTTTTTTTTAATTTTATACTAATTAGAAAATTTAAAAAACCAACTATAATTTTTTCATATTGATAAAAATTAACCTAAACTTACTTCTAAATTTAAAACTAATCCCTAACCTACCTTACAACTAATTAATCCACAAGCTTCTTTTTAGACTACTAGAAGCCACTTCTAGAAGCCACCAAAAATTTCGTTCTATTTTTTTTCTGTCTTTACCCGACAATGACTTGTTAAATTTTTGCGGTATCATATTTAATAGTACCCAATCTGATGGTATTTTAGTATCTGTGGCCCTTCTCTCAAAGTGGTAGAAGAGAGGAACTTTTTCGTCATTTTATATAAAATTATCTTTGTCCAAATAAATGAACCCTTCTGGAGGGATAAATCCTTTTTCCATAGCATGTTGGATGTATAGGTCATTGCAATAAGCTGAATTTTTAATTGTCTTGTTGTTGTAGATAAAATATGTTCTGCTCCAGAATTTTCTTATAATAGAAACTTTGAAGTTGTCAATTCTGATATTCTGTGCTTTATTGTATATATTTTTATTAGAAATGTAGTGGAGATATTACGTTTCGGGTTTTCGAGCCTCACCTAAACTTATTCTTATGCATTTGCGTTCAAAAAGTCTAAGTTTCTTCATAAGAGATGAACTTATGTTAAACCATGCCGTGCAACCATAGCTAAGAATAGATCTTGTTATCGCTTTGGTAAGCTATAATTTTGACCCTAGGTTGTATGATTTTTGAATAGAATAATTTTTTTAGCTATAAAAAAAGCCTTATTAGCTTTACTAATTTGATTTTTAGTGTGTTGTATAAATTTCATATTGTGTTGTAACGTCATTCCCAATAATTTTACTACGGGTTTGTTTTTTATTTCATTCACACTGTTGTTCTTCATCACGAACTGTCTCCAGTTTCCTTTTATAGAAAGAGGGCAGTTTCTTAAAACATCTCTAAACAGTATTAGTTCAGACTTACTAAAATTGATTCTCAGTTTCCAAGAATTAGTATAGTTCGTCACTGTTCTAAACATTTTATTTACACTGTTTTCTATGTTTTCAAAGTTGTTGTTTCCCGCATAAATTGTCGGATGATTTGACAAGGCTATAGCACAGTTGTTGGGATCGAAGGCTATACCATAGTTGTTGGGATCCTGGTTGTTAAGTTTTACTAATAGTTCGTTTATATAAAGTAAAAACAAAATTGGTGAGTTGACTGTACCTTGTTGTAGCCCATTTTGTATAGTGTACGTTTTATCATAAGTTTCTCCATTTACTTCTACAATGACTGATCTGTTAGTAATTATATTGTTTATAAGCGTATGGGAAATTGTATTCGAAAAGTTTGTGTATTAGACCTTCAATCCACACCGTTATAAAGGCATCATAAAGGTCTATTAGTAGACATCCAACACTGTCGTTTTTGTTGATGTGCCAACATACGTCGGACACTATTTTGTTAATAGCATGGGATGTGGAAGTCTGTTGTGCGAAATCCAAATTCGTTGTCCGATAATAGTTCTAAATTGTCTATTAATCTTGTTATTGGTCTATTAATATTCTTTCGAACAGTTTACCAATAACAGGCTAATAGGTCTGTAACTGTTAGGGTCTGATTTTTCTTTACCTTTTTTCCTAATCGGGATTATTTTCGCTCTTTTCCATTCATCTGGAAAATAACTTATATTTAGGGCGTTGTTAAAAATTATGCAACATTGTCTAATTATTTCTTGTGTTAGATTTTTGAGAACTACATTCGGAATATCATCTATATTCGACGAGGTCTTGTTATTTATTTTTTTTATACATTCGGTAAGCTCTGATGTTGTAATGAAAAATGTTTGATAGTTTACATTAGATGCATTGTCTGCCATATTACTATCATTAAATTCTATTAAGCCTTTTTTGGTCTTTAGTTTGATCCTATTTACTCGAATAGTTTTCCTAACTAATTTGTCTACTTCTCTCCTATTTTTATCAATTGCAATTTATGTTTTTGTTGAAAATTTTTTCCTAGCAACAATGCAATGTCCTTACTTTTATGAAGAATGTAGTTATTATTTTCGTCAATATCTAGTTCGTCTGTTTTAAATCCAGATTTAGATAGTAAATCTTCACCTACCGTGGTTGCTTCTAGTTTGAGCTCATCAATTTTTAGGGATTCTTTTTTCTTAAATATTTTATTAAGCTCTGGGAACATATTGTTAGTTTTAGGGCTTATGGCTTTTAATTTGTTTTTTCAGAATTTATTGATATTGATTTTAAAATTTTGAGTTAAAAGAGACTTAATGTCGCGAATTTGGGCTTTTATAGCAATAATTCTTGTATCATTTTGTATCATATTTTTCAACTAATTCAAGAATTAAATTATTCTTAAGCCATCTGACGGCATAATCTGTAAAACCTGAAGATTCCACCAAATTTTTTTTTTCTTTTTTCCGGCTGGTTGATAAGTTGCAAATACTGGATCATCTAATTCTATTTCAAACTCATTAATTTTAATTTTCGCTAATTTTATATTTTTTTTATTCAACTTTTAATTTTGGAACTTCTTAATTTTAATTATATTTTGATTTCACTTGTTTTTAGTTTTAAGCTTTGTTTACAATTTTGGTTTTTTATTAATATTTTTATTTCCTTTTATTACCTTGTTATAAATTTAGATTTAGTTCAATTAACTTTTAAATTCAATTTTTATTAACTTTAATTTTGTTTTAAGTTTTGATTATTATAAATTAAATTAATTTGTTTTCATTTTAAATTTTCATCAAACTTTGTAAATTCAAATTAAATGTTAATAAAAAGGCACGCTATCTAACCTTCCTTTCCTCCCATATATAATTTCCAAGCAGCTTTCAGTAAACAAACCGTATGCTCTATTCTAATTTATTTAATTAGTGCTGCATTATCTCTTTTTACTAAATTTTTATCATATATAAGTGAGAAAAAGAAATTTATATGATATAAGAAGGTTTGTGTCTATGCTATTTAAGTGGTGAATATGGTAAAGTATTTCTTGTGTACGGTAAGGTACTAAAAACTGTCGTACCTCGAATTTCGTTTGTCTTGTTCACCACTTATTTGGTTCAGTTATTTTTTTTTTTTTCCCCCGTCTGTTCGAGTTTAACGTTTGGTGTTCCTTTTTATTTTGTTCTGTTTTTGTTTGGGTAAATTTTCTTTAAATTTAATTTAAATTCGAACTTTACTTTTGTTTTATTTTTATTTTTTTTAATTTTAATTATAATTAATATTTCCCAGTTACATTTCGTTCCAAATATACTTTAGTTCCGCTTTTTATTTCTCACGGAGGTGTCGCTTTATATATACGTTCCGACGTAGCTTTCAACTCTCTTCTCGATTATAAAAGCTCCAATCCAATTTTCCATTATCTTTGGGTTAAACTCCGAGTTGAAAAAGCTACAATCTTTTTCTGTTTTATATACAGATCTCCCCAAGCCAATGAGCTAGAAACAACTGTGGTCATTGAAAAACTATCCGACGATATTAATAAAATTTTGGAAAAACATCCAGAACGTGAGATAGCCGTCGCCGGAGATTTTAATGTCCACAACAAAAACTGGCTCCATTTCTCTAGTCACAACTCACCGGAAGGCAAGCAAGTTGAACTATTTTCAAACTTATTCCAACTTTCTCAACTTGTTAAGAGCCCTACTAGAATTCCAGACCGTGACAAGCACAACGAGCATCTTTTGGATTTCTTCCTGACCACAAATCCAGAAAAATATAACATTTCTGTTAGCTCTCCAATTGGCTCTCTTTTTGGCTGATTTTGATTGGTCGATGTGTTTCCGTCACAGAAACGTTGACTTTGCTACAGATGCCATTAATAAAATAATTATGCTAGGTATGAAACTCTTCATACCCAGCTCTTTTAAACCGCTTAAATCAAGTTAAAAGCCATGGTTTAATGACATCTGTAGAAAAACAATTGAATCTAAAGAGGAACATTTTAAAAAATATAAGGCCATTGTATCCGAGTCCTCACTTGCGAACTATAAAGCGGTTGCAAGAGAATTATCAATCAGCAAAAGTTTCTTTATAACCAAAGGTTGAGACAGAAAATAATTAATCTCCCTCACTCCCATCGCTCCTTTTGGACTTTTGCAAAAAGTGTAAAGAACAACTTTTGTGGATCATCGTTTTCTCCGTTGACTGATACCGGCAACTCTATCATTTCCGATTCTACTGGTAAAGCTAATTTGTTCGCAAAAATTTCTAGCTAGAATAATTATACATTCCAATTAAATGTATTTTCGAGCTTATTATTATCATTATTTTGAATCTGATATGTTGATTGAGGTATTATGATTTATAAAATCTGAGATCGGTTTTTTGAGCTTATTATTATCATTATCTGTTATATTAGTTGTATTATTATTATTATTATTATTATTATTAATTTTATTATTATTATTGTTGTTGTTATTGAAAATATTTTTGTTGTTCTTATTTTCTTCACTATCCATGTCATTTATCTCTGCATTTAAATTGATAGGGAGACTTTCAAACTGGTTTTTGTTTATGACACTTGGTGAAGCTGCCATGTGCTTAAGTTTTTTAATAGTTTTTTTAAGATTTTCGATTTCTTGCTTTAAGTGGTTATTTTCGGAAGAAAAGTCCTCTTTTTTTTTGTTTTTTTTTGTCATTTTTATTTTTTTATTACTTGGTTCATCACTAATTGGTTCGTTATTTATTTTGTTATTATTTGCATTTAATACTGATTGTTTGGTTTTTAGAGATTTCTCTAAAGCTTTTGTATTTTTTTTAACACTATTTAAATTATTATTATGTTCAATTTGATCCAATTCTAAAATATTATTCATTACAATATTTTTAAAAAAAAAGCAAATAAAAAAAAATTTAATTTTAAAATATTAGAATAGTTTTTGACAATTTCTTTTCTTATTATTTTTGCAATTTTATATTAAGAAAGGAATTATGATAATACGCACGCGTCTGTCCTCGTTTGACAAATCAAGAGAGACTGATGTTGTACTACGCATTATATCCTCCACAATTTCGAATTATCGAGTAAAACAAAATGCAAAAAATTCGTTAAAGAAATTTGTTAGAAAATTTAAAAAAATCAAGTAACACTTTCGTCAATTATAAAGTAATCCTATATTATTTAAAAAGTTGTTAACAGAAATAAGAGTATAATGTTGAAGATTTAATTTTTATGTATTACTTCAAAAAAATTTTAACAGTTTTTCAAGGTACATGTGCTTAAAAATAGGAAATTTTCAGTTTTTGACCCCTTACAGCTCCTAAACGAGGGGTGATACAAAAAAATGTCTGAAATGACTCATACTTATTTTCAAAGATCTAACTTCTGTCAAAATTTCAAGTTACCAACTTAAACCGTTTAGAAGATAGAAGGGTTAAAGGATTTTGCAAAATTTGAGTTTCGCATAACGGTAAATTAAGACACCGTATGCCACAAGTATATATTTATGGTATATATACTTTTAAAGCTAATAAAAGAAGTAATCGTTTGGCGTTTTCAAAATGAAGATATACTTTATACAACTTGTGCTATAACAATTTAAAAATAGAGCTTTTTTGAACCCTTGGGGAGCTGTAGTTCCGTAACGGGTGGAGATACAAAAAAAAGTTATTAAAAATAAAATTAATATTTTTATAAGATCTATCAGCAGTTAAAATTTATATTTTTATTTACAATTATATTTTTTTTGTATCACCTTCCATTTAAGAGCTGTAAGGGGTCAAAAACTGAAAATTTCCTATTTTTAAACACCTGTAACTTGAACATCTGTTAACATTTTTTTGAAGTAATACATAAAAATTAAAGCTTTAACATTATACTATTATTTCTGTTAACAATTTTTTTCAATAATATAAGATTACTTTATAATTTGCGAAAGTGTTACTTGATTTTTTCAAATTTTCTAACAAATTTCTTTAACGAATTTTTTGCATTTCGTTTTACTCGATAATTTGAAATTGTTGAGGATATAATGCGTAGTACAAAAAAATCTAAATAAATAAACAACATAACGGTTGCTTGAAGAATTTTTATTTATATGATATTGATATACATACATACTTATATAATATCATGTTTATTTATACATCGTGTATGTCACTGATGAATGAATGATAAGAGTATAGATGTATATTATGTAGCGCCGTTTTTACATACATATACATATGTATTTTATTGTACTTATAAGAAATTATTCTATGAATGGAAATATTTTTAAAGAAATATTGCAATGTATGGCGATATACTTATAACAATATAAATATACTATGTGCGCATTAATATAATATAATATTTAAAATTATATTTACTATTTTGTAATTTAATATACATTTACCGCTTAATATAAAATGGTACTATAGAATATTTGAAAAAGTTTTGGATTGATAATCGTTATGTGGAAGGTTGGAATCTGCTTTTGAAGAATGTATAAACATATAGTTTGAATATATGTACAATCCATAGTTCTATAAATTATAAAATTCACCCAAATTATTTTAAAATACTAAAATATTAAAAAAATAATATTGTAAGCAGATTGACAGGCTATGAACATACTAACGAGTCGTACGGGTATCTAAAAGTTGCCAAAGGCATCTGTATTCTTCCTCGTTATTTATCTGTACTAAATTTAAAGCAATCTGACTCATGGCGCAGTGGTTAAGTCGCCAACCTTTCAATCGAAGGGTCTTGGGTTCAAACCCCAGTCAGGTCATAAATAAAAAATATGTAGTACTTTTATATCGTAATAATGTATATCGTATAATTAATAGTAGTAAAATAATAACAATAATAATAATAGAAATAATAATAGTAATAATAACAATAATTATAATAATAATAATAATAGTAATAATAATAATAGCTGCTACAGTGGAGCCATCTTTGGTTATATCATTCAAATAAGGTGTTATATACTGCTGCACGTTGTAATCCTCTGATGGCGCTGACTCTGTAGTAAAATAATAACAATAAAAAATAATAATAATAGTATTAATAATTATAGTATTAATATAATTAGGGGGTTGCCTTCAATAGCTACCTCATGTAGTACTATATAACTACTACTACATGTTGTAAATGTTGTGACGGATTCAGTCACTGTTAGCTAAATAGTAATAATAATAGGCGGATTAATTGTTTCCTTACAGTCCCACTCCCAATTCAATGTTTCCGTATCCATTTGCTATCCTTTCCTATCCCTACTCCCTAGCCAATATACTGCGTTCGCAGGTAAGGGTTTTCATCCCATTATATTGGCTAAAAGGCGGATGTGGGTTTAGTCAGTAAGAATCTGACACTACCAAGGGGGAATTTCTTGGTGTCTTTGGAAGATTCCCACCTCCCTTAGGAAAAAAAAAAATCAAAGTAAAACAAAAACAACACAACTAAATAAAAAAGAATGAAAATTATGTACATACAACCATAGATAAATGTACGGTTTAGTCGTATAGATAACATTCTTTATATACATATTTTGATTATACATTTTATTAACATTATTTTTATTATTACATTAAACAGTGATTTCTTCCCAAGTTATTTTTTCTAAACTCTTAAAAAATAAGTGTTTAAAAAATTTCGATACGATTTATTTATCTAAATGTTTTGTCTATGACTATATATGCACTTATATATATATAGCTTGGTCATTTGTTTGGTTGTTGATACAATAAAGAAAAACACATAAACTAAATGTATAATTATATTATATACATTTATAGCTAATTCTATAGCTAATTATTTTTAAAAAAATTTCGAAGTATATTAGAAGACAACAACCAAACAAACACATGAAGAAGATATTATTTCATATTTTTTTCAAACAAATATTATTATAAACTTTTATACAAACATGCTGGGACTTGAATAAACACGTTTAGCGGGACTTGGATAAACACCTATAATTTTGGGACAAACGTCAAAAAAGCTAAAAACTAATTTTTTCAGTTCCATTTTTTTTTTGTTTTATTTAAACAAAAAAATTTAAAACTAGATTACACATTTGGATCGTTCCCTCGCCTAGCAAGGCACTATGGAAACTTCTCAATCTGGCTGCTTAATATTAAAATTTTGAAATATTATTTACAAAATTTAGAAAAATGAGATAAAAGTATTTCAATTCAATGACATTTAAATATTAGGTAAAATATAATTTAAAATAAAATATAAGTTTTCTTTTTTTTGAAAGAAAACTGTCAAAGTAATAAGTCTCTAAAATTTCGCTCATATAAAATTAGTTAAAATTAATTATTTAAGAACAATATTTATTAAAATAATTTATAAATTCCTAATAATTTTTGTTGAAAATAAATTGATAAATAATAAATTTTTCGGAACCACCGCGTATTATTAAATTACAACAACAAAAAAAAAAACTTAAGTTTTATTCTTCATATAAACTGTCTTTTCGCGCCATCAAAAACACGAAAGAAGTATTATGAGCAAAAATCAATATATTATTTGGAAAAAACAATTCACATCAAGAAATATTGGATTAATTTGAAATGGACCATGTCAGGCACCACGTCATCTGAAATGTGCTGGAATCAGCGAGACAACTTACAAGGACGTAATTTCCAGAAGAGTAAGTTGGACGTGTAAGGTATGTCCTTCTCAAGCTAATGTAACAATAATTGATGAAGTTGATGTAATTGTAAATGATGGCAGTTCTGATGCTGGCAAAACTATAGAGCAACATAACATCTCATAAACCATTGATTCTGTTGATGAACTATCTGACTTTGATTTTCAAAACTTTATTTTGGATTTTTAAAACTTTAGCTGCATTTCTGAAAAAACTTGCAAATGTAGTAATTGACATCCGAAAATCCCAGAAGTTTAATTCAGATCAACTGGATGATTTGATAGAGCAAACTAAAGAGATAAAAAGAGATAATATAGAATTAAAAAAACAATTGTCTAGTGTCGAAGAGAAAAATTGTCAACTAGAATATAAAATAAACAAAATGGAAGGATTACATGATGAAATATCCCAAGATTAAATCAGAAATAACATTGTTGTAGCAGGTCTTCCTAATAATTTGGATAATCCAAAAGAAATAATCCTAAAAATAGGGGAAAAAATTAAGTCCAAAATAACAGTTGCAGATATTTCTAATGTAAAGCCACTATGGAACAAAAATACAAAGGCAACCAATGTACTATACCTTTTGGAACTAAAAACAAATAAATCGAAGGAAGAATTTATGGATGCTAAAAAAAAATTTAAACATATACTTACTTCTGAATTGAATATTGGCAAAGATAACAAACAAATTTTCTTTCAACATCAACTTACACCGTTTCAAGCTAACCTGTATAGAGAAGCGAAGGAGATTAAAGTATCCAGAAACTTGCGATTTCTTTGGATTAGAGACAGCACAATTTTTCTACGTGAAAAGGAGGAAGTAAGGTTTATAAAATTTCTTCATATAATGATATTATTTTATTAGTATTCATAAAGTTTTCACTTAATTATTTCAACTTATTTTCACTATTTTCACTTCACAATTATTAATTATTTCAACTTAATTAAAAAAAATTATTATATTAAATTATCTAAAATAGTATGTAAGTTTATTTGTAATTACAACCTAAAAACTTTATTTACTTTTCTAAACTTTTTGCCAACCAAATATTTTTTGAAATATTTTTTTAAATACTTTATCAATCAATATCAATATTCATTAATTAACAAATTACACTCAAAAATTTTATGCTCAATACTTTGCTTTTTTTTATGTAAAACATTACTTGAAATAATACGTAAACTTATTTTGAATTTTTATAACCTAAAAACATTATTTATTTTTCTAAACATTTTGCCTGACAAATGTTTTTTTAATAATATTATCAATCAACACCAATGTTTTAAAATTAACAAATTGCACTCAAAACTTTGTTGCTCAGCAATTTTCTTTTTCTTACCTAAAACATCAAAAGAAGAAAACACGTTTTTAATTTTTGACAATAATTCGTTATTCTTAACTTTATTATTAAAATTATCAATTTTTTCTATTTTTTCTATTATAAGAATTTTAAATTTATTTTAAACTTTAAATATATTTGCACTTTACTTTACTATATAATTGCTTCAATATATAAATCTCCATTGTATAAATCTAAATTGCTTTTAATAATTTTTACTATTATATTTACTTTTATTATAAAACTTATCATATTTTTTCTTATATTTAAAAACATAAAATTAAATTATACTAGAATTTATAAAAAATTTACACTACACAATTATAATATTACACAATTAATATTTAAAATTAAATTTAATCTATACGCCTTGATGAACAGAAATTATTGTATACTAGTCAAAAATTATTATAACACTGAAAGAGTGATTATATTATATCGAAGCGCTCATAACTATATTATTAATATTATCGAAAAAAAAATAGCAACAACAATTGTAATAGGTTTTATTGTCTTTATAATTTCTTCATTTGCATTACATTATCTTAACATATTATTACGGTTTTTTTACAATTTTTTACAATGAATGTGACAAGTCTTGATTATAGTATGAAAATACAAAATTTTACAGGGTCATTCGAAAATATATTGCATAGTTCTAAAAAAAATTTTAATATAGTTTATCTTAACATACAAAGTTTAAGGAAAAAATTGTTTGAAATTGAATCTTTAATAGCTTCATATAAATGCGATGTGCATATTATTTTACTATCGAAAATATGGTTGAAAGAAGAGGAAAATAATTTTTTTAATTTACCAAGACTGTATATATATATCTAATAGAGAAGATACTGTATATTTTTCTAATAGAGAATATTCTTACGGAGGTGTTGCAATATTTGTGCAGAATTCTATAAGTAGTACAATAGTAACTGAAACAGAGTATTATCAATCGAGTTTTTTGATTGTTAAATTATTAAAATTAAATATCAATATTATTGCGTGCTACAGATCTCATTACACAAAAATTGATGACTTTATAAATAAATTTGACGAAATTACTCTTTCAAATAAAAATTCTATAATAGTAGGTGATTTTAACATTAATTTATTAAATGAAAATGATAGGGATGTACGCATTTCTATTGTAATACTCTTTTGAGTAATGGGTTTTCCATATGTAACCAGACAAAACCAGTTCGCAACAAGAGTCGGTATCATGTCAAAGACTGTCATTGATCATTTAATTACTGATATGCTAAATTACGAGTATTTTTTTCATATCGCGGACACCAATTTATCTGACCATCAAATGTTTTTTATTAGTGTTAACCTAAATCCTCTTAAAGAAACCTTTATCAATACAAAAACTGTATTAAATTATGAGGGCTTAACTTAAGATCAAATATGGAATAGTCTGAGCTCTTATGAAACTTTTGATGAAGTGGTTGCAATATTAACTGAATTAGTCAAGAAATATACTTGTATTCTTCCGGTAAAAAAATTTAAAAAGAAACATGAGTGGATGACTGAGGAAATATTACAAATGATCAAAATTCGTGATTCATTTGGCAAATTTAAAAAACAATATCTTCATAATCCACGTATTGCTGAATTATATAACACATCGAGGGGAATAGTAAAGAAGCTGATTGTAACTGCTAAAACGATGTTTTACTCTGAACAAATCAGGAAAGATCCAGGAGACCCTAAAAAATTATGGGGAATATATACATCAGTAATGTTGAATACTGGTATCCAAATTCTTAATAATACTGTAAATGTTATTAACCATGAAAAACGTAACGTGTCATCGCCGGAAGAAATAGCTGAAATAATGAATAATACATTTACTACAATAACGGATAAACTCAATATATCAATTGGTAATATTGATTATCATTACTTAAATTTGTTTCGTCGTAACCTGCCTGGTAATTTGGATCTTAGTCCAACAAATATAGATGAAGTTAATACGACCATTCATTCCTTAAAATCGTCTGCTGCAACATCTGCTGCAACGGGGCAATTTGGACAAAATTTATTAAGGTGCTTGCAGGGACATTGGCACCTATTTTGGTGAAATTTATTAACCAAAGTTTTGAAACATGTAACTTTCCTCATTGCCTTAAAAAAGCAATTGTTACACCTATTTATAAAGCTAGTGACGCCACCAATACTTTGAATTATAGGCCAATATCGGTGTTAAGTTCACTTTCAAAAATTTTTGAAAAAATTACGGAAAACAGATAAACATCCTTTATACATCTCAATAATATATTGCATCTGGAGCAATACGAATTTGAAAAGAACTCAAGCACAACATCCGCTTGTCTATCTCTGAATGAATTTATAACTAAGAGCACGGATAATGGTAAATTCACTGCTTGTACCTTTATTGATATGCAAAAGGCATTCGATTGTGTCGATCATGACATTTTACTACATAAATTGTCTTGCCTGAACTTTTCTCCTGAACAACTAAAATTCTTTGAATCATATCTAAAAAAAAAAATCGCAATGTGTCCGCATTGGTAATTCCATAAGTCAAATTGAAACAATATAGAAAGAGCGTGTCACAAGGTTCAATATTAGGTCCTGTTTTTTTTTAAATTGTTCATTGATGACCTTGCACGTCTTAACTTAAATGGAATTCCATCACTCTTTGCGGATGACGCAGTCATTAAATATTCAAAAAGCAATGAATCTGAGTTGAAAAATTCAATATTAGAAGATCTCGCAGTAATCGAAGAATTTCTCCATAAGAATAAATTATTACTTAATGTAAAAAAAACCAAAATTTTACTTTTTGAGAACAAAATATTTCATGAACCTATTTTCCAATATAGAAATTTAAAAATAGATGTAGTGAGGAGTCATAATTATTTAGGTCTTGTTGTTGACTCCAGAATCAAATGGGAAGAGCATATTAATTATGTTTGTAAAAATATTTCACCATATGTATTTATTTTAAGAAGGTTAAGTAATTGTTTTGATAAGAAAACACTTTTTATAATTTATTCTTCGTATATTTTGTCTAATGTAGGTTATGTTAATCCAATTTGGAGTAGGGCACCACAAATTCACCTGAAAAGAATTGAAATTCTAATAAAAAAATCGATCAAAATAATTCATAAGTATCCCAGTAGTATGATCTGTTGTCAAAAATACCTCAGTTTTTTGAAAATATCTGTAAACGCGAAACTTATATTTTGGCTTTCAAAATAATAAATAACAAAATCAAACATAATTTTATACTACAAAAATATATAGATATTCACAACTATACAACACCACACCATAACACCCTCAATAAATTTTTACTTATCATTATTTAAAACTGATAAACACAACACAAATTATCTCTTTAATTGTTTAAAAATATTTAATGATTTACCGAACATTATCAAATCAATTGAAAACCTATCCTTGTATAAAAAAAATTGTTGAAATCATATATTCCGCCTAAATTGTATGTTACTGTCGTTTCTTAATTTAATTCAGAAATTTTGTTACACCATTCTATGATAATTTGTAATAAAATAATATACTCTTTCATGATGAAAACAATGCAGATTTATATAATATAATAATATTGAGTGCGAAAATAAAAATTTTAATACATATGTAAATATTGAGCAAAAATTAAAATTAAAAACATGTAAATTACATTTGAAATATTTTTAACCATTTAAAACCCGACGGCTTCGGCTTCGGTAAAAAAAAAAAAATTGTAACTGTTTATATTTACTTTATATTTAAAAATGTTTTACTATAAAATTAAATTACTTGAAATAGTTATAATTAAATTATGTAGATTTGAATTAAAATGTAAGTAGTAAGATATAAATTTGAAAATAAATAAAAAAAAAAAAAAACCAAAAAACATTTTATTATTAAAAATAATATTATATACATACAATATATGTATATTACTTACTAGCAGAGTACCCGGCGTTGCCCGGAGTATTTTATTGGCTTTATGAAATAAAAATTATTAACTTTTGTTTCTGCGTTAATATAATTTAATTAATATAGTTCATGTATTACTATGCATTTACAGATGCTGGTAGTTTATATTCTATTTTTTATTAGATTTAGTTAAATTGAATAAACAGAGCCAAGAATTAGAGACAATTCTTTTACAAAAATTTTTTAAAGGAATCAATAATCTATTGACTACACAATGACGGCGAAATGAATTTCCACAATATATTCTTTAATACCAAGACAAAAATCGCATTTCAATTATGACCATAATGTAGTACATTTTTTTTCGTAAGTAATGTCACTTCATGTTTTTGTGAATTATTCTTTTAAGCACATTTTGAAAAATTTGCTATTAGGTTCGCTCTGTCCCACCGTCTGTTTTCAAGACTTATATATCCGTTAATATTCGTTAATACCGAAACATAAAATCGTATTTAAATTATAAAAGACCATAATGTAATCAATTTTTTTTTGTAAGAAATGTCACTTCATGTTTTGGTGAATTATCCTTTTAAGCACATTTTGAAAAATTTGTTATTAAGTTCGCTCTGTCCCTCCGTCTGTTAAAACTTATATACTGTTTAATAAAGAGCAATGAAATATTAACTATGCATAGGTCTCTTAAAAGAGTAATGTTGTAGAACAACGTTTTTATGTACCCTTACCGTTGGAGATCCTACAGCACCGACAGCTCTTCAAATTTTGAAAAAACTTCTTTTTAAATGCGTACATTTCAGGTTCTGTTTAACATATTTTCAATATAAAAAATACATGATTGTTTTTTACCTTTATAAATCAACCAGAATTTTTTTTTCGTTTAGTTTTTCAAATTATGTTTCCAAATTGATTGGCTAAAAATATGTGTAAAAATTGTATATGGATAAAAATGTTAGGTTTTCTGTTCTTTAAATATGTATGTACTCATTTTTGATTAAATGATGTACAGAAATGTGAATATGTTTTCTAATTTAATTGATTAAGTTTATAGTATTTTTAAATATACGGATATTATACATACTATATGTACATATTTCAATGATATTTTATGGGAAACATGTTATACACATGCATCTTATATAGGTAGACCACATTTAAGTAATGCATTTCTGAATGATGACATGATGATTGTCTAATGTAGAAGATTGTTTCTGTTTTTAACAACGGCCGAAAATGTTATGTTGTTAAGACTTAAAAACAGTATTCTTAAGATACTTAATAAGGTTACTTTAATTACTGTTCTATATTAGAAATTTGCATTGAAAGGTTTTTATGGAATATTAGAAACAGTATAGATAAAAGTAAAGAGTATTGGAAATATCTTTTTAATAATAATAACAATACACAAAATTAGGTAGAATATTATTTATAAGTGCTCGTGCGGAAATGGGTTAATAAACGTTAACAAACATTTTGTCACAGGCTTTATTTAGAACCATAAATTCATCCTCCCAAATTAGACCGAAATTAGAAACAAAATTTTTTTTTGACAGTTTATCGTGTCGAAATGTGTTAATGTATCACAACAAAATTTATTGAATGAGTTTGTGTGCCAAAGTGCAATACTTGTGCAAATTTTCAATTGGTCAAATCGTTTAAGCACAACAACAAAAAATGAGACAATTCATGGCCTGCAGCCTGATGGGTTAATGTATTGTAACCAAATCAACTCAGAAAGCTTTTGTTATAAAGATCTACACTTTTGTAAATTTTCAACTCAATTGGTAAAACGGTTTAAGTGCGACAGCAAAGAATTCCTTATTTATTAGAGTACCCGGCGTTGCCCGGAGTATGTTATTGGCTTTATGAAATTAAAATTATTAACTTTTGTTTCTGCGTTAATATAATTTAATTAATATAGTTAACTTGTTACTATGCATTTACAGGTGCTGCTAGTTTATATTCTATTTTTTATTAGATTTAGTTAAATTGAATAAACAGAGCGAAGAATTAGAGACAATTTGTCTACAAAAAATCTTTAAAGGAATCAATTATCTATTAGTACACAATTACGGCGAAGTGAATTTTCACAATATATTCGTTAATATCGAAACATAAAATCGAATTTCAATTATAAAAGACTATAATGTAATACATTTTTTTTCGTAAGTAATGTCAGTTCATCTTTTTATGGATTATCCTTTTACACTTTGAAAAATTTGCTATTCAGTTGGCTCTGTCCCTCCGTCTGTTTACAAAACTTATATACTGTTTAATAAAGAGCAATGAAATATTAACTATGCATAGGTCTCTTAAAAGAGTAATGTTGTAGAACAACTTTTTTATGTACCCTCACCATTGAAGATCCTACAGCACCGACAGCTCTTCAAATTTTGAAAAAACTTCTTTTTAAATGCGTACATTTCAGGTTCTGTTTAACATATTTTCAATATAAAAAATACATGATAGTTTTTTACTTTTATAAATCAACCAGAATTTTTTTACGTTTAGTTTTTCTAATTATGTTTTATGTTTAAATATGTATGTACTCATTTTTTATTAAATGCTGTACAGAAATGTGAATATGTTTTCTAATTTAATTGATTAAGTTTATAGTATTTTTAAATATACAGATTTATACATACTATATGTACATATTTCAATGATATTTTGTTTTATTTGTTATACACATGCATATTATTTAGGTAGACCACATGTAAAGAGCACATGTAAGTAATGCATTTCTGAATGATGACATGATGATTGTCTAATGTAGGAGATTGTTTCTGTTTTTTAACAACGGCCCAAAATGTTATGTTGTTAAGACTTAAACACAGTATTCTTAAGATACTTAATAAGGTTACTTTAATTACTGTTCTATATTAGAAATTTGCATTGAAAGGTTTTTATGGAATATTAGAAACAGTATAGATAAAAGTAAAGAGTGTTGGAAATATCTTTTTAATAATAATAACAATACACAAAATTAGGCAAAATATTATTAATAAGTGCTCGTGCGGAAATGGAGCACTATTTAGAACCATAAATTCATCCTGCCAAATTAGACGGAAATTAGAAACGAAATTTTTTTTTTGACAATCTATCGTGTCGAAATGTGTTAATATATCACAAGAAAATTTATTGAATGAGTTTGTGTGTCAAAGTGCAATACTTGTGCAAATTTTCAATGGGTCAAATCGTTTAAGCAGAACAAGAAAAAATGAGAATTTCATGGCCTGAAGCCTGATGGGTTAATGTATCGTAACCAAATCAACTCAGAAAGCTTTTGTTATAAAGACCTACACTTTTGTAAATTTTCAACTCAATTGGTAAAACCGTTTAAGTGCGACAGCAAAGAAATTAAAAAATGTTATTGAGCCCTGGTGCCGTAACGGGTTAATGGATCGTAACCAAATCACCTCAGTGACCTCCTGTGGTAAAGAGCTACACTTTTGTAAATTTTCAATTCAATTGGCAAAACCGTTTAAGCGCGACAACAAAGAAATTGAAAAATTTCATTGAGTCCTGGTGCCGAAACGGGTTAATGGATCGTAACCAAATCAACTCAGTAAGCTCCTGTTGTAAAGAGCTACACTTTGATAAATTTTTAACTCAATTGGTCGAACAGTTTAAGTGCGACAACTAAGTAAATTAAAAAACTTCATTGAGACCTGGTGCCGAAACGGGTTAATGGAACATAACCAAATTAACTTAGTGTACTTTTAGGCTACAGAGCAACAGTTTTGCAAGTTTGCAAGTCAGTTGATTGAACCGTTTAAGCAGGACAACAAAAACATTTAATGAACTTCGATCGGCTCTCGTGCCCAAACGGATTACCGGATCTTCATAAAAATTTGTCACAGGCTTTTTTTCGAACCATTAAACCACCATACAAAATTGGACATAAATCGGAAACAAAAAATTTTTTGGAAGCCCGCCAGGCCGAATCCGGGTAACATATTGAATCCAAATTTCTTCGGTACCCGTCCAATGATAAGAAGAATATTTGTCCAAATTTTCAACTCAATCGATCAAACCGTTTAGGCAGGACAATGAAAAAACGAAACGGCTTTAAATGGCTCTCGGGCCGCAATGGGTTAATGAACCGAAACGCGATGTAGCCTATAACACTTTCCGTGGTCGTAGAAACGTTCCTGCAAAATTCGGTTGCAATCGGACTGGTGGTTTTTACGTGAAAAGGGCACAAACAAACAAACAAACAAACAAATAAACAAACAAACAGAATTTCTTCCTTATTTATTAGATAATAGTTTGTCGTAAAATCGAAGCCTGATGTAGAACGTTTTATTATTAATAAATAACAAAACGAAAAAATTGTGACAATAAATAATGTAGCCGATATTGCAATATGCACATGCAAAAATATTATTAATTATAATTACATATAAATATATGTGAATATATATATGTAACGTAATAAATATGTTAAAAATATAATAAATTTGAATATATAAAAAAAATATATATTACATTTAAAAGTTTTGGAAACAAATCAATGTAGATATATGTACATATTTACATACATACATACATTTATATATACATACATCCATACATACATATATGTACATTTTTACATACATATATGTTCAACTTCATACATACATAACTACATACATACATTTTTGTACATATATTTACATATATTTTAATCAATATACATTGTTATTTAATATAATATTATACTATAATATTTATTATTGAATATGGAAACAATAGTTTTTTATATGAAATTTTTTATTTTTTGGGGTCTATTTCAACTTTTTTTTTTCTATAACTCAAAAAACAAGCAGCAAGAAAATTAGTTGGATCCATTTTGGAAAAGGCAAAAGAATAGAAAATTTTTCCGCCCTGAAAAGGCACTATTATGTAGGCGATTTTTGTAGTAATGGGAAAATAAATGTTTGTTCGTTTTATGAATGAAAATAGTTCTATAAAAAATTTAAAGATTGTATTACCACAGGGTTCTAACTTAGGCCCTTTACTATTATTGATCTTTATTAATGATATACATAAAATACGAATTATTGGTAAATTATTCTTATTTGCTGATGATTGTAGTCTTTTCTATCCAGGTAATAGTTCATGCCTATTGAAGTGCAACATTGAACACGATCTAGTAATATTAACTGAATATTTTAAAATTAATAAATTAGCAATGTATACTTTCAAAACAAAAATTATTAATTTTCGATCTTAACAAAGGCATCTGGAAAACTTAAAAAATTCAATCCGATGGTAATATTCTTGAAGAAGTGAACGACGTTAAAATTTTGGGTATTATACTAGACAAAAATTTAAATTGGAATTCGCACATAGATTACATAAATTCGAAATTAAATATTTTCAATGGCATAATGTACAAATTTAAAAGTAAAATAGCCAAAAGGGTTAAGTTTTATACGTATTTTGCCTTTATTCATTCAATCGTTTCGTATGGTACTGCAGTTTGGGCTTCAAATAGTTCTTCTCATAAGCTTCAGATTTCTCAAAATAAAATTCTTAAAAATATTCTAAATTTACCATCACAATATAATATATTCAATTTAATTTATCAAATAAGATTCTTCCAATAAAAGGAATATATCAATATCAGTAAACTCTTTGTATTTATAAAATTTTAAATAACATCAGTCACTACAACATATCTTCAGTTCAAAGACATACACATGAGTTTAATACAAGATGCAGAAGTAATATCCGTTTAGGCATAGGTAGAAACATAATATCATCCCAAAGAATATCAATTACAGGATCTAGGATGTTCAATAATCTACCCGAGAATCTTAAAAATATACAGAATATTAATACTTTCAAAAGACAATTGAAAGAGTTCTTATTATCTCCAAAGCAACTCAGTATAATTTTTTGATTTTTCATTATAAGTTTTAATTTAATTGTAAACATAATTATTTATAAACATAACGTTACTTTTTTGATATACCAGTTGATGAAATACATATGGCTACATACATACATATAATCAGATATAATATTAGTTTATAAAATATGCAATTATTGTAAAATATTGTATATATGTATATATACATATATATATATTATATTGTATTGTAAGTAATATTTATTTATTTATTATTTAGCTATAACCCCTGTTTCCTGGTAGGAATGTGGGGTGTAACGAGATTATGATATATAAAGTATTTATATATTGCGATATTTTTTTTTTTTTTTATATTATAATTATTGTACCCAGCCGGGAATCGAACCTGAAACCTCTCATGGACCACTGCACCAATGGTTGGATAATCTAATAAATAAGGAAGAAATTCTGTTTGTTTGTTTATTTGTTTGTTTGTTTGTTTGTTTGTGCCCTTTTCACGTAAAAACCACCAGTCCGATTGCAACCGAATTTTGCAGGAACGTTTCTACGACCACGGAAAGTGTTATAGGCTACATCGCGTTTCGGTTCATTAACCCATTGCGGCCCGAGAGCCATTTAAAGCCGTTTCGTTTTTTCATTGTCCTGCCTAAACGGTTTGATCGATTGAGTTGAAAATTTGGACAAATATTCTTCTTATCATTGGACGGGTACCGAAGAAATTTGGATTCAATATGTTACCCGGATTCGGCCTGGCGGGCTTCCAAAAAATTTTTTGTTTCCGATTTATGTCCAATTTTGTATGGTGGTTTAATGGTTCGAAAAAAAGCCTGTGACAAATTTTTATGAAGATCCGGTAATCCGTTTGGGCACGAGAGCCGATCGAAGTTCATTAAATGTTTTTGTTGTCCTGCTTAAACGGTTCAATCAACTGACTTGCAAACTTGCAAAACTGTTGCTCTGTAGCCTAAAAGTACACTAAGTTAATTTGGTTATGTTCCATTAACCCGTTTCGGCACCAGGTCTCAATGAAGTTTTTTAATTTACTTAGTTGTCGCACTTAAACTGTTCGACCAATTGAGTTAAAAATTTATCAAAGTGTAGCTCTTTACAACAGGAGCTTACTGAGTTGATTTGGTTACGATCCATTAACCCGTTTCGGCACCAGGACTCAATGAAATTTTTCAATTTCTTTGTTGTCGCGCTTAAACGGTTTTGCCAATTGAATTGAAAATTTACAAAAGTGTAGCTCTTTACCACAGGAGGTCACTGAGGTGATTTGGTTACGATCCATTAACCCGTTACGGCACCAGGGCTCAATAACATTTTTTAATTTCTTTGCTGTCGCACTTAAACGGTTTTACCAATTGAGTTGAAAATTTACAAAAGTGTAGGTCTTTATAACAAAAGCTTTCTGAGTTGATTTGGTTACGATACATTAACCCATCAGGCTTCAGGCCATGAAATTCTCATTTTTTCTTGTTCTGCTTAAACGATTTGACCCATTGAAAATTTGCACAAGTATTGCACTTTGACACACAAACTCATTCAATAAATTTTCTTGTGATATATTAACACATTTCGACACGATAGATTGTCAAAAAAAAAATTTCGTTTCTAATTTCCGTCTAATTTGGCAGGATGAATTTATGGTTCTAAATAGTGCTCCATTTCGGCACGAGCACTTATTAATAATATTTTGCCTAATTTTGTGTATTGTTATTATTATTAAAAAGATATTTCCAACACTCTTTACTTTTATCTATACTGTTTCTAATATTCCATAAAAACCTTTCAATGCAAATTTCTAATATAGAACAGTAATTAAAGTAACCTTATTAAGTATCTTAAGAATACTGTGTTTAAGTCTTAACAACATAACATTTTGGGCCGTTGTTAAAAAACAGAAACAATCTCCTACATTAGACAATCATCATGTCATCATTCAGAAATGCATTACTTACATGTGCTCTTTACATGTGGTCTACCTAAATAATATGCATGTGTATAACAAATAAAACAAAATATCATTGAAATATGTACATATAGTATGTATAAATCTGTATATTTAAAAATACTATAAACTTAATCAATTAAATTAGAAAACATATTCACATTTCTGTACAGCATTTAATCAAAAATGAGTACATACATATTTAAACATAAAACATAATTAGAAAAACTAAACGTAAAAAAATTCTGGTTGATTTATAAAAGTAAAAAACTATCATGTATTTTTTATATTGAAAATATGTTAAACAGAACCTGAAATGTACGCATTTAAAAAGAAGTTTTTTCAAAATTTGAAGAGCTGTCGGTGCTGTAGGATCTTCAATGGTGAGGGTACATAAAAAAGTTGTTCTACAACATTACTCTTTTAAGAGACCTATGCATAGTTAATATTTCATTGCTCTTTATTAAACAGTATATAAGTTTTGTAAACAGACGGAGGGACAGAGCCAACTGAATAGCAAATTTTTCAAAGTGTAAAAGGATAATCCATAAAAAGATGAACTGACATTACTTATGAAAAAAAATGTATTACATTATAGTCTTTTATAATTGAAATTCGATTTTATGTTTCGATATTAACGAATATATTGTGAAAATTCACTTCGCCGTAATTGTGTACTAATAGATAATTGATTCCTTTAAAGATTTTTTGTAGACAAATTGTCTCTAATTCTTCGCTCTGTTTATTCAATTTAACTAAATCTAATAAAAAATAGAATATAAACTAGCAGCACCTGTAAATGCATAGTAATAAGTTAACTATATTAATTAAATTATATTAACGCAGAAACAAAAGTTAATAATTTTAATTTCATAAAGCCAATAACATACTCCGGGCAACGCCGGGTACTCTAATAAATAAGGAATTCTTTGCTGTCGCACTTAAACCGTTTTACCAATTGAGTTGAAAATTTACAAAAGTGTAGATCTTTATAACAAAAGCTTTCTGAGTTGATTTGGTTACAATACATTAACCCATCAGGCTGCAGGCCATGAATTGTCTCATTTTTTGTTGTTGTGCTTAAACGATTTGACCAATTGAAAATTTGCACAAGTATTGCACTTTGGCACACAAACTCATTCAATAAATTTTGTTGTGATACATTAACACATTTCGACACGATAAACTGTCAAAAAAAAATTTTGTTTCTAATTTCGGTCTAATTTGGGAGGATGAATTTATGGTTCTAAATAAAGCCTGTGACAAAATGTTTGTTAACGTTTATTAACCCATTTCCGCACGAGCACTTATAAATAATATTCTACCTAATTTTGTGTATTGTTATTATTATTAAAAAGATATTTCCAATACTCTTTACTTTTATCTATACTGTTTCTAATATTCCATAAAAACCTTTCAATGCAAATTTCTAATATAGAACAGTAATTAAAGTAACCTTATTAAGTATCTTAAGAATACTGTTTTTAAGTCTTAACAACATAACATTTTCGGCCGTTGTTAAAAACAGAAACAATCTTCTACATTAGACAATCATCATGTCATCATTCAGAAATGCATTACTTAAATGTGGTCTACCTATATAAGATGCATGTGTATAACATGTTTCCCATAAAATATCATTGAAATATGTACATATAGTATGTATAATATCCGTATATTTAAAAATACTATAAACTTAATCAATTAAATTAGAAAACATATTCACATTTCTGTACATCATTTAATCAAAAATGAGTACATACATATTTAAAGAACAGAAAACCTAACATTTTTATCCATATACAATTTTTACACATATTTTTAGCCAATCAATTTGGAAACATAATTTGAAAAACTAAACGAAAAAAAAATTCTGGTTGATTTATAAAGGTAAAAAACAATCATGTATTTTTTATATTGAAAATATGTTAAACAGAACCTGAAATGTACGCATTTAAAAAGAAGTTTTTTCAAAATTTGAAGAGCTGTCGGTGCTGTAGGATCTCCAACGGTAAGGGGGGTACATAAAAACGTTGTTCTACAACATTACTCTTTTAAGAGACCTATGCATAGTTAATATTTCATTGCTCTTTATTAAACAGTATATAAGTTTTAACAGACGGAGGGACAGAGCGAACTTAATAACAAATTTTTCAAAATGTGCTTAAAAGGATAATTCACCAAAACATGAAGTGACATTTCTTACAAAAAAAAATTGATTACATTATGGTCTTTTATAATTTAAATACGATTTTATGTTTCGGTATTAACGAATATTAACGGATATATAAGTCTTGAAAACAGACGGTGGGACAGAGCGAACCTAATAGCAAATTTTTCAAAATGTGCTTAAAAGAATAATTCACAAAAACATGAAGTGACATTACTTACGAAAAAAAATGTACTACATTATGGTCATAATTGAAATGCGATTTTTGTCTTGGTATTAAAGAATATATTGTGGAAATTCATTTCGCCGTCATTGTGTAGTCAATAGATTATTGATTCCTTTAAAAAATTTTTGTAAAAGAATTGTCTCTAATTCTTGGCTCTGTTTATTCAATTTAACTAAATCTAATAAAAAATAGAATATAAACTACCAGCATCTGTAAATGCATAGTAATACATGAACTATATTAATTAAATTATATTAACGCAGAAACAAAAGTTAATAATTTTTATTTCATAAAGCCAATAAAATACTCCGGGCAACGCCGGGTACTCTGCTAGTAATTAATAATATAAAGAATATTAAATTTTTGTAAAAAAGACAATAATATAAAAGTGATTAAAAGCTTAATTATTTAAAAGTGATTGTGAACAATTATTTTTAAAATGAATTTAAGCAAGACCACCTATATACTGATTCTGTCAGTATATAGTTGGTCTTAAATCAATGTAAGACCCAATTTTTTTTCTCAATATTGCCTGACTTCATTTACAGTTCTTGTATTATTTGTCATTTCATGGATTTGAGTGTTGGACATCTCATAACCTTTGCATATTTCCACAAATTTTTCAAGTGTTAAATCCCTGGTTTTTAATAATTGTCTTTGCAATTCTTTGTCCCAAATCCCTAGAACTATTTTGTCTCTCACCATTCTACTTTCATCACTGTATCCGCAACTTTTGACTAGTTTCTTTATATCTACCAAAAATACTTGGAATGGTTCTCCTTCACTTTGATTTCTCCTATGAAACCGAAAAATTTCGTATAGCTCGTTCTTTTTTGAAGTACAATTATTCTCAAAAGATTTTTTAATTGCTTTTACATCTTTTTTTTTTCGCTTCTGTTAGATTAAACGTTTTGAACACCTCCACAGCAGCATTTCCAGCTGCGTTTAGAGAAATTGCAACTTGCACTTCTTCTTTTTTAGTTGCAAGTTCTGGTGCAGCTTCAAATATTTCATAGTTTTCGATGAACTGCTTCCAGTTTTCGGCTAAATTACCTTCAAATTGTAATTCATCGATTTTTCTTAAAAATTCCATGTTCTTGATAACATAGATGTACCTATATATATGGACGATATTAGTCTTTGGTGGACTACCACATGTTCACTTTGTATTTGCGGTATTTGCTTTGTATTTTTTTATATCTTCTGAAAATTTCTCTATTCCCATAGGTTGATTTAATATAGTTTCAGATTTAGTATTAGTTAACTATTTTATTTTAAATATTTGTTCAGACTTTAGTATTTAATTATGAAGAAAAAAAATTTTATTTTTTGTTTTTTTGATTTACCGACTGCGCCATGTAATATGATCAAACACATGGTTTCATAGTTATTTCAAGACTTGGTTTTGTTTATGATTCTTATTCTATATATCTTATATACACACATATTTCTATTAATTTAACATATATTTATACTACCTTATAGTGGTAGCACACGTGCTAATATATTTATACTACAATTATTCTTTGTAATGGTAATTTTAATTTTCTTATCTTTGTTGAAGTTGTGTGCACTGCTAATATCATTGTTATTGCTAATTTTCTTTTGATTATTGTTATTCATTTTTAGTATCTAAGTTTTTGAAATTTATATCACTTTTACTATTGCTATTATTGATATTCTCTTTAATACTGTTGTTTACAGAATTAACATTATTATAAGTATTACAAGTTTCAATAGAATCATTTTTATTAATATCATAAGAAAAAATTCTGTTTTGAGTTTTATTTTCACTTTGACTAATATTTATATTATCATAAATCTTAGCATAGGCATCTTTCTTTAATTGCTAATAACCAATTTGTTGTTTTTTTAAAGTTAATTTATTTAAATATACTGGACACTCCCTACTTAGAGTATCATGATTTATATCAAGTCCGAGTTTAAGTTTTTCATTCGATTCGATGCAGTTTATATTTTTTTATTACACTTATTATTTTTATGTTTTTGATGACAAGTGTTTTTGATGACATTTCGACAAGTTTCCTCATTTTTACATTTTGCAGATTTGTTATTACAACCTTTTCATTTCTAATAACGGAGTATTCGAATGGCGTCGAAAACTTTACACCTTTGCCATCCAATAGATAATTTTCCACCAGATATTATTTTAGAAAAAGATTCTTTATCTATTTCTATTATAGCATTGTACATTTTATTTTCAAATTTCTTTACATCATATATTCTTAAAACCTTTAATTCACTTAACTCTAAGAAGTGATTCTGATTTTTCAGGTTACTTAATAATTTGTTCCTCTGTGTATTTAGTATTAAGATCCACTATCTCAATTCTTGGTTTAATAACCACTGGAATTTTTATAACATAACTATCCGTTAATGCTTTTATTGATGGCTATAAAAAGAGAGTGTTGGACTTTTTCCAGAATATTAAAAGAAACTGCATTTTCATATATATAATAAAAACTAAAACAAATTTTTCTGTTTGCTGTTATTCCCAAATTTAAAAAATATTTAAGATTTTTTTTAAATTTCTTCTTGTAAATCGTCGTTTTAGAGTTCTCTAGCTACACTCAATATTTGGTATGTGAGCGCCAGTTTCCGGATCAACAAAATTTTGAGAATGGTTCACCGTTCGGTTTTTAAAACCATTATTTTTCAGATTGCTTCCAACCTAAAAATTCTTCAGTAAAATAATAATTATTAAATAGTAAAATCAAATAAAGTTAACTACACATGCTTTTTTATTAAGTTAAGCAAGATGTTTTTATCCCTTGAGTTGTTAGGGCAGATTTCAAGGCAATACCTTCCAGTAATTCTTTCTATCATTCCTAACAACCTGGAACCTTCCTTAATTCTTCTCCTCTCATATTTTCTTTTCCCTATTTTGGTTTCATCAATCTCTATTTCGACATTTAATCCACTAATAAGGCCTTCATCTTGGTAGCATGGTCTAGGGAAAACATGCAAATTTCTCGCAGGAATGAAAACCGATCCGCAATGGTTTTCGTACTGATGTCGGAATAATCCATCGAGCATTCAGTAGTCGTTTGATGTATTATTAAAAACCAGGAATTTAAAACTTGAAAAATTTGTGGAAATATGCAAAGGTTATGAGATGTCCAACACTCAAATCCATGAAATGACAAATAATACAAGAACTGTAAATGAAGTTAGGCAATATTGAGAAAAAAATTTGGTTCTTACATTGAATCAAGACCAACCATATACTGACAGTATCAGTATATAGGTGGTCTTGCTTAAATTCATTTTAAAAAAAATAATTGCTCACAATCACTTTTATATAATTAAACTTTTAATCACTTTTATATTATTGTCTTTTTTACAAAAATTTAATATTCTTTATATTATTAATTATAATAGTTTGTCGTAAAATCGAAGCCTGGTCTAGAACGTTTTATTATTAATAAATAAGAAAACAAAAAAATTGTGACAATAAATAATGTTGCCGATATTGCAATATGCACATGCAAAAATATTATTAATTACATATAAATATATGTAAATATACATATGTAACGTAATAAATATGTTAAAAATATAATAAATTTGAATATACATATAAAAAAAATATATATTACATTTAAGAATATTTGAGAAAGTTTTGGAAATAAGGTGTTTCAAATTTAAAAATAAAATGAATTTGTGTCATAGATTTAATATAATTAACAAAATCGGTTATCGGCTATGAGCGTGATTAACTTTTTGGAAATATGGACAAAGAATATCGAAAACATGAAGTTTGAAATCTATTTGGTGTTAATGTCTTTTTTTTAATATTCTGAAAAAAGAGAAATAAATTTATTTTTTTTAAATTTTTTATAAGAAATGCATTTTATTTAAATATTCTGTCAAAAGCTCAACACTGTTTTTAATAGTCACCAATAAGCCGCTATAAGGCTATGACATTGACTTTTTGGGATCATCTTATTTTACAGCAATTGGATGCATTTTCTTGGATATTGTCGACATTGATAATAAAAATTTTTTTTTTGCTTTTTTAGATTATTCTTGTAAAAATTGTAGATAGGTACACACTACATACATATATTACATATATGTACATATTTACATACATATATGTTCATACAAACATCCATACATACATACATATATGTACATATTTACATACATACATACATATATCCATACATTCATCCATACATATATGTACATATTTACATACATATATGTTCAACTTCATACATACATAACTACATACATACATTTTTGTACATATATTTACATACATTTTAATCAATATACATTGTTATTTAATATAATATTATAGTATAATATTTATTATTGAATATGGAAACAATAGTGTTTTATATGAAATATTTTTATTTTTTGGGGTCTATTTCAATTTTTTTTTTCTACAACTCAAAAAAGAAGCAGCAAGAAAATTAGTTGGACCCATTTTGGAAAAGGCAAAAGAATAGCAAATTTTTCCGCCCTAAAAAAGCACCGTTATGTAGGCGATTTTTGTAGTAATGGGAAAATATAAATGTTTGTTCATTTTATGAATGATAATAGTTCTATAAAAAATTTAAAGATTGGATTACCACAGGGTTCTAACTTAGGCCCTTTACTATTGTTGAACTTTATTAATGATATACATAAAATACGAATTATTGGTAAATTATTCTTATTTGCTAATGATTGTAGTCTTTTCTATCCAGGTAATAGTCCATCGCTATTGAAGTCCAACATTGAACACGGTCTAGTAATATTAACTGAATATTTTAAAATTAATAAATTAGCAATGAATACTTTCAAAACAAAAATTATTAATTTTAGACGCCTCTACAAAGGCATCTGGAAAACTTACAAATTCAATCCGATGGTAATATTCTTGAAGAAGTGAACGACGTTAAATTTTTGGGTATTATACTAGACAAAAATTTATTGGAATTCGCATATAGATTACATAAATTCGAAATTAAATATCTCAATGGCATAATGTACAAATTTAAAAGTAAAATAGCCAAAAGGGTTAAGTTTTATATGTATTTTGCCTTTATGCATTCAATCGTTTCGTATGGTATTGCAGTTTGGGCTTCAAATAGTTATTCTCATAAGCTTCAGATTTCTCAAAATAAAATTCTTAAAAATATTCTATATTTACCATTATAATATAGTACATTCAATTTAATTTATCAAATAAGATTCTCCCAATAAAAGGAATATATCAATATCAGCAAATTCTTTGTATTTATAAAATTTTAAATAACATCGGTCACTACAACATATCTTCTGTTGAAAGACATACACATGAGTTTAATACAAGATGCAGAAGTAATATCCGTTTAGGCATAGGTAGAAACATAATATCATCCCAAAGAATATCAATTACAGGATCTAGGATGTTCAATAATCTACCCGAGAATCTTAAAAATATACAGAATATTAATACTTTCAAAAGACAATTGAAAGAGTTCTTATTATCTCCAAAGCAACTCAGTATAATTTTTTGATTTTTCATTATAAGTTTTAATTTAATTGTAAACATAATTATTTATAAACATAACGTTACTTTTTTGATATACCAGTTGATGAAATACATATGGCTACATACATACATATAATATTAGTTTATAAAATATGCAATTATTGTATATATATATATATATATATATATATTGTATTATACGTATATTGTATTGTAAGTAATATTTATTTATTTATTTATTTATATACAGGTACGTGCGGTACATAAATGTGCCAGGTAGCTATAACCCCTGTTTCCTGGTAGGAATGTGGGGTGTAACGAGATATTATGATATATAAAGTATTTATATATTGCGATATTTATTTTTTTTTTATATTATAATTATTATACCCAGCCGGAAATCGAACCCGAGACCTCTCATTCCCTTATGAATGAGTAGCGGTGCGTCAACCACTGCACCAATGGCTGGATAATAAGTAATATACATATATTGTATGTA
This sequence comes from Poecilobothrus nobilitatus, assembly GCA_947095535.1. Classification (NCBI taxonomy): domain Eukaryota; kingdom Metazoa; phylum Arthropoda; class Insecta; order Diptera; family Dolichopodidae; genus Poecilobothrus; species Poecilobothrus nobilitatus. The sequence goes on along the minus strand of OX352772.1, from coordinate 81,703,436 downwards.
TGTACATATATAATATTATTTTTGTTTTTATTATATTTTACCTAATATATAAATATCATTGAATGGAAATACTTTTATCTTATTTTTCTAAATTTTGTAAATAATATTTCAAAATCTTAATATTAAGCAGCCAGATTGAGAAGCTTCATAGTGCCTTGCTAGGCAAGGGAACGATCCAAATGTTTAATCTAGTTCTAAATTTTTTTGTTTAAATAAAAAAAAAAAAAAAAATGGAACTGAAAAAATTAGTTTTTAGCTGTTTTGAGGTTTGTCCCAAAATTATAGAATATCTTTTAATCAAATACATATCTTCAGAAAGCTCATCATTAGACCTTTCAGATGAGCATAAAATATTCTCCATAAGTTTGTTAATTAGAAAGATATAATTAAAAATATAAGGGTAAATTGAATTTTGAAGGGCTATTAGACCCCTTTAATGACGTCATCGCTCAACCATATAATATTTGTTTGAAAAAAATATGAAATAATATCTTCTTCATGTGTTTGTTTGGTTGTTGTCTTCTAAAATATTTTGAATTTTTTTTAAAAATAATTAGCTATAGAATTAGCTATAAATGTATATAATATAATTATACATTTAGTTTATGTGTTTTTCTTTATTGTATCAACAAAGAAATGACAAAGCTATATATAGATAAGTGCATATATAGTCATAGACAAATAAAATTTAGATAAATAAATCGTATCGACATTTTTTAAACACTTATTTTTTAAAACTTTAGAAAAAATAACTTGGGAAGCAATCACTGTTAAATGTAATAATAAAAATAATGTTAATAAAATGTATAATCAAAATATGTATAATAAGAATGTTATCTATACGACTAAACCGTACATTTATCTATGGTTGTATGTACATATTTTTCATTCTTTTTTATTTAGTTGTGTTGTTTTTGTTTTACTTTGATTGCTTTAAATTGAATACAGATAAATAAAAAGAAAAAAGTCAAAAATTATTTGGTTTAGAATTTAGAGTCAATATTTGGTTAATGTTTTTAATAGAGAATTTATAATATCTATTATTACATGCATACATATGAATTATTAACTTCTTTTATTTTTAGCACATTTCCAAAAACCTTTTGAAAAAATGTGCCTATTAGTTACACTCTGTCCGTCCGTCTGTCCGTCTGTCCGTCTGTCCGACTGTTTACAAAATTTCTACACCGTTAAAGATAGAGAAAAAAATTTTTACCATGGGTAGGTCTCATAAAAAAATTAATTTTGTGGAACAACTTTTTCATGTAGCCCATCTATCAGGGTACTACAGCCCCTCAAACTTTGAAAAAGTCCTATTTTCAAACACGTATATTTCATGTTCGGCTTAACATATTTTCAATCTGAAAATGCCATCCGACAGGATTTTTTTTTACCTTTATAAATCAGTATCAAAACTATAATACATTTTAAATTTAGTATTTAAATTTACCGTTATGTGAAAACCAATTTTGCATGATTTTTCAACCTTCATAGCTCCGGCACGCTGTTAAATAGGGGCTTGCAATTTTGAAGCAAGAAAGAACTTTTGGAATTAATACAAGTTAGCTCGGAAATTTTTTTTGTACCGCCCCCTGTTTATGAGCTATTAGTTTTGCAATCTAAAACCGCCAAAAGACCGAAAATTTCTTTATCTACATAAAGCAATATCAAAATTATGCAATATTTTGTAATTTACTATTTAAATTTACCGTTATATTAAAACCAAATTTTGCATGATATTTCTCTTTTCATAACTCCGGCACTCTTTCAGAATCTGAAATTTTGATACAAGAAAGAACTTTTAGAATTAGCATAAGTTTCCTCGGAAAATTTTTTTGTACAACCGCCCGTTTAAGAGTTATTACGCCACAAAAATTGAAAATTAGCTATTTGTAGGCATCTGTAACTTAAGCACCTGTGCAAATTTTTCTTCGGCAAGACATGAACATTAAAGGTTCAATAATGTATTTTTACGTGTGAACGGTTTTTCTTATTGCATGAAATTTTCAAATTTTTATGCAAATCATAATTGTAAACGTTTGTATTGTCTTTTGCAAATGTGCGCTTTTAAAAAACCTTGGTTTACATTCTACCTTGTTTTCTTATGATATTAATAAAAATGATTATATTGAAACTTGTAATACTTATAATAATGTTAATTCTGTAAAAAACGGTATTAAAGAGAATAATATCAATAATATCAATAGTAAAAGGGATATAAATTTCAAAAACTTAAATACTGAAAATGATTATATTAATAACAATAATAAAAAGAAAATTAGCAATAATAATGATATTAGCATACAAACAATTTCAACAAAGATAAGAAAATTAAAATCACCATTAAAAAGAAGAATTGTAGATAAATATATTAGCACGTGTGCTACCACTATAAGGTAGTATAAATATATGTCAAATTAATAGAAATATGTGTGTATGTAAGATATATTGCATAAGAATCATAAACAAAACCAAGTCTTGAATAACCATGAAACCATGTGTTTGATCATATTACATGGCGCAGTCGGTAAATCAAAAAAACAAAAAATTAAAATTTTTTTTCTTCATAATTAAATACTAAAGTTTGAACAAATATTTAAAATAAAATAGTTAACTAATACTAAATCTGAAACTATATATTTTTTTTTTTCTAAGGGAGGTGGGAATCTTCCAAAGACATCAAGAATTTCTCCCTTGGTAGTGTTAGATTCTTACTGACTAAACCCACCTCCCCCTTTAGCCAATATAATGGGATGAAACCCTTACCTGCGAACGCAGCATATTGGCTAGGGAGTAGGAATAGAAAGGATTTGAAATGGATACGGAAACATTGAATTGGGAGTGGGACTGTAAGGAAACAATGAATCCGCCTATTGTTATTACTATTATGCTAACAGTGACTAAAGCCGTCACAACAGTTGCAACATGTAGTAGTAGTGTATAGTAACTACATGAGGTAATTATTGAAGGCAACCCCCACTGTCACCGTAGAGGTTACTATTATTGGTATTAGTATTCTTATTAATATTATTATAATTTTAATACGGAGTTAGCCCCATCAGTGGATTACAACGTGTAGCAGTATATAACCCCTTACTTGCATGATATAACCAAAGATAGCCCCACTGTAGCAGCTAATATTATTATTACTATTATTATAATTATTGTTATTATTACTATTACTATTATTATTATTATTATTAATATTATTAATGTTATTATTATTACTATTAATTATACGATATACATTATTACGATATAAAAGTACTACATATTTTTTATTTATGACCTGATCGGGGTTTGACCCTTCGATTGAAAGGTTGGCGACTTAACCACTGCGCCATGAGTCAGATGAAACTACATTAAATCAACCTACGAGAATAGAGAAATTTTCAGAAGATATAAAAAAATACAAAGCAAATACCGCAAATACAAAGTGAACATGTGGTAGTCCACCAAAGACTAATATCGTCCATATATATAGGTACATCTATGTTACCAAGAACATGGAATTTTTAAGCAAAATCGATGAATTACAATTTGAAGGTAATTTAGCCGAAATCTGGTTGCGGTTCATCGAAAACTATGAATTATTTGAAACTGCAGCAGAACTTGCAACTAAAAAAGAAGAAGTGCAAGTTGCAATTTTCCTAAACGTAGCTGTAAATACTGCTGTGGAAGTGTTCAAAACGTTTAATCTAACAGAAGCGAAAAAAAAAGATGTAAAAGCAATTAAAAATTCTTTTGAGAATAATTATACTTCAAAAAAGAGCGAACTATACGCAACTTTTCGGTTTCATAGCAGAAATCAAAGTGAAGGAGAACCATTCCAAGCATTTTTGATCGATATAAAGACACTAGTCTAAAGTTGCGGATATAGTGATGAAAAAAGAATGGTAAGAGACAAAATAATTCTAGGGATTTGGGACAAAGAATTGCAAAGAGAATTATTAAAAACCAAGGGTTAACACTTGATAAATGTGTGAAAATATGCAAAGGTTATGAGATGTCCAACACTCAAATCCATGAAATGGCAAATACAAGATCTGTAAATGAAGTCAGGCAAGGTAAATTTTTAAAAATGATTTCAGCAACACCAACAAGTTAAAAAAAAATAGTGAAGAAAAAATAACAGATTGTAAGTTTTGCAAGAAAAAACACAAATATGGTAGAAATTTTTGTGCTGCTTTTGGGAGACGATGTACAATTTGCAAAATGGTTAATCATTGGGCTAAAGCATGCAAATCGAAACAGTTAAATGAAATAACAGAAAATTCTTTTAATTCTCCTCGTTCTGATAACGATTAATTCTATGTATTATATGATTAAAGAAGTTAATAATAAAACAGGTCCATGGTTTGAAATGTTACGTGTAAATTCTAAACTAATAAAATTTAAATTAGACACAGGTGCTGACACTAGTGTAGTACCTTACAAATATATTTCAAATATTAAGAATTTAAAAATGCACAAACACCATACAATAATTAAAGCATATAATGGCTCTGTCATTGACAGTATGGGTTCCACTAAATTAAATTGCATTGCAAAGAATATTTCCTGTTTATTGAAATTCATTGTTGTAAATGATGATAGATCTGTACCAGTACTAGGTTTACAAGCCTGTGCAAACTTGAAATTAATTAAACGTATTGATAATATTACATTAGAAAATAAAAATGAATTATTAGAAAATTATAACGATGTTTTTAATGGTTTAGATTGTCTTTTAAAGAATTTCAAAATCCAACTAAAAGAAAATGTAACACCTGTTACCAAACCAGCTCGCAGAATTCCCCGGACTTTACGTCAGCTTCTTAAAGAAGAATTAGATCGTTTATGTAATTTAAATATCCTTGAACCAGCTGTTGACCTAAGTGAATGGGTATCCAACATTGTAATAGTTGAAAAACCAAAAAAAAAAAAAATAAGAGTGTGTTTGGACACAAAAGCTTTATTTTATTTTATTAAACAAACCAAACCAAAACAAGGTCGTTACAAAAAAACATTCTTAAATTAATGTTATTAAAACTGAACAAAACAATAACTTAAAACTAAATTTATAATAACTAAAATCTTAAATAAAGTTAATTTATTATTATTGTTATTGTTATCATTATTTTTTTATTTAAACTACATTTACTTTATTTTAACAAAAAAATTAAATATGATATCTGTACAGATATGTACATATACATATAATGACAAGCAATTTAACATTCTATGTATTAACTTTTGTCTCAAATTAAACGTAAATAAACATATTATTATTAGGTAGAAGTAACATTAAAAAAAAAAGTAAATGTAACAGTAAGTCGATGCAGCTGACTTATTAATACCCTACACCTGAATAATTCGAATTAAATTAAAAATCTATAAGTTTTATTGGCAGCTGCTTGAACTTCTTCCCTTTTCTGTCTTATTCAACTCGAATTTCAGGAACGTAAAAGAGGCATCCTCTTGGGATATGCTTGACACCTTTGTAAAAAATTTTAAGTTTCTATCTTTATTAATTTCGAAGATTGTTAGTCCTTGGGAGGTGTGTGTAAGGTACCCGAATTGCCACTCCAATTCATCGAATCCATCTTAGGAACATAAAGAAAACATGCCAGAACACCATTGTAATAAATTTAAAGGTTCTACTTTTGTTGGTTTTGGAGATATGCTCGTTGCTCTTGTGGTAGTCCGGAAGTTTCCAAAATACGAACCCATGGTTCAAATTCTTTTAAATGTCAGTTTCCAATTTTACAGAAAAGGAAACATAACAGAACACCTTTGTACTAAAAATAAAAGTTCTATCTTTGTTGGCTGTCGAGATATACTCGTTTGCTCTGGGGCTTGTCCGGAAGCTTCCAAAATTTGAACCCATGGACCAAATCCTCACAAATTTCAGAAACATAAATCAAACATGAAGGAACACCATTCTGCCAAATTTAAAGGTTATATCTTTGTTGTTTTTGGAGATAATCTCATTTGCTCTAGGGCTCGTTCGGAAGCTTCCAAAATCCAAACCCATGCACCATATCCTCTTAAATTTCAGAGACATAAATTAAACGGGAAGGAACATCATTTTAAAAAATTTAAAGGTTCTATCTTTGTTGGTTTTGGAGATAATATCGTTTGCTCTAGGGTTCGTTCGGGAGCTTCCAAAATCCGAACCCATGAACGAAATCCTCTCAAATTTCAGAGATCTAAATCAAACATGAAAGAACAACATTCTGCCAAATTTAAAGGTTATATCTTTGTTGTTTTTGGAGATAATCTCATTTGCTCTGGGGCTCGTTCGGAAGCTTCTAAAATGCAAACCCATGGACCATATCCTCTCAAATTTCAGAGACATAAATCAAACGGGAAGGAACATCATTGTAAAAAATTGAAAGGTTCTATCTTTGTTGGTTTTGGAGATAATCTCGTTTGCTCTGGGGCTCGTTTGGAAGCTTCCAAAATACGTATCCATGGTTCAATTTCTATCAAATGTCAGTTTCCAATTTTATGGAAAAGGAAACATAACAGCACACTCTTGTACTAAAAATAAAGGTTCTATCTTTGTTGGTTGTGGAGAAATACTCGTTTGCTCTAGGGCTCGTTCGGAAGCTTCCAAGTTCCGAATCCATGAACCAAATCCTATCAAATCTCAGAGACTTAAATAAAACATGGAAGAACACTACTCTGTCAAATTTGAATGTTATATCTTTATTGTTTTTGGAGATAATCTCATTTGCTCTAGGGCTCGTTCAGAAGCTTCCAAAATCCAAACCCGTGGACCATATCATCTTAAATTTCAGAGACATAAATCAAACGGGAAGGAACATCATTGAACTAAATTTAAAGGTTTTATCTTTGTTGGTTTTGGAGATAATCTCGTTTGCTCCGGAATCATTCGGAAGCTTCCAGAATCCGAACCCATGGACCGATTTTGGCCAGATTCTAACTTAGCCTTCCTTTCGTAATTAGTAACCTACTATATAAATTTCATCAAGATAGCTTTATTAGTTTTTGAGTTATCGTGCGAATGGGCGGACGAACGGACGGACATCGTTAAATCGACTCAGGAGGTGATCCTGATTCAGAATATATATACATGTCCATATCTAACTCGCTTCCTTTTGGTGGATACAAACTCCATACCAAAGTTATTATACCCTATACTTTAGGTGTAGGGTATAAAAAATGAATATATTTTTATTAACATTACTTAAAAGCATTAAATTACGAATTATAAAATGCACAAAAAAAATGACCTAAATAAAGAACATATACCGTTTGTTGTATTATAATGCAATACAATAAATGTGTTATGTTTAAAATTATAGATATCATAATTAAAAAAAAAAACAATTAAATGTAACAGTAGGTCGATGCAACCGACTTATTAATACCCTACACCTGAATAATTCGAATTAAATTAAAAATCCATAATTTTTTTTGGGAGCTGCTTGAACTTCTTCCCTTTTCTGTCTTATTCAACTCGAATTTCAGGAACGTAAAAGAGGCATCCTCTTGGGATATGCTTGACACCTTTGTAAAAAATTTTAAGTTTCTATCTTTATTAATTTCGAAGATTGTTAGTCCTTGGGAGGTGTGTGTAAGGTACCCGAATTGCCACTCCAATTCATCGAATCCATCTCAGGAACATAAAGAAAACATGCCAGAACACCATTGTACTAAATTTAAAAGTTCTACTTTTGATGGAGATATGCTCGTTGCTCTTGTGGTAGTCCGGAAGTTTCCAAAATACGAACCCATGGTTCAAATTCTTTCAAATGACAGTTTCCAATTTTACAGAAAAGGAAACGTAATAGATCACCTTTGTACTAAAAATAAAAGTTCTATCTTTGTTGGTTGTGGAGATATAATCGTTTGCTCTGGGGCTTGTCCGGAAGCTTCCAAGATTTGAACCCATGGACTAAATCCTCACAAATTTCAGAAACATAAATCAAACATGAAGGAACACCATTCTGCCTAATTTAAAGGTTATATCTTTGTTGCTTTTGGAGATAATATCATTTGCTCTGAGGCTCGTTCAGAAGCTTCCAATATCCCAACCCAAGGACCATATCCTCTCAAATTTCAGAGACCTAAATCAAACATGAAAGAACATCATTCTGCCGAATTTAAAGGTTATATATTTGTTGTTTTTGGAGATAATCTCATTTGCTCTGGGGATCGTTCGGAAGCTTCCAAAATCCAAATACATGGACCATATCCTCTTAAATTTTAGAGACCCAAATCAAACGGGAAGGAACATCATTGTAAAAAATTTAAAGGTTCTATCTTTGTTGGTTTTGGAGATAATCTCGTTTGCTCTGGGGCTCGTTCGGAAGCTTCCAAAATCCAAACCCATGGAGCCAATCCTCTTAAATTTTAGAGACAAAAATCGAACGGGAAGGAACATCATTGTACAAAATTTAAAGGTTCTATCTTTGTTGATTTTGGAGATAATCTCGTTTGCTCTGGGGCTCATTCGGAAGCTCCCAAAATCCGAACCCATTTACCAAATCCTTTCAAATTTCAGAAACCTAAATCAAACATGAAAGAACACCATTCTGTCAAATTTAAAGGTTATGTCTTTGTTGTTTTTGGAGATAATCTCATTCGCTCTGGGGCTCGTTCGGAAGGTTCCAAAATCCAAACCTATGGACCGTATCCTCTTAAATTTCAGAGACATAAATCAAACGGGAAGGAACATCATTGTAAAAAATTTAAAGGTTCTATCTTTGTTGGTTTTGTAGTTAATCGAGTTTGCTCTGGGGATCGTTCGGAAGCTTCCAAAATACGAATCCATGGTTCAAATTCTTTCAAATGTCAGTTTCCAATTTTATAGAAAAGGAAACATAACGTCACACTCTTGTACTAAAAATAAAGGTACTATCTTTGTTGGTTGTGGAAATATACTCGTTTGCTCTAGGGCTCCTTCGGAAACTTTCAAGATCCGAACCCATGAAGAAAATCCTCTCAAATTTCAGAAATCTAAATCAAACATGAAAGAACACCATTCTGCCGAATTTAAAGGTTATATCTTTGTTGTTTTTGGAGATAATTTCATTTGCTCTGGGGCTCGTTCGGGAGCTTCCAAAATCCGAACCCATTGACCAAATTCTCTCAAATTTTAGAGACATAAATCGAACGGGAAGGAACATCATTGTACAAAATTTAAAGATTATATCTTTATAGGTTTTGGAGATAATCTCATTTGCTCTGGTGCTCGTTCGGAAGTTTCCAAAATCCAAACCCATGGACCAAATCCTCTTAAATTTCAGAGACATAAATCGAACGGGAAAGAAAACTATTGTACAAAATTTAAAGGTTCTATCTTTGTTGGTTTTGGAGATAATCTCGTTTGCTCCGGAATCATTCGGAAGCTTCCAGAATCCGAACCCATGGACCGATTTTGTCCAGATTTGAATTTAGCCTTCCTGTCGTAATTAGTAACCTGTTATATAAATTTCATCAAGATAGCTTTATTAGTTTTTGAGTTGTCGTGCGAACGGACGGACGGACGGACGGACATCGCTAAATAGATTCAGGAGGTGATCCTGATTCAGAATATATATACATGTCCATATCTAACTAGCTACCTTTTGGTGGTTACAAACACCATACCAAAGTTAATATACCCTATACTTTAGGTGTAGGGTATAAAAATGTTTGCTTAAGTAAGAATTTTCTAAGGTCATTAAATTGGAAAAATGTAGTTGTACAATGTGTTTGAAGGTATTTCTGGAGTTAGTTGTAGAATAGAGATGACTAATTTTGTTAAAAGTAGTACAACATCTATTAATGGGTTGATTTCCACCGTATTCTGTATTATGTTTGTAATCCATTAAAAATTTAGTATTTCTATTTTGCCTAACACTATCGTTAAGTCTAAACTTGTTATTAAGAGATTGTATTGAAATACTATTATTCAAAATATCAAAAGTAAAACATGATGACAATAATTGTCTACATAAAATAAAGAAAGCAAGTTTAATGAATTAAGTCTTGTAGTGTAACTAGGTGGATTAGCAAAATAAAACGATATTGATTCCTTAATGCAAATAAAAGAAATTGCCTTTGAACTGATTCGAATCTATTGGAATGAACTGCAAAGGCTGGATCCCAAACAATGTTACCGTATGCTAAGATAGATCGAATTAGGGAACAATAAAGAGTCTAAAATTAGTAAATGAAATTAGTCTTTGAAACTATTAGGTCATAGTGAAAATTTTAATTAAGTTTATTATCGAGAAAAGTTCCTAAATCAGTAATGCTAAAAACCCTTTCAAGAGTTACATTATCTATTTTAATAATATATAATGTAACTCTTGATTTTAATAATATTTGTAATATATTAAAGAAGACCGTTTTCGTGTAAAGCTAATAACCTTACATTTCTGTATGTTGAGTTCTAATTTATTTGACGTACACGAAGCTTGTAACACTGATAAGCTTGATTGAAGTTTAGCTGCATCAGAATTATCTTTAACCACTTGATATATTTTTAGGTCATTAGCAAACGAAATGTAAGGTATATTGCTTAAATATTCCGAAAGATCTGATATAAAAACATTAAACAGAAGCGGTCCTAAACGGCTATCTTGCGGTACACTGGTAGTAACCCCAATGTTCTTGGATAATACACCACGAAATCTAACACTTTGAGTTCTTTCTGAAAGATAAATATTAAGCCACTCAAGAAATGAGCCCGAAATGCCAAAAGTTGATATTTTGTTTAGCAAAGTGAAAATAAAACTCAAAACAAAATTTTTTCTATGATATTAATAAAAATGATTCTATTGAAACTTGTATTACTAATAATAATGTTAATTCTTTAAAAAACAGTATTAAAGAGAATAATATCAATAATAGCAATAGTAAAAGTGATATAAATTTCAAAAACTTAGATACTGAAAATGATTATATTAATAACAATAATAAAAAGAATATTAGCACTAATAATGATATTGCAGTACAAACAACTTCAACAAAGATAAGAAAATTAAAATCACCATTAAAAGGAAGAATTGTAGTATAAATATATTAGCACGTGTCCTACCACTATAAGGTAGTATAAATATATGTCAAATTAATAGAAATATGTGTGTATATAAGATATATAGAATGAGAATCATAAACAAAACCAAGTCTTGAAATAACTATGAAACCATGTGTTTGATCATATTACATGGCGCAGTCGGTAAATCAAAAAAACAAAAAATTAAAATTTTTTTTTTCATAATTAAATACTAAAGTCTGAACAAATATTTAAAATAAAATAATTAACTAATACGAAATCTGAAATTATATTAAATAAACCTATGGGAATAGAGAAATTTTCAGAAGATATAAAAAAATACAAAACAAATACCGCAAATACCGCAAATACAAAGTGAACATGTGGTAGTCCACCAAAGACTAATATCGTCCATATATATAGGTACATCTATGTTACCAAGAACATGGAATTTTTAAGCAAAATCGATGAATTACAATTTGAAGGTAATTTAGCCGAAAACTGGAAGCGGTTCATCGAAAACTATGAAATATTTGAAACTGCAGCAGAACTTGCAACTAAAAAAGAAGAAGTGCAAGTTGTAATTTTCCTAAACGCAGGTGGAAATGCTGCTGTGGAAGTGTTCAAAACGTTTAATATAACAGAAGCGGAAAAAAAAGATGTAAAAGCAATTAAAAAATCTTTTGAGAATCATTGTATTTCAAAAAAGAGCGAACTATACGAAACTTTTCGGTTTCATAGGAGAAATCAAAGTCAAGGAGAACCATTCCAAGCATTTTTGGTAGATATAAAGAAACTAGTCAAAAGTTGCGGATACAGTGATAAAAGTAGAATGGTGAGAGACAAAATAGTTCTAGGGATTTTGGACAAAGAATTGCAAAGAGAATTATTAAAAAGGTTATGAGATGTCCAACACTAAAATCCATGAAATGGTAAATAATACAAGAACTGTAAATGAAGTCAGGCAAGGTAAATTTTTAAAAATTTTTTCAGCAACACCAACAAGTTAAAAAAAATAGTGAAGAAAAAATAACACATTGTAAGTTTTACAAGAAAAAACACAAATATGGTAGAAATTTTTGTCCTGCTTTTGGGAAACGGTGTACAATTTGCAAAATGGTTAATCATTGGGCTAAAGCATGCAAATCGAAGCAGTTAAATGAAATAACAGAAAATTCTTTTAATTCTTCTCGTTCTGATGACGATTAATTCTATGTATTATATGATTAAAGAAGTTAATAATAAAACAGGTCCATGGATTGAAATGTTACGTGTAAATTCTAAACTAAAAAAATTTAAATTAGACACAGGTGCTGACACTAGTGTAGTACCTTACAAATATATTTCAAACACTAAGAATTTAAAAATGCACAAACACCATACAATAATTAAAGCATATAATGGCTCTGTCATTGACAGTATGGGTTCCACTAAATTAAATTGCATTGCAAAGAATATTTCCTGTTTATTGAAATTCATTGTTGTAAATGATGATAGATCTGTACCAGTACTAGGTTTACAAGCCTGTGCAAACTTGAAATTAATTAAACGTATTGATAATATTACATTAGAAAATAAAAATGAATTATTAGAAAATTATAACGATGTTTTTAATGGTTTAGGTTGCCTTTTAAAGAATTTCAAAATCCAACTAAAAGAAAATGTAACACCTGTTACCAAACCAGCTCGCAGAACTCCCCGGACTTTACGTCAGCTTCCTAAAGAAGAATTAGATCGTTTATGTAATTTAAATATCCTTGAACCAACTGTTGACCTAAGTGAATGGGTATCCAACATTGTAATAGTTGAAAAACCAAAAAAAAAAAATAAGAGTGTGTTTGGACCAAAAAGATTTATGTTATTTTTATTTTATTTTATTTTATCATTTTATTAAACAAAGCCAAAACAAGATCGTTACAAAAAAAATTCTTAAATTAATGTTTATAATTAAAATTAAACAAAACAATGACTTAAAACTAAATTTATAAAAACTTAAATCTTAAAAAAAGTTAATTTATTATTATTGTTAACATTATTTTTACAGTTGCCTTTGTCAACTCTTAGACACCAGTACAAACCGTTAATATGTTCACAGCCTGCCATTCTGCTTACAATATTATTTTTTTAATATTTTAGTATTTTAAAATAATTTCGGTGAATTTTATAATTTCTAGAACTATGGGTTGTACATATATTCAAACTATATGTTTATACATTCTTCAAAAGTAGATTCCAACCTTCGACATAACGATTATCAATCCAAAACTTTTTCAAATATTCTATAGTACCATTTAATACTAAGCGGTAAATGTATAGTAAATTACAAAAAAATAAATATAATTTTAAATGTTATATTATATTAATGCGCACATAGTATATTTATATTGTTATAAGTATATCGCCATACATTGTAATATTTCTTTAAAAATATTTCCATTCATAGAATAATTTTTTATAAGTACAATAAAATACATATATGTATGTAAATACGGCGTTATATAATATACATCTATACTCTTATCATTATTATCTTATATCATTATTATCTTATCATTCACTCATCAGATCATACGATATGTAAATAAACATGATATTATATAAGATGTATGTAAATCAGTATCATATAATTAAAAATTCTTCAAGCAACCGTTATCTTGTGTTTTTATTTAGATTTTTTTGTACTACGCATTATATCCTCAACAATTTCAAATTATCGAGTAAAACAAAATGCAAAAAAATTCGTTAAAGAAATTTGTTAGAAAATTTTAAAAAATCTAGTCAATTTCGTCAATTATAAACTAACACTTTCGTCAATTATAAACTAATCCAATATTATTAAAAAAAGTTGTTAACAGAAATAAGAGTATAATGTTGAAGATTTAATTTTTATGTATTACTTCAAAAAAATGGTGAAATTTTAACAGGTGTTCAAGTTACAGGTGTTTAAAATAGGAAATTCTCAGTTTTTGACCCCTTACAGCTCCTAAACGGGGGTGATACAAAAAAAATTCTGATATAACTCATACTTATTTTCAAAGATCTAACTCCTGTCAAAATTTCAAGTTTTCAACTTAAACGGTTTAAAAGATAGAAAGGTTAAAAGATTTTGCAATAATTCAGTTTCGCATAACGGTAAATTAAGACTCCGTTAAGCACAAGTATATATTTATTATATACATGTTTGTAAAGCTCATAATAGTACCTGCTGTTTGGAATTTTCAGATTGAAGATAGACCTTATAGAGCTTGTGTTATAACAATTTAAAGATAGAGATTTTTCGAACTGTGGGAGGCTGTAGCTCCTTAACGAGTGGGGCTACGCAAAATTAATATTTTCATAAAATTAATATTTTTATGATATTTATCAGCAGTTAAAATTTCATGGCTCTATTTCAAAAAAATTTTTTGAGATCTAAAAGTTAGTTGTTCGGGAGCTACCCGAAGTTTTCGTCGGAACTTAACCAAAATATAGGGAACCTACAAATTGCTCCCAGAATATTTTGTGTAAATTTCAAGATTCCAGCTTTCTCAGTTTTTGAGTTAGCGTGCTGACGGACCGACGGACGGACAGACATGGCTTAATCGACTCAGAATTTGATTTTGATCCGATCCATATCTTTGAAGGTATATCTAGCTCGCTTATTTCGAGGTGTTACAAACGGTGGATTAATTTTATTATACCCGATACTTATTAATTTTATTTATATATCGTAAGGGTATAAGTAAATATGATATCTGTACAGATATGTACATATACATATAATAACAAGCAATTTAACCTTTTATGTATTACCTTTTTGTATCAAATTAAACGTAAATAAACATCTTATTATTACGTAGAAGTAAAATTACCAAAAAAAAATGAATTGTTTTTTATTAACATTACTTAAAAGCATTAAATTACGATTTATAAAATGTACAAAAAAAATGATCTAAATAAAAAACGGTGCATGTTTTTTTTCATTGTTGTAATGTGTTATGTTTAAAATTATAGATATCATAATTAAAAAAAAAAAATTTTGTTTAAGTAAGAATTTTCTAAGGTCACTAAAATGTAGGAAAAATGTAGTTGTACAATGTGTTTGAAAGTATTTCTGGAGATAGATGTAGAATAGAGATGACTAATTTTGTTAAAAGTAGTACAACATCTATTGGTGGGTTCATTTCTACCGTACTCTGTATATTATGTTTGTAATCCATTAAAAATTTAGTATGTATTTCTAGTTTGCCTAACACTATCGTTAAGTCTAAACTTGTTATTAAGAGATTTGATAGAAATAATATTATTCAAAATATCAAAAGTAAAACATGATGACAATAATTGTCTACGTAAAAAAAAAGAAAGCAAGTTTAATGAATTAAGTCTTGTAGTGTAACTAGGTATATTAGCAAAATCAAAAGGGCTATATTGATTCCTTTATGCAAATAAAAGAAATTTCTTTTGAACTGATCCGATTCTATTGGAATGAACTGCAAAGGCCGAATCCCAAACAATGTTAGCGTATTCTAAGAAAGATCGAACTAGGGAACAATAAAGAGAATTTGTCACACCTAAGTCGCTAAATTCTTTAGCTCTTCTCTTAATGAAATCTAACATTTTATTAGCCTTTGAAACTATTAGGTCAAAGTGAAGATTATAATTAAGTTTATTATCGAGAAGAATTCCTAAATCAGTAATGCTAAAAACCCTTTCAAGAGTTAGATTATCTATTTTGTAGTCATATATTAAAGAAGATCGTTTTCGTGTAAAGCTAATAACCTTACATTTTTATATGTTGAGTTCTAATTTATTTGACGTACACGAAGCTTGTAACACTGATACACTTGATTGAAGTTTATCTGTATCAGAATTATCTTTAACCACTTGATATATTTTTAGGTCATCAGCAAACGAAATGTGAGGCATATTGCTTAGATATTCCGAAAGATCTGAAATAAGAACATTAAACAGAAGCGTGCCTAAATGGCTACCTTGCGGTACGCTGAAAGTAACCACGATGGTGTTGGATAATACACAATAAAATTTAACATTTTGAGTTCTTTCTGAAAGATAAGAATTAAGCCACTCAAGAAATGAGCCCGAAATGCCAAAAGCTGATAGTTTGTTTAACATTGTGAAGCGATCTACACGATCGAAAACTTTACTAAGATCAGTGTAAACTGCATCAACTTGGTATGGTTTCCCCATTTGATTCAGGATTTCAGATGTATAAACCATAAGGTTCGTGGTAGTTGAACGACCTTTTCTGAAACCATGTGTTCATTTAGTTTGACATTTAGGATAGGAGTATTTCTATCAACGACAATTTTTTCAAATAATTTAGGTATAGTCGAAAGGACTGCTATACCTCGACAATTTTCCACCGATGGTCTATACCCTTTTTTAAAAATATGGGTTAAGTAGGAGGATTTCCACTTTTGGGGGAAATTCCCAATTGAAAGTGACTTATTCAAAATAAAATTAAGAGCGAAGATTAGACTGTGAGAGCACTTATGTAAAAAGATTGGAGGAATTAAGTCCGGCCAGCACTCTTTTTTATATCAAGGCTCAAAATTTCTTCTAGAATATCATTTACCGAGAGATACACGTCTGTAAATAACAAATTTGAGGTATTATTTAAGGAGTTAGTCGAAGTGGTGACTGGTGCTGTTGGACCATAAACTTGTTGAAAATGATCAGAAAAGAAGTTACAATTTCTTTTGGGCAATCAAAAACCGCATTGTCTTTTCACATCAGTGAATTGGGATACCAAATACTTTCCGTTTTGTGTTTGTTGCTGCATTGGCTTTTTGTTTAAATTCTATAGCAAGTTGCTTATACATATTCAATAAGTCGTCGCATGGTGCTTAATGGTGTTTAAGTTTTTTGTATATTTTATTGCGCCGATTTCTCAAGTTCTTAAGATCTCTATCTAACCATGGTTCTGTTGTTTTATTCTATTTCCGAATTTTAGGAACAAAGGCATCAATAATTTGAAACAGATTTGAGTAAAAAATAGAGATTAGTAAATTGATATCCTGTTGTACTAACATATCGTCCCATGTGATTAATGACAAAGCATAATTAATACTTTGATAGTCAGCATTAAAAAAATCGTATATAATTTCATTATTGTGAGATTTGCCAAGAGTGGGATAGAAGTGGAGAACTCGAAAATAAATGCGTTATGATGATCAGAGTTGGTAAAAAGATTATCAACATCATCAGCGAGTTTAACCGACACTTTATCATATTTTTATTTTTTTCCTAAAGGAGGTGGGAATCTTCCAAAGACACCAAGAATTTCCACCTTGGTAGTGTCAGATTCTTACTGACTAAACCCACCTCCCCCTTTAGCCAATATAATGGGATGAAATCCTTACCTGCGAATGCAGTATATTGGCTAGGGAGTAGGGATAGGAAATGGATACGGAAACATTGAATTGGGAGTGGGACTGTAGGCAAACAATGAATTCGCCTATTATTATTACTATTTTGCTAACCGTGACTATAGCCGTTACAACAGTTACAACATGTAGTAGTATATAACACCTTACTACATGAGATAATTATTGAAGGCAACCCCTACTGTCACTGTAGCGGCTTTTATTATGGGTATTAGTATTCTTATTAATATTATTATTATTTTACTACAGAGTCAGGGCCATCAGTATATTACAACGTGCAGCAGTATATAACACCTTACTTGCATGATATAACCAAAGAAAGCTCCACTGTAGCAGTTATTATTATTATTGTTACTATTATTATTATTCTTATTGTTATTATTATTACTATTATTACTATTACAATTATTATTATTGTTATTATTACTATTATTATTATTATTACTATTATTATTACTATTATTATATTATTACTATTATTATTACTATTATTATATTATTACTATTATTATATTATTATTACTATTATTATTAATATTATTATTATTACTATTGTTATTAATATTATTATTGTTATTATTATTATTATTATTATTACTACTATTAATTATACGATATACATTATTACGATATAAAAGTACTACATATTTTTTATTTATATGACCTGACCGGGGTGTGAACCCAAGACCCTTCGATTGAAAGGTTGGGGACTTAATTACTGCACCATGAGTTAGATCAGATATGCATTTGAAAATGCAAGATCTAACCACTTAGAACTCGGTAATAAGACCGAAGTCAATTTCGTCATGAAAGTTAACCAGTAATAACAAATTATCAGCGTTGTGAACAATGAAAGAAATAGAAAGACGATTAAAATCGCCAAACACCAAAATTGAGTCATCCTTATGCATTTCTGAAATAATATTGTGATATACACTATAAAAATCAGAATATGAGGAATTGTTATAGTTCGGAGGGAAATGAACAATACCTAGGTATAAATTATTTGTACCTAATTTTTTTTAACAAATTGGTGTTTGAAAGATTGATGTGTATCAGCGATTAATGGTACACTAGATAAGTTATTCTTTACAGCAAGTAGAACACCACCTCCTCGCGAACAATTTGCAGATAGATAATCACGATCCTTTCTGTAAATGAACCAATTACTATCAAGAATTTCCTAGTTTGTAAACGAATCGTTGAGCTATGTTTTAGTTATAACTAATACACTGAAATTACATGACTTGGCATCAACAAAAAGCTTTTTCAGCTTGCCTCTCATACCACTACAATTGTGGTAAAACATTTTAATGTTGTTTATGTTGTTGGAAGTTTGAGAAGTTTTTTTAGAGTAACGTTTGATAAAGAGATGAGATGTGAAGCTTGGTTGAACCTTGAGTAATTACTTAGAGTTTGGACGATAGAACTTATTATAACTCTCAAAAATTCTTTTCAGTATTTGATTGTAAAGATGGGATTTTCCAAATTGAACTTGATGAAAATTCAAGAAAGCTGTGCACATTTAGCACACCCTTTGGCTTGTTTAGGTATAGAAAACTTCCGTTTGGACTAAAAATCGCTCCTGAAGTATTTCAGAAGGCGAATGAGGAAATGTTTGGTTGATATACCCAATCTGATAATATATATAGATGATATCTGCGTAGCGACTGATGATGAAAAAAGCCATGATAACACAGTGAAGCTATTGCTAGATAGAGCGAGAGAGAAAAATGTTAAACTAAACCCTGACAAAATATAATTTAAAAAATCAAAAATATGTTATTTAGGTCATGAAATATCTTATGAAGGTTTAAGTTGTGACAAAAACAGAATGACAGCTGTTGAAAATATAGGAGCTCAAACAAATAAAATTGCATTACAAAAATTAATGGGTCTTATTAGAGATTATGTGTCCAATCTAACTGAAATTTTAACCCCTCTTAGACTGTTATTAAAAAACAATATTGAGTTTATATTATATTTAGTATATTAGTAATATTAGTTTATATTTAGTATATTGAGAATGAAAATTATACCGGTTGGCTAAACAAAATAAAAAAACTAATTGCAAAAGCTCCAACTTTAAAAACTTTTGATTCTAAACAAGAAATTGTAATTCAATCGGATGCATCTAAATATGGTTTAGGAGCTTGCTTGATACAAAATGGTAAACCGGTCTGTTTGCTCCTCGCAGCTTATCAGAAGCTGAAATAAGATATCAGCTATATAAGAATATATAAGATATTGATAAAGAGTTTTTAGCAATTATATTTGCTTGCACAAAGTTTCACTATTATATATATGGTAGAGAAGTGGAAATTATAACTGATCACAAACCCGTTCTAGGTATAATGCCTAAAGAATATAAAAAATTCCCTTGAGTAGGTTGCGAAGAATTAAACTAAAACTTGAAAAGTATAATCTAAAACTTACTTACTTACCTGGGAAATACCTATATGTAGCTGACTTATTATCAAGAAATTTTAAAATAGAAAAGCCACTAACATTTATTGTGTGTATTACATCACTCAAAAGCATGACGAAGCAGTGACGAAAAAAAAAAGTAGTTTCAAATCGAAACACAGGCTGATCCCGTGTTGGGTAAATTATATAAATTAATAATAGATGGTTGACTTTCAAACAAGAAATACCTCCCCCAAAGTTTAAAACAGTTTTGGAAATACAGATCAGACCTTTTTGTTGTTGATAATTTACTATTTCTAAATGATAGAATTTTCGTACCCCAAAGCCTTCAACAACTAGTACTAGAACAGTTACACTGAGCTCATCTGGGAATTGAAAAAACTCATAAACAACAAAGCCTGTAGTCTTCAGAGTTCATATGAATATGGATATTGAAGAAATGATCACTAAATGTAAAACATGTCAAAAATATAAACCTTCAGAATATAAAGAAACTTTATTTAATCATGAAATACCAAATTTACCATATTATAAGATCAAACCAAAAAATATGGGCAAATCATATTTAATAATTGGTGATTATTTCTCAAAATATTTAGATATCGTGCCGATATCGTCAAAAACTGAAAGATAATTATTGAAAAACTTACAACACTATTTTCGACACACGGTATTCCTAGACAAATTATTGTAGATAACATGCCATTTGACTCGAACGAGTTTAGAAAATTTGCTAAAGATATGGACTTTGAAATTTTAACGAGTAGCCCATTATATCCCAAATCAAATGGGTTTGCAGAGAAAATGGTGGGAATCGCAAAAAATTTGCTCAGAAAATCAGGCGGAGTGAATAAAAATTTATGGTTGGCATTGCTTGAATATACACCAATAAAAAACTCAGACTATTCACCGGCAGAAGTCCTAATCGGTTGTAAAACAAGATCCATGATACCATGCCAAATTAATTCTTTTAAAATAAATAATAAAGTACACAACAATATAATCCCGGTTCTTCAGAAAAACAATGAGCAAGAAAAAAACAAAACAAAGAAATATTATGAGTTACATGCAAGAAGCAAAAATAATTTTATTAAAGACGAAAAAATGTGGTTAAAATGTGAAAAAACTTGAGAACCAGGGTTAATAGAAAATTTAGATAAGTCACCAAGATCGTATTGGATTAAATTTGATAATAGTAAAATTGTGCGCCGGAACTCAAATTTTATTAGGAAGTGATATTAATATTTAGCTATAACATCTTAGCTTACATCCTCGATTAAAATTTTAAATTTTCTAATTGTAAATAATTAAAAATATTTTTTTTCTGTTATAATATTTATTTAAAACATACAATAATGTAATGTATATTATATACATATACATATATATGTTAAAATTGAATAATTAAAAAAAGTTAAATTAAATACAAATTGAATCATGTATGTATTTTTGAATTATTGTAGTTAAAGGAAGAATTGTAAAGTTTATGTATTAAGTTTATATAAAAACAAGTAAATGTAACAGTAAGTCGATGTAACCGACTTATTTATACCCTACACCTAAAAAATTCAAATTAAATTAAAAATCCATAAGTTATTTTAGTTAGGTATTTAATATAAGCTAAAAAAATAAATGCTTGAACAACCTTTGTATAAAATTTCAGGTTTCTATCTTTATTAAATTCGAAGATATGCTTGTTAGGTCTTGGAAAGTGTGTGGGAGATACCCGAACAACCTTTCCAATTCATCTGAGATTTTAGGCAGATCAGGGATTCAGGAAACAACACCCTCATATCAAATTTGCTGTTTCTATCTTTATTAATTTCGAAGAAATGCTTGTTCGGTTTTTGGAGTTGTATGCGAGGTACCGACCAACCACTCCAATTCTTCTCAAATTTTAGGCAAATCAGGGATTCAGGAAACAACACCCTCGTATCAAATTTGAAGCTTTTATCTTTATTAATTTCAAAGATATGTTTGTTCTGTTTTGGGAGTTGTGTGGGAGGTAACCGAACAGTTCCTACAATTCATCTCCAATTTTGGATAAATCAGGAATTCTAGAAACAACACCCTAGTGCCAAATTTGAAGTTTCTATCTTTATTAATTTCGAATATATGCTTGTTCGGTTTTGGGAGTTGTGTGGGAGGTACCCGAACAACCATTCCAATTCATCTCAAATTTTAGAGATATCAGGGATTCAGGAAAACACATCCTCGTACAAAATTTGAAGTTTCTATCTTAATTAATTTCGAAGATGCGTATTCGGTTTTGGGAGTTGTATGGGAGGTACCCGAACCCATGGCCCGCTTTTGTCCAGATTCGAACATAGCCTTCCTTTCGTAATTAGTAACCTACTATATAAATTTCATCAAGATAGCTTCACTAGTTTTTGAGTTATCGTGCGAACGGACGGACGGACATCGCTAAATCGACTCAGGAGGTGATCCTGATTCAGAATATATATGCATGTCCATATCTAATTCGCTTCCTTTTGGTGGTTACAAACACCATACCAAAGTTAATATACCCTATACTTAATGTGTAGGGTATAACAAGGTAGAATGTAAACCAACGGTTTTCAAAAGTGCACATTTCCAAAAGACAATACAAATTGTTTAGAATTGTGACTTGCACAAAAATTTGAAAATTTAAGGAATAAAATTTAAATGTTTTGTAATAAGAAAATATGTGAAAAGAGGAGGGGCTGTAAGTCCGGAACCCTATATAACTAAGAAAAACCGTTAACACACGTAAATACATATTATTGAACCTTTAATTTTCATTCTTGCTGAAGAAAAATGTTTACAGGTGCCTAAGTTATAGGTTTCTAAAAATAGCAAATTTGGAATTTTATAGGCGTAATAACTCTTAAACAGGGAGTGCTACCAAAAAATTTTCCGAGGAAATTTATATTAATTCTAAAGTTATTTCTTATCTCAGTTCCTATCTCAAAAGCGTGCCGGAGTTATGAAAAAGAAATTTCATGCAAATTTTGGTTTTAACATTACGGTAAATTTAAATAATAAATTATAAAATACTGCAAAATTTTTATATTGTTTTATAGAGGTAAGGAAATTTCTGATCTTCTCGTGTTGTTAGATTATAA
This sequence comes from Poecilobothrus nobilitatus, assembly GCA_947095535.1. Classification (NCBI taxonomy): domain Eukaryota; kingdom Metazoa; phylum Arthropoda; class Insecta; order Diptera; family Dolichopodidae; genus Poecilobothrus; species Poecilobothrus nobilitatus. Next base: position 81,680,520 of record OX352772.1, on the reverse strand, counting down.
AACTACTACGCAGAGCCTGAGATATATACATCTGAAAATAGGGCTTTTTTAAAAATTTTAGGGGCTGTAATAGGTTCCAAAACTTTGGAACCCTATACAATTAAAAGAAACGATTAGCACACATAAAAATATGTTACTGGAGCTTTAATGTTTTTGTCTTGCCGAAGAAAACTGTGTACTGGTGCCTAAGTTGCATTTGTTTATATATATAATTACAATGATACACAATATCAAATTTTCAATTTTTGAGCCCTAATATCTCATAAACAGGGGGTAGTACAAAAACATTTTCTTAGCAAACTTATACTAATTCTGAAAGTTCTTTCTTGCCTCAAAATTTTAAGCCTCTATCTGAAAGCGTACAGGAGTTATGAAGATAGAAAAATCATGCAAAATTTGGTAAATTTAAATACCAAATTCAAAAACTGTATATAATTTTGATTTATAAAGGTAAAAAACATTCCTGTCGAATGGCGTTTTCAGATTAAAAAAATGTTAACTGGAACCTGAAATATACGCGTTTAAAAATAGGGCTTTTTGAAAGTTTGATGGGCTGTAGTTCCGTAATGGAGGGTGCTATATGAAAAAAATGTTCTACAAAATTAATTTTTTTATGAGACCTACCTATGGCTAACATTTTGTTTTCTCTATCTTTAACGGTGTAGAAGTTTTGTAAACAGACGGACAGACGGACGGACAGAGTGAAACTAATAGGCACATTTTTCAAATTTTTTTTGGAAATGTGCTAAAAAATTATAGTGATAATGTTAAATTTCAAATTAATATGTTTTAAATTTAAAAATTATTAGCAATGGTGTGCAATGTACATAAACACTTATTTTAAAAATTGTAATGTACCTCAAATGGGGAGATATAGTTTAAATATATTAGCACATGTGCTACCACTATAAGGTAGTATAAATATATGTCAAATTAATAGAAATATGTATGTATGTAAGATATATAGAATAAGAATTATAAATAAAACCAAGTCTTAAAATAAATATGAAACGATGTGTTTGATCATATCACTATATTAGTAATATATTTAATATTCTTCCAAAATTATAGTGTAGTAAAAACATTAAGACTGAAAGCACTTGCAGTAAAAACATATTATTAACAGCGATAATAAAAGTAGCAATTACACTAGTGATATCCACAATAACAACAAAATTATTCTAACTGGATAAAAGGAGAAATAATAAAACCATCTATTGAGATTGAAGCGGATCAAAATACTACTATAAAGGAAGAAAAAATAAACCCATCTATTGAGATTAAAGCGGATCAAAATACTGAACAAATTAAAAAAACAAGTTACATCAATCCGATGTTTTCACCTATCGTAAAATTAACACAAAAAGCTGTACCAGAAGGTAAAACATAAATAAATATTAAGGTTCTCATAAATCAGGAAGGACTGTCAATAAATTTAACAGAACTTCGGAAAATATACGAAAAATATCATGAAACTATAGAAATTACACAAAAAGAAGTTGCTAATGGTCTAAAAGATTTTAAGAGATATATGGGCAATAAACATAGACAAAATTCAAAAAGAATAAGACAGGTGTGGTGTGATTACATGACTAGCAAACCTTAATGATAATAAAACCATATAATCTAAGCGCTAGTATCTAGCTGATAATTATATATATCAACATATGCACTATCAGAAGTAAATTATCTGAACTAGAGGCAATGCTTAATGAAAAAGAAAAGGTTGATATTGTAATTCTGAATAAAGTCTGGTTATATGAAAATGAAATTGAATACTACAATTTACCTAATTATACAGCTGTATTTGAATTACTTTGCACTAAACAAAAAATAAAGTTAGGTACCTTCTATAAAGCCCCAAACGTGAATGACAATTTAATTATGGAATACATGGAAGAACAAATCAATAAATTAACAAACTTAATAATATTAGCAGATGTAAACATATGAGTTATACCATATGAGTTAGAAAACATAAACATATCTGACCATTAAATGACTATAGCTGTTACTGAATTAGTTAGACTGAAGAACAAACCCATGGAAAGAATAGCCAAAGAGAAAATAGATTATAATAGTATGAATGAGATATTTAAATCTATAATAGAAGAACAGGTTATACATAACGTACAACAATTAATAAATAATGTACAGACAGTAAAGGAGCTCAGCTAAGGAATTAACCCCACCATAATACACAATATGAAAAGAAGAAGGTTATATGATGTTTATCACAGAGATAAATATAATGAAGATAAAAGTATAAATACCTCACTGCAAAGAAAAATCCTGTACAATCAATAAAAAATGCAAAAAGAGCTTATTTGGAAACGAAAAATGAAAGAAAAATGAAGGAATAAAATGTCTACAAATGGAAAATGGTGAATTTGGGGAAGCAGATAGCGCAAAATGCCTACAAAAATTGGTGTAGCTCAGGGATTATTGTTAGGTCCACTGTTGTATATCTTATACATAACAAATATTACAAATCGTAACATCCCTTCAAAATATAATATTTATGCTGATGATACTAATTTTGTGGATAAAGCAAATTCACTTAGGGAATTGGAAATAATATTGAATGAAGATATGAAAACGTACAGTAATTGGCTTAGGGCGAATGAATTAATTATGAACATCAAAAAAACAAATTACATAATGTTGAAACCTAGAAAAAGTGATAATGAGGAAATTACTGTACAAGTTGATAATATGCCCCTAAATAGAGTAAACAATATGAAATATTTGGTAGTTATAATTGATGAAAATCTTAATGGGAAAGTCATATAGAAGAAATGAGAAAAAAAAGTCATTCCGATATCCTTGGCAATTAAAAGACTTGGAGGAGTATCAAATAAAGTGGCTAAACTGGTCTATAATGAATACATCTTATCCAAGATACAACATTACGAGTTGGAGCCAGTGTTCTAGCTTTCATGTAAATCAAGGCGTTAAAAACTTTATTTAAAATGGATATGAGATGCAGCACAAAAAAGGTATATAAAGCTACAAAAGAACTGGATGTTAAACAGCTTATTTATTTTGAAAAATGTAAATGTATACATAAATTATTAAACAAAAAATTGAGACCAAATTTAAAAGTAAGTTTGAGAGAAGAAACCATAACCATAACACGAGAAATAAACTAAAATTAAATGTACCGAAAGCGAGATCTACAGCAAAGCAAAAAAGTCTCAAGAACAGTGCAATAAAGCTATACAACAAACTTCCGGAGTACATTCAAAATTGCAAGGATGAGGAAAAATTTAAACGAGTACTGAAGACACATATTCTAAATTTTAGAGATTAATTAACAAAACTAATCTCTATTAAACAAAAAAAATTAATTATATATCACGAAAAAAAAAAAAATATATATATATATATATATATATGTTTTTAAAGGTTTATAGTACATATTTTAATTCTAATTTCCCAAACCTAATTTAATTTAGTTAAAAAAAAAAAAAGAGAAAGAAAAAAAAATTTGTTTATATTTTTAATTATTATTATATCCGCTTGAAATAATAATAATTAAAAATATAAACAAATTTTTTGGATGGAATTGATTTTTTTTGGATCTCTTTATTTTATAACAATTGGATGCTTCTTTTTAGGTGTTGCCGACATTTATTGTTTATTTTTCAATTTCTAAAACTAGATAAATAATTTGACTACTACTTTTTTATAAAATGTTAATATGATTTACATACTAAATTTTGAAAATGTAATAATTCAGTAAACTAAATTTATATGAAAATTAATAAGAATTATCAATCAAGTTAAGGAATATAAAAATTTTTTTTCTTTATTCTTGAACACATGCATTTACTTTTTGCTTTTTTTGACTTTTTTTTCGTAGATTATTTATGTAAAAACTGTACATAGTTATATACATATTTGTGCATATTTACATACATATTAACAAATTTACTTTGTTACAAATACGATACTTTAAATATTTATTATTGAATATCTAATATATAAGGAAGAAAATTTGTTTGTGCCGAATTCATGTAAAAACCACAAGTCCGATTGCAACCAAATTTTGCAGGAACATTTCTACAAGTCTGGGAGGAGTTGTAGGCTAAATTGGGTACATTAACCCATTGCGGTCCGAGAGCCTTTTAAAGCTTTTGGTCTTTTCGTTGTCCTGCCTAAACGGTTTCACCGGTTGAAATGAAAATATGTACAAATGTTCTTCTTAGCTTTAGGCGGGTACTGAAGATTTGGTTGCAATGTATTACCTGGATTCGACCCGGCGGGCTTCCAAAAAATTTTTTGTTTCCGATTTATGTCCAATTTTGTATGGTGGATTAATGGTCTGCAAAAAAGCCTGAGACAAACTTTTATAAGGTTCCGGTAACCCGTTTGGGCACGAGACCCTAACGTAGTTTATTAATTGCTTAAGCATTTTAATCAATTTGTTTGAAAATTCGAAAAATTGTTGCTCTTTAGCAGAAAAACTCACTAGGTTAATTTGGTTATGATCCATTAACCCATTGCGGCACCAGGGCTCAGTGAAGTATTTTACTTTTCTTTGTTGCCGCGCTTAAACGGTTTCACCCATTGAGTTGAAAATTTACAAAACTGTAGCTCTTTATCACAGAAGCTCACTGAGTCGATTTTGTTACGATCAATTAACCTGTTTCGGCACCAGGGCTAAATGAAATATTTTCATTTCTTTGTTCTCAAGCTTAAACGGTTGGACCAATTGAGTTGAAAATTTACAAAAGTGTAGCTCTTTGATTTGGCTACGATACATTAACGCAATTCAGCATCAGACCTCAATGAAGCTTTTCATTTTTTGTTGTCGTACTTAAACGGTTTGACCAATTGAAAATTGGCACAAATATTGCATTTTAAGACATTAGCTCATTTAATTAATTCTGCCGTGATACATTAACCAATTGTGACACGATAGATTGCCAAAAAATTGTTTCTAATTTTTGTATAATTTGGCAAGATGAATTTACGTTCTAAATTACGTTCTAAATAAAGCTTGTAACAAATTTTTGTTTACATTCGTTAACGCATTTCCGCAGCAGTACCTATTAAAAATATTTTGCCAAATTTTTTGTAATGTTATTATATTATTAAAAAGATATTTCTAACACTCTTTACTTTTGCCTACACTGTTTTTAATATTCCATAAAAAGCTTTCAATGCAAATTTCTAATACTTATATAATAATAATTAAAATAACCTTATTAATTATCTTAAGAATACTGTGTTTAAGCTTTAACAACATAACATTTTCGGTCTTTATTAAAGAACAGAAATAATCTCCTCCATAGGACAGTCATCATGTCATCATTCAGGAATGCATTACTAACATGTGGTCTACCTATATAAAATGTGTGTGTATAATATATTTCCCAAAAAATATCATTGAACTATGTACATACTATATGTATAATGAACAAATGTTTAAAAATATTATAAACACTATCAATTAAATTAGAAATTATATTCACATTTCTGTACAGTATTTAATCAAAAATGAATACATATTTAAAGAACAGAACATTTTTCATTCTTATCCATATACAGTTTCTACATATATTTTCAGCTTTATTCAATATCAATTGGAAAACATAATTATGTATTAGAAAAAGTTAACGGGGGGGGGACTATTCTGGACCCTTTTCGAGATAAGGGGGGTTAAAGATGTTTTAGCGACTTTTCATAAGAAAATCTATAACTTTTAAAAGGCTAGCTTTAGGGAGATAAAAAGATTGCGTTTTGTAAAGTAACTTGTCAGCTTTAAGTTTTGTGTTGGTACTAATGATTCCCATATCATAACAGTTACAAAGTTAGCATAAAATTCATTTTGTAGAGTAACTTATCAGCTATAATTTTTGTGTACTAATGATTCCCATATCATAACAGTTACAAAGTTATGAAGGTTCAAAATGATTTAAAATGAAAAAAATCTGTGATTTTCAAAACTACCTCTGCTGGATTGGTTAAATTAGGCGGAAGTCCTGCTATAACTATGTTGTTTTTGTTAGTTGTTTGCTGCTTCTTATCCAACAACTGTTCTAGATAATTTAATCTTTTATCCATTAAATTGAATTTTATTTCAGCGTTAATAGATTTGCTTTGAGCTTAGCATTTTCTTCTTGAGACTTCTTATTTATTTTTACCAATTCATCAATTCGATTACTGAGTAAATCAAGAATACGACTAAATTCTTTAACCCCCTTCCCTTGTAGCTTCCTTTGTAGGTTGAGACCCGACACCCAAGTCTTTGTCATCTACAATTATGAATGACTTGTTTAAATTGTTGGGGCAGTTTTTAAATTTCCATGTAGCAAATCCGGCTTCGACTGCTGAGACTACCTCTTCTGCCACCGCTTCACATCTAATATGATAAAAATTTCGACGCAGGCTGCATTGAATACATTTGGCTTTGCAATAAAAATTATTTTTACACTTCCAACATTGTTTTGCCATTTTTGAAGGTAATTATACGATTTGACACTTTTGACAGTTTTCTACTATCTTAGTGTAGTTTTACCTACAACTGAAAATAATAAAAGTGTTTTATGTCCAATTTGAAAACTATAATATCTAGGTATAATATGAAAAGGAAGGGTTGGCCTAAATCCATTTCGCAAAAACACATTTCGCCTTTCTCTCAAACAAATTTTTTTTTTTTCACTAATTTTTTATTACCGTTTTGTAATTTGTTAAAGTTTTTTTCTACACATAGGTACTTAATTTAAATTATTTAGGTTATATGCGTTATAAACACGTAAATTATTCGTATATTTATGTTTTAATTACAAAACAAGTAAATAATTGATAATGTTTATTTATTTATTATTTGTACCGAACTGGCATAAATGACAGCCGATATTTTTGGGGCCCTTTGCCTATTAGATATGTGGGCCAACTATAATACATATTACATTTGATTCTTTTTATTTTTGATTTTTACTTTGTTGTTAAATGTTGTCCCATATAAGTTTTGCAGAAGCACTCTTGTTTTCGCTATACAGTGACCTTCATTGCTGGCTAACGCTTCCATCGGGGATATGTTGTGCTTCCAGAATCTCGTGGTTTCTGGGCATTCTAAGTATATGTGTTCCACTGTTAGTCTTTCATTACAGAAAAAACAGCGTGGCTGAATACTAATATCGAACAGGTGTTTGCGGGTTGCTAGTGTGCATCCTATCCTTATTCTGCTAAGTGTCACTGGGCATGTAAGCGGGATGGAGTGACTAGCTTCTCTTATAATTTTTGTTAGTGTGGCTACCTCTTTATTGATATTGTTTGTGCAGGGTTTTTCGCCTAGTATTTTATCTATACAGTTTCTATATGTGCCCCAATCAGCATTGTCTTCTTTGACTCTTCTTTTTGTTTTGACTGTTATTTTGATGTTATTGATTGAGTTGACTAGAATGGGGTGATGGTCGTAACCTTTTGGGTTTTTGTGAATTGTGAATTGTGAAAAATGTTGCTGTGAGCAATGGTAAGGTCTGGACAAGTGTGTGATCCTCTGGGACTTATGAATGTGGACGAGCCATAATTTAGAATGCATAGCTCTGGGTGATCATTGGCCCACTCTTCTATAATTTTCCCTTTCTCATTTAAGTAAGAGTCGCCCCATATTTGGCTCCTAGCATTAATATCGCCAAGAATAATGTATAGTGCGGAAATCTGCTTGGTTATTTCTTCTAGATCGTGTCTATTTAGGTTTAGACCATTTTCTAGGTAGACGTTGACAATTGTGGTGTTTTTTGGAAGACTCAGTACGTCAGCTTTAATGGCTATCAAATGGATGCTTATTCTTATTTTTACTATTTCGTGTTTGATACCATTTTTTATTAACATGCACTCCTACTCTGTTGTTTGTACGTGGCATTACGCATATGTAGTCTTTGAGGAATTCAGGCCGGTTTTCCAGCCTGTTTCTTGGACAACTATTATAAGAGATTTGTACTTTAATATTAGCATCTCTAAGTATGATTTGTTTCTCCAATATCCTTGTATATTCCACTGGAGTATTAGGGGATGATTATTTGTTGTGACCGGCATTGTATTTGAATTTCTGGTATTTATATTTGTAATTTGTGTCATATCTTGGTTATGTCATTGTCTGCTTCTTCAATTTCGTCTTGTAGTGTTCGAATGTCAATGCGTGAAAGTCAATGCGGTCTCCTGCTTTTGGAAATTTTAATAAGTACTCTTCATTTTCTTGAGTCCAAATTATTGATTTTTTGGTTTTATCGTTAACTAGTCGCAGTTCTGTTTCTTTGCGCAGAGTTTGATTAAGGCTTGGTTTCATTTATTTTGCACTTGTCACTGGATATGGAATTTGCTAAAGTCTCCGGTATCTTGAATGACATGGATTTTTCCACTTACCACCCTTTCGATCCATTCTTCAGTTTGTTCGATATATGTATGGAGTTTAGCATTACTTTCGAAATATATGGTTTCTGTTCTAAGTCCGTCTTTGGGCTTTTGAAAATCTTCAGTGTTGTCTTTGTTCTTGGATTTCAGTGTCTAATTTGCTTTTGTTAGTGGTTGCGGTTATTTTTTCATTGCTTGTTAAAACTATTTGTTTCACTTCCATTGTTGTGATTTTGTTATCTGAAACATGTTTGATTAATTTAATTTTTGGTGCATTATGTAGTTGCACCTTGGCTATTTGAATTTGTGGAGGGTTTTGATTGTTTTGAATTGGTTTAATTGATGTGTTTTGTACTATTGGGTTGGAGTATAGTTTAAATTGTGGTATTTTTTGATGCTTCTGATTATAAGGAATCCGCATTGTTAGTTTTTATAGGTTTTTGGTTAGCCAAAGGTGTAATGCTTAGTTCGCCCTCTTTCATTGAGCGGGCTGGTACTTCTTCTTTTAATTGTTTATCTCTATAATTTAGAATTTGTACTACTATTTTCTTGTATTGTGGGTCTGTTTTAAGTTTTCGAACGACTTCTAGAATTTGCAATGTGTCGTCATTTTTATTGTGTATTTCTTTCTCAAGCGTCTGCTGATTTTCTTTGAGAACTTGTTACAATGTGAGTCTATCTCCTCTAGGGCTGCTACTATTGTTGATTTGTGGAGCAATACATCTGTTGTTGTTGGACGTTCGTGTGATGTTTTGGATGGTACTTTCGCGGAAGATTTTGTAGGCATTTCCTTTGCTACATCGTCTATCTGTTTTTATCTTGAGTACTTCTTTCTCTCTAAGGTACATTTGGCAATTTGGATCTGTTGGTTTGTGATCTGCCTTTATACCTTCATTTTGACAGTTCTTGCAAAATTGTGTGGTGCATTTCTCCTTATGATTTTTCATTCTTTAGTCCTTGTTGTCGCTTAAACAAAAATGACAGGCGGTTATTAGCGCTTTGGAGTGCTTTTTCCGATGATTCAGCTCCTGGCATTTTCTGCATTTCATGAGATTAGGATAGGACTTCCTTACTTTGCAGTTGACTGTAGTAATGAGGGTTTCATTGTTATTAAATTTTCCGGAAATTCAACAAAGGAGATCTTTTTTCGTAAATACCTAAACTTGAGAAATTTAAACACTTTACATATTGGTTTTATTGAGACTAAAAGAATTTATATTAATGAAATCTTACTCCAAGTCCTCTATCACTTCTTCGTATAACTAATAAAATAAAACACGATGGGTGGATCATTAAATCATTTACTTGGAAAGGTGTGTTATATAGTCAAAAAACGGAAGATAATGAAGCCATCATAATTATATTCAAAGATCAACTAATGTCTGGTACTGCAAGTATTTAAGATCTAGCTGTCAAAGTTGAAATGGGAATTCATCTTCATGTTTTGTGGATGTAAAAAACTTTACATACTTTTGATTAAATAACTTTTATTTCACTTTACATTTTACACACTTAAATATTCTTTTAGATATTTGTAATTACGATTTCTAAAAAACTTGTACCTACTTTTGTTGTAATAACTTTTGATTTACTTATTAATAAGTTAAGTATATATACAGTAAATAAACAACGCAATAAACTAGAAAATGTCTGATAATAATCGTGTGGATGCTCAATTTTTTCAATACGTAAGACAATCTTCAAATTAGGACTAAAAATTCCAATTTGCTGAATGCCATTCATATTAACATTAGAAGTCTGTATCCTAAGATTAATATGCTTCGATCTGTTGTACATAAAGCGCAAGTTCAAAAAATCAAAAATTAATCACTGTGACAGTGTTGCAATAAAGTTGCAGGTTATGAAATCAAAAATTAATAATGCAACAAACCGCATAATCATTTAAATAACATTGTAGCAATATTAAGGTAACATTTATCAAATATGAGCAACATCAAATTTAATGTTGGTACAAGTACTGAATTTTAAGTTTTTGTTGACAATTAACAATCGAAATTTTAAATTTAAATTTTATTTAGTTTTTAAACGGGAGAAAGACATTGGTAAGAAAATGAAAATATTAAATTATTTTTATTATAAGTATTTTATGACATTATATATAGCCAAAGGTGGAATTAGATAGAACTTAAATTTTTAATTTTGCTTCGTCTTTAAAGAGAAGAAGATTTTTAAAATACTAGATCAAATAAAACTGTTTTACGGGTAAGAATTTTTGAAGAATTAAAAAAAGGATTTCCTTCAAAAAATTACACTAAAGAAAAAATTCAAAGAAAATTCGTAAATTTGCTAGCCATATATAAAAGAATTAAGGAAAGGAACAAAAAAGTGGAAACGAAGCAACCTGCTGGGATTATTTTGAATTATTTGACCAAGTATGTGGAACCAGGCATTCCGTAATTGTTCCTGAAGTTAACTTATTAAGTTCCCTTACATATGTATCTGACGAAGAAACTGAAGCAGGTCCATCTAACATTCATGGAAATGAAAATAATGAAGCACTTTCTGAGCCTCCTTCTACAAAGCGGTGTAGAAAGGAGCAAAAGGAGACAGATGAAATAATTAATTTATTGAAAGAAGAATTAAAAAACGATAATAATAAATACAGTGAAATTATTGAGATAGAACAAGATAGACTGAATGTAGAAAAACGGAGATTCACGGAAAATTTTTGAACTATCTACAAGACTTCTAAAAAAGGCATTTAACATATAGGTACATAGACATACGTATACTATTGTTTTTTGATTATGTTTTTGTTTGTGAATTATGAAATTAAAAACTTGTTTAAGATTTGTTATTTTGTTTATTTTTTATGCTATTAAAACCAAAGGTGACTTTAATATTTTTTATTTTTAATTGTTGTGTTGAAATTATTACAAAATAAAAGAATAATTAATAATTAAAAAAGAAAACAGTAATTTTGTTTTATTTCAAAAACTACAATAATAGTATTAAAAAACTACAATAATATTAATCATAAAATTGTGGAGAATCACACAGGTGAAAACAGTATGTTTCATTACCTTTTTATACTGCGAAAGTTCAGATATCGAGAATTTGAAACCTTTTTTTTTTAATTCCAAATGTTTGTTCGATACATTTCTAAATGCAACTATTAAAAATTTCGTTAATGGATATGCCGATTCTTCAAGCAAATAGGAAGCCTGTGGCAAACAAATGGTCCCCGATTCTAGAGATTTTGCTTATAAACTATTTCGCCATACATTAGCGTCATGATAGCCTTCCGGAAATACAAAAAATACATCTAAAAACTTGTACTTACTATCGCATACACCCTTAAAAAACTTAATGTTAAATTTCTTAAAATTTTTTTGGTAGGTTTATTTTACCTGTAAAATAATAGAATGGTAACCTTTTCTATTATAATACTAATTGAATCTAAACCTTCACAACATAACATACAAACAATAATTTAAGGAGTAACCAACATTGTTGACTTTTTAAAAAAATAAATTGTCATACGTGCAACGTTACTTTAAAAGTGTTGTAAAAGTAATCATTAAAGTAGCACAACATTAAAGTAACGCAACATGTGTTATATAAATTTTGCAGCAACATTCAGGTAGTGTTACTGTTCATATTTAATTTTCGATTTCCTATAGCTGGTGACTTCAATATTGATTTGCTTGGCACTGATAATAGTCTTAAAACCAGATTTTTAGGTATGCGTGGAAACTCTTCTCTCTATGTGGTTAACATAGCAACCCCAACTCGTTTCAGTGAAAGTCGTCATTTCTTGACTATTTTTAATTCCTTCTAACAGAAATGAAAATGTTATTACTTTTAGTCAAGTCTCTGGTCCTGGTATTTCTGATCATGATCTTATATATTTAGCGTACAATATACAAATTACTATTTCTAGAGAAACAATTACATATCGTGACTACAAAAACCTCAATGTCAGCGACTTACTTCGCCATGCTTCTGCAATTTATTGGGCCAAGGTATATTATTTACGTGGTATTGATTTACATGGCTTCAATGATTTGGTTATGCAACTTTTAAATTGTCATGTCTCTCAGAACTTTTCTGCTTTGTACTTATTTTATACTATATTAGAGCACAAATATTGATTATAATCTATGTATTGAGATCTGGCATTTCAAGAGTGGAAAAATTGCAAAACTATTGAGAGTTGCGTGAAGTTTAAAAGGTTGCGCAATAAGTTCATACTTCGATATTTCATTTAATTTGACAGGCCCATAAGCGTTTTATTGGTGAACATTTCAATTCAAACCTATCCCCGAGAAAGTTCTGGGAAAATGCTTCTAAATTTGGTTTTAATAATTCCAAAGCTCATAATGAATTAACTAAGTTTGATACTAATCGATTAAACAGGAGTTTTGTGATAGAATTACCTAATACTCAAACATATTCCAATTTTATCAGTATCTGTCACAAACCACCTGAATATATCAGCATCAGATACGTTTGCTTTTAAAAATATGTACTTGAATGATGTACGGAAAGCAATTCTCCATATTTGATCTAATGCTACAGAAGTGGGTCACGTTCCATTAAAATTTTCGATATTACTTTTGCCTGTTGTTGTACCCTACTTTATGCACATAGGGGCCTCACTGGCCTAGTGGATAAGAGTGTACGCTGTCAACACCGAGGGACTGTGGGTTCGAATCCCACACACGTCATAAGACTTATTCCCCTTACGACATTTACAGGCACGCCTGAACAGGAAAGGCTGTGTAATTTGTGGCAGAGAAATGCATTACAAAATGCATTGCCACATATGTGGCAGAGAAATGCATTACAAAAAAAAAATTATGCACATATTTATTACTATGCTTACCACATCTAAGTTATCCTGGATTTGGAAGAAGTCTAAAATCATTCCTGTATCCAAGAAAACAAATCCAACTATTAGTGACTTCAGACCTATTAGTATTCTGCCAGAACTTTCAAAAGCGTTTCAGTTTTTAATTCATAGCAGGTAACAAAGTTTTTAAATGATAATGACCTACCTTTTTCTTTTCAATCTGGCTTTAGAAAAAGTACGTGAGTTAGATAGAAAACGTGCAATCATTTTACTTCTTCTTGATTTCTCTAAAACTTTCGGCTTTGTCAATCAGAATCTACTATGTGATAAATTACAAAAAAAAATTTTATTTTCACATATCTGCTGTAAATATGATGAAAAATTATTTTACTAATAGAGTGCAGTTAGTACTGGTAAATCTACTTCGGATTATTTCTCTGATAAACGTGGAGTTCCGCAAGGGTCAATTTTGGGGCCTCTCTTATTCTCTATGTTTATCAATGAGCTTCCCAAGTGTTTAAATATAGCGCAATGTAGATTATATGCTGATGATGCATACATTTTTCTTAGTTCTGCACTATCTCAGTTCAAGGAGTGCATTGCAAAACTGAGGAAGAACTTGATGTCGTATCTTTTTGGGCTGTTTTCTACCACCTCAAACTTAATCCGGCTAAGTCACAAGCTGTTGTAATATATTGTAAGTCAATACCAACTGATAACTTACCACAACTAGAAATCTACGGTAATATAATTTGTTATGTGAAGGATGCCAATAATTTGGGTATTATATTCAGTAATGATTTCATGTGATCTTATCACATTAAAAAGATTACGAATAGAGTATATCCTATTCTACGTAAACTTTGGAAAAAACTTTTGAAACCTCTTTTGACACGAAGTGTAGACACATTAAAGCACTTGTTTTACCGCACTTTCTATATTGTAATTTACTCTTCCATGAATATTAATGAACGTGTTAATTTAAATTTTATATTGAATGGCTGTATAAGGTTCGTTACTAGTCATCGTAGATTTGACAGGGTCTCAGATGTTAGTAAATGTCTGCTAAGTTGCACTCTTGAGAACTACCTGAATTATAAATATCTCTGCTTTTTTAACTGATTAATCACATCTGAAAGTCCCAATTATTTATATAATAAAGTTAATTTTGACAGGTCGACAAGATCGTCAACTTTTATCATTCTTCGTCATAGTTGCCTCGATATCTTTCGTTTTTGTTCAAGTATTATCTATGTGCAACTCTCACCCAATTGATTTCAAGCGTGCTAGATCTTATAGTGTATTTACAAATCTTTGTTTTAATTACATTAAAGATAAGTAGAAAAAAAGTTACTCTAAAATTTACTCTGATTTAAGCTTACTATAAATTATAAAAACATATCCATTAATATATGGATATCCAAACATATCCAAATAATATATCCATTTAATATATGCATAAATATATCCATTTCAGTATCAAGCGGCATTTCCGGTATAATTATATTATTCTAAAAAACAAATCAATTAAATAATACTAACAATTTCAATTTATAAATAACATATTTTATAAAAGAATATTTATTATTACTACATATTAACATTTAAACATTACTTACCATACTTTTATTATAATGCACAAGATTTCAAATTTTATTTATTTATTTATTTATTAAAACAATATGCCAGAAGAGCCTAAGGGCTCGTACAGGGTGTATAAAATTAAAGTAAATTACAATAATGAAAATTATGTTAACAATTATGTATGTAATAATTAAATTATACAAACTGTACAACACAATAATAGAAATATGTATCAATTCTAGTTTATTTATTATCTCTTTTATTTTTTATTTTCTCTTGCTTTTTTTTCTGTTTTTTTCTTTCTATTATTGTGTTGAACATTTTGAGTATACGTTATAGCATCGAACAAGGCAGCTTGAGTATTAGAATTTTTTGTAAAGCCGTACTGTGACTTACTTATTAAATTATTATGTAGGAAATATTTCGTAATTTGCCTATTAACATACGTTTCTAAAATTTTACTTAATATTGGAGCTATGGATATCGATCTATAATTAATTATATCAGCTTTGTCATCTGACTTGTAAATGGGAATTTCTTTGTTGATTTTTAGAGAATCTGGAACATTAGAGTGATGAAGTGAGGGGTTGATAAATGCGCAAATAGGTTTCACTAATTCATTTTTACATTTCTTTACCATAGAGGTTTAAATAACATCAAACCCAGCACTGTTAGTATTGTTCCGCTGATTTAAAATTACTAATGTTTCCTCCTCAGTAATTCTTTTGAAACAAAATATACTGTTAGTTCTACATACCAGTAAGTAAGTTGTTGAAAAGTTTTCAGCCATACGATTTCCTACATTGCAATATAAATTATTAAAGTTTTCTATTTTAATATACTTTTCAGAATAATTTTCATCTTAATAGAAATCATTTAATTTGCGTTATCTGTAATTATATCTTTTACTACTTTTCATGTTTTTTGTAGATTGTTAGCATCAAACTGACGTCGCTTTTTTCTTTTCATTGCAGTTAACTTATTTTGCCAAAAGTCATATTTATTTTTATTATATTGATTCTCAGTGTTACTAAGGTGTTTTCTGTACCAGTAGTTTCTTATTTTTATTAAACTTAGGCATACATTATCAATCCATGGTTAGTATATCTTACAGCTTTAGTAAATTTAGATAAGTTTATACATCTGTGTAGAGGATTTATAATATTTTTGCAAATAACTTCGGCAACACCAGAAGATATGTCGATAGTGCAGTTTGCTAATTGATTTTTTAATAAATTGACATTGGTATGCTTGTAAGTATATTGACATATAGTTTTGTTTACAAAATATTTATAATCGAGTTCAACAATTAAAATATTAGAATTTAGATGTGTAATATTCAATTGATTTTGTGTTTTATTTAATAATACATGATCAATACATGATTTTGAGCTTGGTCTAGTTGTTGAGATATCAGCGGAATAAAATCAGTTGGATTGGACTATAGTTTTGTAAGTGCAAATATTATTATTATTTTTATTTTTGAGGTTGAAGTTGAAATCACCAATTATTAAGGTATTTTAATTTTTTAATACTGGGAAGAATTATAAGCGCAATAAGCGCATCTAGGATAGAAAAGAACTTATTTATCATATTTCTATTGTTGTTGGGTTGTCTATAGAAAGCCGAGACATTTAGATTTAGTTTAGATACTATTTTGAATTTTAAGTAACAATATACTATTTATTTAAGTTATCGCAGTAATTTTTTAATATTTTGTAGTTTAAGGAAGTGTGTATAAAAAAACTGACTATTTTGACGACAAAAGAAAATTTTACTGTAGTTTTTAATATTAGCCAAATTTATTTCTTCATCAAGTATTCAAGTTTCACTAAAAACAATTATATGGACAGTTGAATGTAAATTATCAAGTAAAACAGTGATTTCGTCTATTTTTTGCTGCTTCTAATGTTTAGATATAAAATTTTTAATGAGTGTAAATTATCAAATCGAAAATTTTTAACTAGAATATTTATTGGTGAAGTGTTAAGATAACTTTAATTATTTATTATCATTTACCTGATCTAAATTTGTATTATTTTTGTGCTCTCATCTTTTCTTAACAGAACTTTAACATCCTTTACCCAAGCAAATTTTATTTTTTTTCCACTTTTTAGATCTCTTTTTTGTGATTCTGAAGTAATGTGTGATTCTTTCATTGATGAAAATTGTTTTTGGTGTTTCACTACTACGTTGCTGAAATATCTGGTTGTAATCTAAATTTATTTTTTTATTTTAGCTTGCCTGATTTCATTTTTAATTTTAAGATTTCAACATTCCAATTATTTTTTTCGATTCACCGGAGATTTTTAGAATTATTTTTGTTTGATTAATAAGCTTCTGTCATACCATGGTTTTCTAAAGTAACACCTGTAGTTTTAAGAATTATGGATGCGGACCTCATGAGATCTAGCTCTGGGATTTCCGCCACTCCAGAGATTTCGATATATTTTTTAAATTTATGTTGTTTATCTAGTTCCATCACTATCAAGATAGAATACATTTTGTGTGTTAGTACAGCATTTTCATTACGTAAACAAATATTATCCACAATTTCTTTATATTCTCTAACCTCACTTTGTAAACCATTTATCTCTTTTTCAAGTTCAGTTTGTCTTGTGATAATTTCATCACGTTTTTGTAGAATTAAAATTGAATTAGGGTCAAGATCCTTCCAGATACTCTTGGAGTATTCATATTACCTATTACGCTAGTTGATCTACCTTTTAGTCGCTTATCCTTACATGACTGGCAAAACCAAAACTTCTCAGGTCCAGCAGAATTCTGTTGAAATCTTCAACAGCCAATTTAGTACATGCAATGTGGAACCAGCTACAGCATTCATTGTCACGTTGGATGCTTTTATCTTTTCGTAAATTTATTATTTTATTGCACTGTTTACACGAGTTTTTATTTCACATGTTGTTTTTATGTATTATAGCTTTAAACGCACTTGTGTTATACATTTAGTTAAAGCTTTAAACGCACTTGTGTTACACCTGGGTATAGCACTTGTTTTTTATACCCTACACCTAAAGTATAGGGTATATTAACTTTGGTATGGTGTTTGTAACCACCAAAAGGCAGCGAGTTAGATATGGACATGTATATATATTCTGAATCAGGATCACCTCCTGAGTCGATTTAACGATGTCCGTCCGTTCGTCCGCCCATTCGCACGATAACTCAAAAACTAATAAAGCTATCTTGATGAAATTTATTTAGTAGGTTACTAATTACGAAAGGAAGGCTAAGTTCGAATTTGGACAAAATCGGTCCATGGGTTCGAATTCTGGAAGCTTCCGAATGATTCCGGAGCAAACGAGATTATTTCCAAAACCAACAAACATAGAACTTTTAAATTTTGTAAAATGATGTTCCTTCCCGTTCGATTTATGTCTCTGAAATTTAGGTGGATTTGGTCCATGGGTTTAGATTTTGGAAGCTTCCGAACGAGCCCCAGAGCAAACAGCATTATCTCCAAAAACAACAAAGATATAACCTTCAAATTTGACAGAGTGGTGTTCTTTCATGTTTAATTTAGGTCTCTGAAATTTAAAAGGATTCAGTAAATGGGTTCGGATTTTGGAAGCTTCCGAACGAGCTCCAGAGCAAACGAGATTATCTCCAAAATCAACAAAGATAGAACCTTTAAATTTTGTACAATGATGTTCCTTCCCGTTCGATTTATGTCTCTGAAATTTAGGTGGATTTGGTCCATGGGTTTGGATTTTGGAAGCTTCCGAACGAGCCGCAGAGCAAATAAGATTATCTCCAAAAACAACAAAGATATAACCTTCAAATTTGACAGAGTGGTGTTCTTTCATGTTTTATTTAAGTCTCTAAAATTTGAGAGAATTGGGTCCATGGGTTCGGATTTTGGAAGCTTCCGAACGAGCCCCAGAGCAAGCGAGATTATCTCCAAAATCAACAAAGATAGAACCTTCAAATTTTGTACAATGATGTTCCTTCCCGTTCGATTTATGTCTCTGAAATTTAAGAGGATTTGGTTTTGGGTTTGGATTTTGGAAGCTTCCGAACGAGCACCAGAGCAAATGAGATTATCTCCAAAACCAACTAAGATAAAACCTTTAAACCTTTAAATTTATAACCTTTAAATTTGGCAGAGTGGTGTTCTTTCATGTTTTATTTAAGTTTCTGAAATTTGAGAGAATTTGGTTCATGGGTTCTTATTTTGGAAGCTTCCAACGAGCGCCAAAGCAAACGAGTATATCTCCACAACCAACAAAGATCGAACCTTTATTTTTAGTACAAGAGTGTGCTGTTATGTTTCCTTTTCTATAAAATTGGAAACTGACATTTGAAAGAATTTGAACAATGCATTCGTATTTTGGAAGCTTCCGAACGAGCCCTAGAGCAAACGAGATTATCTCCAAAACCAACAAATTTTAATTTTTTACAAGGATGTTCCTTCCCGTTTGATCTGAAATTTAAGAGGATTTGGTCCATGAGTTTGGATTTTGGAAGCTTCCGAACGAGCCCCAGAGCAAATGAGATTATCTCCAAAAAAAACAAAGATATAAACTTTACATTTGGCAGAATGGTGTTCTTTCATGCTTGATTTAGGTTTCTGAAATTTGAGAGGATTTGGTCCTTGGGTTCGGATTTTGGAAGCTTCCGAACGAGCCTCAGAGCAAATGATATCTCCAAAAGCAACAAAGATATAACCTTTAAAATAGGCAGAATGGTGTTCCTTCATGTTTGATTTGTGTTTCTGAAATTTATGAGGATTTGGTTCATGGGTTCAAATCTTGGAAGCTTCCGAACGAGCCCCAGAGCAAACGAGATTATCTCCAGAATGAACAAAGATAGAACCTTTAAATTAGGCAGAATGGTGTTCCTTCATGTTTGATTTGCGTTTCTGAAATTTAAGAGGATTTGGTCCATGGGTTTGGATTTTGGAAGCTTCCGAACGAGCCTCAGAGCAAATGATATCATCTCCAAAAGCAACAAAGATATAACCTTTAAATTAGGCAGAATGGTGTTCCTTCATGTTTGATTTGTGTTTCTGAAATTTATGAGGATTTGGTTCATGGGTTCAAATCTTGGAAGCTTCCGAACGAGCCCCAGAGCAAACGAGATTATCTCCAGAATCAACAAAGATAGAACCTTTAAATTAGGCAGAATGGTGTTCCTTCATGTTTGATTTGCGTTTCTGAAATTTAAGAGGATTTGGTCCATGGGTTTGGATTTTGGAAGCTTCCGAACGAGCCTCAGAGCAAATGATATCATCTCCAAAAGCAACAAAGATATAACCTTTAAATTAGGCAGAATGGTGTTCCTTCATGTTTGATTTGTGTTTCTGAAATTTGTGAGGATTTGGTCTATGGGTTCAAATCTTGGAAGCTTCCGGACGAGCCCCAGAGCAAACGAGATTATCTCCAAAATCAAAAATGATAGAACCTTTAAATTAGGCGGAATGATGTTCCTTCCCGTTCGATTTATGTCTCTGAAATTTAAGAGGATTTGGTCCATGGGTTCAAATCTTGGAAGCTTCCGGACGAGCCTCAGAGCAAATGATATTATCTCCAAAAGCAACAAAGATATAACCTTTAAATTAGGCAGAATGCTGTTCCTTCATGTTTGATTTGTGTTTCTGAAATTTGTGAGGATTTGGTCCATGGCTTCAAATCTTGGAAGTTTCCGGACGAGCTCCAGAGCAAACGAGTATATCTCCACAACCAACAAAGATAGAACTTTTATTTTTAGTACAAAGGTGTTCTGTTATGTTTTCTTTCCTGTAAAATTAGAAACTGACATTTGAAAGAATTTGAACCATGGGTTCGTATTTTGGAAATTTCCGGACGAGCACAAGAGCAACAGCATGTCTCCAAAACCAACAAAAGCAGAACCTTTAAATTTAGTACAATGGTGTTCTGGCATGTTTTCTTTATGTTCCTGAGATGGATTCGATGAATTGGAGTGACAATTCGGGTACCTGACACACACCTCCCAAGGACTAACAATCTTTGAAATTAATAAAGATAGAAACTTAAAATTTTTTACAAAGGTGTCAAGCATATCCCAAGAGGATGCCTCTTTTACGTTCCTGAAATTCGAGTTGAATAAGACAGAAAAGGGAAGAAGTTCAAGCAGCTGCCAAAAAAACTTATGGATTTTTAATTTAATTCGAATTATTCAGGTGTAGTGTATTAATAAGTCGGTTACATCGACTTACTGTTACATTTACTTGTTTTTTGTTAAAATTAACCATATTTCTCAAACTATTCATGGGGAATATTGGTATATTGTAAAAAGCTTTTATTTCTTATAAGTTATAAGAAAATATATTTCTTAAAGGCTTTTATTTTTTTATATACTTTTAATTTTTCTATATACCTGAAGTTATTTAAAACATATGTATAATTAAATAAAATCAATAAGATCATTAGGGTCATTGAATTAATTAATATTAAACTTTATGATGAATAGTATATAAATAGCTTGTAGAACATTAATATTTTAGCTTAATATGTGAAATTGTATGATTGAAATAATAAAAAAAGTTAAAGTATAATATAAAATCACTTACTTGCGACTAAACGTATAAACTTAAACAAACGTTGTTTTTTTTTTGGTATTGAAATCTTTTAAAAAAAATTTCTGTTTTTGTGTGTTGAAAAAAGGAGGTTTTAGTGAAAACATTTTTGGTCCTTCGAGCCGGATATTTAGTGAAATATTAAAATACTTGTGACATTGTTTGAAATACAAAATTCGTATTCTTTCACAGAATAAAATAAAACTAAGTTTTAACATTTTCAATAAAATTAAAAAACAAAATTTTAAATAAACTCAAAATAACGTACATTCTACCGCAACCTTAGTAAATAGTAATAGTAAACCAAAAATTAGAATTAAAGTGTGAATCATTATTAAACTAACAATAAAACAAAGTGACAAGTTTTACTAAAGAAAAAAACTTTAGATTAAAAAAAAAATTAGTACATATTAGCATTCAATATACCAATATACGTGATAATTAATCAGGTTATTCTTGTACGATTCGGAATAATGGCAGCTGTAGTTGATGGTTTGATAAGTGTGTTGTTGAATCATTATATTTCAATAACTGAATATATTCTAAAATAGTTAAATTAAATATATTAATTTGGTCGTATTATAATCTGAGCCTGGATGACTAATAAATTTACACTATTGACGATTTATATTTACTTTTTTTAAAAATTACCTTATTATTTAAATTTATTATTAAATAATGGCGAATAACATGGCACAAATTGAACTGTTAATTAACAAAAAATGGTTAAAAAACTAATGATAGAAAAATTTATAGCAAATTATAGAAAAGAAGGTGCAGTACAAAGAATTCAATCGTACTATGAAAAAAAACTTTGAGGAGGGTCATGAATCTATTCTACTATTTACTGTGAGCGAAAAGTTAGCGACCAAAAGGATATTTTCTCCGAGACACAAAATTATTTTTTGTCTCATTACATAGCTATAAAAGATCGATACGAAGTAGGGTTCAAGTTATCAAACAATTCTTCCATTCGACAGAAATCTGAGAATTCTACTAGATTAAATGAGATCCATAAAAATATTGATAACGGTATTTAGCTTCCAAAAATAACATTTGAAAAGTTTAGCGGTAATTATGCGAAATGGCCAACTTTTCATGATCTCTTTACTACGATGATTCATAATAATGATTCTCTATCCGCCGTACAAAAAATGCAGTACTTAAATTTGCATTTAATCGGCGAACCTGAGCAATTACTTTGCCATCTTTGAGTAACTGAGAAAAGCTAACAAGCTGCATGGGAAGTATTGATTGAGAATATGATAATAAAAGAATATTATATAACAATGTATGTATACAGTATATATTTAATTTCTATAATTTAGAAAAATAAAATATACATAAATAGCTATAATGTATATAGTATAGATATAATTTTTAATTGGAAATATTTTTAATTTTTCCAACTATGATACATTATGTACGGGCGACGGTAAAGGGAAAGAAAAAAGGTAAAAAAAAAATAAAAAAATAAAGATATTCTTTCATTCATTCATTTTTTTCGAATTGATTTTTTTTTTTTTAATTGATTTTATTTTGTATTAACATACATACATACCCATATATGAAAATGTTCTTAAATAATTTTAAAATGTCACTTTATAGATTTTAAAATAAAGAAACAGGGCCAAAGCCAAACAAATATTTTATTATAGAAAGCAGGAATATTTTATTGTTATTGTAAATTGTAATGGGTAATCTATTTTGTTTTGAATTATTTTTTTGTTAAAAAGAACTTTTTTCAAAATTTTATTGCAATCAAAGTATAGTTATAGGAAATAGTTTCACTCTTCTTTTACAAACCTAATGAATTTTGAGATTATGAATTATGGAATTTTGTATTTTTTGTATTTGAGATTTTGTGACCAACACCTACAATAAAAGAATAAAGTTTATTACGTTTTTAATCATTATACCTTTTAAAAATGAATAAAATGAAATTTTTTTAATAGTTTGATAGATTTTTTTATTTTACCTTGATCTTTTTTTAGTACTTTACTGATTTCCTTATCCAATCCTACATTTTTTTTTTAATTTAGGCTAAATATTACGTGTTATTCCTTACTAAAAATACTCTAATCGTAATGAAAAGGAAAAAAAAAATGTTTTCTAAAATATGTTTAAAGATGACTGTAAAACCTTCGCAAATGACAAACCCATTTTTTTTTTAGATAACTTTAAAAAATATAAAATATTACTATTATAACCTAGCAGTCTGTTAGTTGTTAAACATAATTTTTAAGAAATATATTTTAAATTATTCCATGGTTTTTCAAAATTGTCTTTTACATTACATGCTAAATAACCAATTATTTTACTTTTTAACTATTTGATAAAAGTTCTTTTATTCGTTTAACATTTTGCAAAATTAGTCTCAGTGACTCATTAGATAATGAACTTAAGGACCTATCCAAATAAATAATACAACTATATAAAATTAATAAAGTAGTTGTTCCACATGTTTAATATGATATCCAAATATATAATATAACTAAGTATATGTATATAAAATTAATAAAAGTAACTGTCCAAATGTTGAAAAGGCAAAGGATTAATAAAATATAAAATATATAGACTAGTTCTAGATCGGTAAAAATAAACAATAAATAAGTAAACATAATCGTCCAAAAAGTGCGTCTATATATTATAATTATTAGTGGAAAACTTTTCAATATTAAAAAAAAATTAGTTAGAAAACATTAGAAAATTTATCATTATCACGTAAAAATTGAGTTTGAAAAAGTTACATCAAATATAATATCGACTATACAACTTGTTCAAGTAACACTAGCTTTTTAACATCAAGTTCTGAAAGTATGTGAAATAGCATCAACAGTAGAAATGACAAAACAAATAGTATCAATTAAAAAAGCTGCTAACCAAAACTCGTAGTGTATTTAACAGCCTTTTTATTTATATTTTTATAAGTTATAAAGAAAGTTTTTAAAATAAATTTAAGTATGAATAATTTATTTTTATTTTTATCAAGCTATTTGAACTAATAAGGCTGTTAAATATACTACAAGTTTGTGTTTATAATTCAATTCCCTAGGTTACAATTCAATTCAAACACATATTTAAAAACAACCATTATTCGTTACTGATTAAATTAATAATAGAGGTTTAATACAAGATACTATTTTCTTGCTAAACAAAAACAAAACGTACCTCGTGGAGGGGCAGTAATTTGGTTTAGAAATGTACCCCCTCATTTATCTCAAGGGGGTTAAGGGTGAAAACTGGTTTCGTCTTTGAAAGATTATAACACACTCTAACTAATTTTCAAGTTTAAAAAGTGTGTCTTAAAATACCTTGATTTTATCACAGTTTTAATTTAGAGCCCCAATAGTAGGGTTAAGACCCACTTAAGTTTCCAGTCTCAAATTATTTTAGCATTAACTATATCGCAAGAGTAATATTTATACTAAATTTTATTCAAATCGTATAACAATTACTATATGTGTTCTAGATTCTAGACCATATCAAATAATATTTGTATTCGGATATTTTATAAGGCAGGCAAATCCTCTGAAGCTAAGAACATTTTCATGATACATCAGCATTATTTGGCAACTTTATTATGTTGCATCAAAGTTCTGCAACATTTTCTTGCAGAACATTTTTATGATACATCAATATCATTTTACAACTTTTTGATTTTGCATCAAAGTTCAGCAACATTTTCATGATGCAACATTTTAGCATCAACTATATCGCAAGAATGACATTTATGCCAAATTTCATTCAAATCGTATAAAAATTACTATGTGCTGTAGAAGATATCAAATAATATTCGTATTCGAATATTTTAAGGCGGACCCACTGAAGCTACAGGCTTTAAATTTTGTGTCCTGATGCAGGAGCTTAAAACTAACCCATATACCAAATTTGATTGAAATATGAGACTTTCTGACCATGTGGTTTTATAGAACAAATCATACTTTAATTGTTTGTTTGAAACTTTAATTAAAATTAAAAAAAAAAAATGCATTTTAATTGCTTATTTCTTTTAAAATCAAATTCAACAATTCAAATATTGAAATTAAATATATTATACTCCTATTATGTGAACGAAAAAAGATTTCAGTTTCATTTATGTATAAATTTATTATAGAGTATATGGACTACACATAACAAAAAGGATATTATAAAGAATTTCTTTATTTAGTAATATAAAAAGACTTGTATTGCAGAAATATATTTCAAAAAATTTAGTAATATTACAATCGTGAAACTTTTAAGTATACGAATTTGTTGGTTTTTTTTAAATTAAATTACAATTAAAATCTTCATGAAATTATACTTCTAAAATAAATAATGATTTTGTTATATAAATAATGATATTGGTGTTTATTAATAAAACTTGTAAAAATAAATTGTTTATATACTATATATGTATTTTTAAACAAAAAAAAATTTATTTATAGTACTCAAATATAATATAACTATGGTATATTACTTATTATTAGATTTTTTTCTATTATACCGTTTTTTGTTTTTAACTCTAAAATATTAATAAAATCATCACATTGTTGTCTTCCTATATTTCAGAATTCGTATATATGTAAGAAATAAATAGTTGTGAATTCATTTTCTTTTATTTTTTATTTGTACGTAGATCGCTCTTGACTAATTTAAATTTACTGATTTAAATTATTTTGGAGTATAATAATTTATAAATGAATTTGAATTAAATATAGTTTCCTATATAATTTATTCTAATATATTTATTTATTTTGCTAAGTATTCTATGATTTGTGTTATGATTTGTTGTGAGTTATTGTAATTATAAAACATAAAACATTTGTATTATTTACAGACCAATGTACTGTACTATCTGTGGTATAAAACTGGCTAATCATTGCATTGAAATATATTAAAATGTAGTAAATATTACATATTTTTATTTATGATCATTATGGAACACTAATCTTTTAATTATTGATTTCAAATATTTATAATTGATTGATGATGATATCCTATACATCATATTTAATTGGAATTTTATCCATTAAAACAATAATATACAATTAATAGTACTTACATACATACATACATACATCAAATTAAGCATTTTTATTAATTTTATGATGTTATGTTTGCTTTTTATGTTTGCTCAAATAGTCTTTGATGTCTGTTAGTATATATAGTCTTTGTCAAAAGTCAATCCATTTGAATTGTATTTTGACTTTTGACATGATAAGTGTTAACATAAAAGTATGTAATTTTTTGTAATATTTTTGGTTATGAACCAATTTTCAAATATTTATTTTCTATTGATACTATAGTGATCTGTATTATAAACATGATAGAGTATATTTAAATCAGACCTGTAAAGGAATGAGTAAATTGGTACTTAAGTACAGTTTAAGTATCATTACTTGTAATTAATACTTATTAATTACCAGTAAAAATTTTGGTACTGGTACTTTGAAAATTAAAATACCAGTAAAAAGAATTAAGTATTTCCTGAAAAGTAATTAAACTTGGATTTTAATTACTTTTGTAATTATTTGATACTTAATTACTTTATAAAGTAATGAAATACCAAAAAAATACTGAATTACTAAGAATTCCAATTATTTCTGAAAATGCAACAGTATTTGAATACAGAACAATTTAAAATTCATAATAAAATCAATAATTTAAATAAATCAAAATTCATATATTTACAAAAAACAAAAAACCTATTCTTATAATTCTTACAGTTTTGGTTGATTCAATTCTATAAAAAAATATTTACGATATTTACGGAAAAAGGTTAATAGAAATTCGGGAAATTTGCGGTTCGTGATTCTTTTTTATTCCAGCAATTTACTTTTATATTATAACAGTCCAAGATTCTCAAGTTCTACAATCAATTTTAGTTTCTACTTTTTAGAGGGCGAATTCGGTTTTGATATATGTTTATTTTAAAAAATATTTTTTTAAATATTATTTTTTTATTCATCAGTTGACTCTAAATATTTCAAGAAAATATTTGTTTAGTTAACTTTGTATATTATGTAACACTAATCGGCTAAAATACTTACTTTGACTTTGTCAACGTTAAATAACAAATAAATCGTTTTTCTCCTTACATCCAAAATGCTTTTATCTGTTATCGTTTTGCAGTTGTTCTGTTGTCCGCTAATTCTTGTATTTTCTTTTTTAATTTTTTGTTTTATATCGTTTTCTTTTCTGAAAAAAAAAAAGTTTGACCTGACAAAGTGCTAAACTGAAAAAAGTCAAACCTATTTTTTCTAGTTTTGCACTTTTTTTTTCAGTTTTGACCTGAAAATTTTTTAGAATAGAACAGAAAAAGGGTAACATTTGTTTTTTCAGTTTGCTGCACTGATTTCTATTTTATAATTCAAACAAACGTCAAATTGATACCATGCTTATCGCGTTTTCAGATATTTTCTGTCTACAAATTATGTTTTACTTATTTAAAAATTTTTAAACTTGTTTCTAATCAAATATAAATATTTTTTTTTTTTTTAAACTAGATATTTTTCAAAACTCAATCAAATAAATAAAAATAATTTATTTTTATATTGTCATTAATTACTATTTACTATTTAACTGACAGTGACAATTATATACAAATATTTTTTAATGTTGTCATTCTGGAGAGTGCAAAACTCATTTTATTGCTCGTCAATATTTTCAGGTCAAGTTTTTAAAAAAAATGTTGTCCTGTGCGAGTTTTGCCCTAAATTTTTTTCAGAAAAGAACACGAACGTTTTTTTCAGTTTTGCATTTTTTATCAGAAAAGAACGGAAAAAATGTGACTTGAAAAAAAAATGCAAACCCAGGTCACAACTTTTTTCAGAAAAGAAAACGACATTAGTCTTTTAATGTTTTGATTTTACTTTTACAGTTATTCAAATGATATTTTAAGTCTAAAATTGCACTGAAAAAAAACGTATTGGTAAATGAGAAGAATTGTATAAGAAAAACAATTCGGATATACTTCCGCAGAGGGGTGGTCATCGATTTAGATGGCGTTACCATATAACGGTACTTTATATCTCTAAATTTCCGAATATATATGTCATTAGAGTCGATGCCACCACCTAGTACCCGAAAAATGCAGTACAAAATTTTATTAACATTTTGTATTATTTTAATTAAAGACTTATATTTTTTCAGTAAGACAATAAACTAGACTAAAAATAAACTAAACTAAACCATTTTCCAGTATTGTACAGTATTGTAGAGCATAAACTGTCCGTTAATATACATATTGTTTCATCCTAATCGGTACTACCGTTTTTGAGATATTACAGTTAAAAGTGGGAATTTAAAAAAAAAATATCAACTTTCAAAAAAAGTCACTATACATGGGAAATTTTGAAAGACACCCTATATTTATTATTATACCATTAGAAAGGACGCATACTCTTTTCAACGGTATGTAAGAAGTATGGTATATTTTGGCAAATAGCCCCATCAGAGAACACAAATGCGAAAGAACAATTTTAATAAAAAAAAGATTTAATAAAAGAAAGATCATTTGCTCTGGGGCTCGTTCGGAAGCTTTCAAAATCCAAACCCATGGACCAAATCCTCTTAAATTTCAGAGACATAAATCAAACGGGAAGGAACATCATTGTAAAAAATTTAAATTTGTTGGTTTTGGAGATAATCTCGTTTGCTAAGCTTCCAAAATACGAATCCATGGTTCAAATTCTTTTAAATGTCAGTTTCCAATTTTATAGAAAAGGAAATATAACAGAACACCTTTGTACTAAAAATAAAAGTTCTATCTTTGTTGGTTGTGGATATATACTTGTTTGCTCTGGGGCTCGCTCGGAAGCTTCCAAGATAAGAACCCATGAACCAAATCCTCTCAAATTTCAGAGACTTAAATAAAACATGAAAGAACACCACTCTGCCAAATTTAAAGGTTATATCTTAGTTGGTTTTGGAGATAATCTCATTTGCTCTGGGGCTCGTTCGGAAGCTTCTAAAATGCAAACCCATGGACCATATCCTGTTAAATTTCAGAGACATAAATCGAACGGGAAGGAACATCGTTGTACAAAATTTAAAGGTTCTATCTTTGTTGATTTTGGAGATAATCTCATTTGCTCTGGGACTCGTTCGGAAGCTTCCAAAATCCGAACAGATAAACCAAATCCTCTCAAATTTTAGAGACTTAAATAAAACGTGAAAGAACACTTCCAGAATCCGAACCCATGGACCGATTTAGTCCAGATTCGAACTTAGCCTTCCTTTCGTAATAAGTAACCTACTATATAAATTTCATCAAGATAGCTTTATTAGTTTTTGAGTGATCGTGCGAACGGACGGACGGCCGGACATCGTTAAATCGACTCAGGAGGTGACCCTGATTCAGAATATATATACATGTCCATATCTAACTCGCTTCCTTTTGGTGATTACGAACACCATACCAAAGTTAATATACCCTATACTTTAGGTGTAGTTTATAATAAGAGTTTTTAACTTATTATTTAGTAATCATTGAGTGCGGTAGTTGTTCAAACAGCCTACTCGAAATTATTAAATAAAGAGTTTCCGAGCAAGTTAAAGAGCAAGCACTTATTTTCTTTGCATATGTAGGTTTTTTGAGAATATACATATTTTATAAAATAAACGTATTATAAAGAATTTTTTTAGTTAAAAGAAAATAAAAATAATCTTTTTATGTAATAAAGAATTTTTTTAAGGAAAAAAACAAAAATAAACAAGAGTTTTAAACAAACGTTATATGAAGCTAAAATAATAAATTCTAAAAAAGAAAAAAAAAATTTTTTTTCTTATTTTCTTTCCTTTTTTCTTATTATTTTTTGTTTTTTTTTTTAAATTTAAATAAATTGAAAATTTTTCAACTTATTGTGTTTTTACTAGTTTATCAAATTGATGTTTATTTGAAATTATTTGGTTACTTAGATACAAAATACGGATCAACATTGTAACCATTATAATGCCTTGAAAGGCTAATTTTATATTTTAGGAAATGTTTCGTTCTACAATACTACCGAAACTCTTCAGTAGGCAAGTAGTATTGATATGCTTAGACAAATCCTAGTTTTAAATTTCAACAAGTCTTATTACTTATAAGAAAATTT
Organism: Poecilobothrus nobilitatus; assembly: GCA_947095535.1. NCBI lineage: Eukaryota > Metazoa > Arthropoda > Insecta > Diptera > Dolichopodidae > Poecilobothrus > Poecilobothrus nobilitatus. Next base: position 81,650,114 of record OX352772.1, on the reverse strand, counting down.
CAGAAAATAAGTATCAACATTGTAACCATTATAATGCCTTGAAAGGCTAATTTTATATTTTAGGAAATGTTTCGTTCTACAATATTACCGAAACTCTTCAGTAAGCAAGAAGTATTGATATGCTTAGACAAATCCTAGTTTTAAATTTCAACAAGTCTTATTACTTATAAGAAAATTTCAGAAAATAAGTATCAAGATTGTAACCATTATAATGCCTTGAAAGGCTAATTTTATATTTTAGGAAATGTTTTGTTCTACAATATTACCGAAACTCTTCAGTAAGCAAGTAGTATTGATATGCTTAGACAAATCCTAGTTTTAAATTATTAATTATTATAATTAAATTATTTAATAAGAATATATTATTTTAGCTTTAAAACTTAGTTTTTACGGATATTTTTCAACTTGTCTTATTACTTCACAGAAGATTTTCTGAAATTTTCTTATAAGTAATAAGACTTTTGAAATTTAAAACTAGGATTTGTCTAAGCATATTAATACTACTTGCTTACTGAAGAGTTTTGGTACTATTGTAGAACGAAACATTTCCTAAAATATAAACGTTATATGCTTTTCTTGAACTAGAAAGAAGAAAATAAATTTTTTATTACGAATTTTTCTGTAAATTACTAAATTATATTGTTTTGTAACGATGGAAGTTTTTTTAAAAAAATTTATTTCAATATAGCATTTATATATTATGTGCCATAAATCCTGTGAAATTAAAATAAAAGCTGGAGGCATTCCACGCATAACTATAAACTTTAATTTTGAAAATATTGCCTTCATCTTTTATATTAATTTCTCAGGCTTTATGGCACATGTGTAAATGCTATATTGAAATAATTTTTTTTAAAGAAACTTCCATCGTAGCAATATAATTTAGAAAATTTCAGAAAATTTCAAAATTAAAAATTTATTTCCTACTTTTTAGTTAAAAAAAAACTGTTTTTTAAAAATTTTTTTTATTATTATTTTATTTTCTGAAACATATCTACGTCAAAAATTTAATCACTTTAACTCAAACGATGTAGAAGTTTTCAACACTAATACCTAAGTAAATTTTTCAGATATTTGCCAAAAATATATTAAAATTTAGTTTTTAAAATATATGTATATGTACATAAGTATGTATGTATGTATCTGACCCTAAGTATTTTGTGCTGATTAGACACTTGCGTTCTGATATGTAATTTTTTGTTGTACACTTTAAAGGTAAAAATTTACAATTATCTACAATATCTAAAAATCATTAAAACAGTTTTATTTGGTTTTATGATTGTTTTTGAATATTCTTTTAGTAAAAAAAGCTTTAAAATTTCTTATTTCTTATGTAAAAATAGGTAAAAAATAGGTAAAAAATATACGAGTATAAGTACATATGAATTTCTTATTAATTATTAGTATTTCTATAATAAAATCTAAAATAAAATGATAAAAAAATTAACATATTATAATATGTATGTATAATAATATTGGCGTAGCCTTAAAAGATTTATTGCAAAAAGTAAAGAATACGCTTATATCGTAATTGTACTAAAAATATTTAGAAAAAAAAAATTAAAAATTGAACAAAAAAACTTTAGCGGACTAAAAATCTATAAATTAAAAAAAAAGCAAATTATGGCAAATTTGAACTTTGGAGCGCTGGATAACACTTATAATATTTTATCTGATTTGAACGTTTGGACTTCCATGCTCACAACCTTTATTAAAAAATTGATGTGCAGAAAATTAATTTGTAGAGCTAAGGGGTATTTTATCCGCTTAATATAATATTTATACAGTTACCACTTTTTGTTTTAAAATTAATAGATAAACGAGGAAGAATTCACTTCCCCTTGTCAACTCTTAGATACCCGTACGAACCCGTTAGTATGTTCATAGTCTGTCACTCTGCTTATAATAAAAATTTTTAAATTTTTCAATATTTTAAAATAATTTGGGTGAATTCTATAATTTCTAGAACTATGGTTTTTACATACATATATTAAAACTATATGTTAATACATTCTTCAAAGACAGATTCTAACCTTCCACCTAAAGATTATCAATTCAAAACTTTTCCAAATATGCTATTACCATTTAATACTAAGCGGCAAATGTATCTACATATATTCATTTATACTAAACTTAGTACAAAATAGGTACCAAATATATATTAATATGCATATGTATTCATATATGTATATTATTATATATTGCCATACATTGCATTATTTCTTTAAATAATATATATATAATATATATATAATATATAATAATATATATATATATATTATACATAGATATATATATATATATATATATATATATTATACATAGATATAGATATTCTTATTATATATCATTCATTCATTACTGACATATACGATAGTAAATAAACATGATATACATATAAGTATGTATACCAATCTAATATATAAGGAAGAAATTCTGTTTGTTTGTTTGGCACGGATTCACGTAAAAACCACCAGTCCGATTGCAACCAAATTTTGCAGGAACATTTCTACGACCCCGGAAGGAGTTATAGGCTATATAGCGTTTCAGTTCATTAACCCGTTGCGGCCCGAGAGCGTTTTAAAGCGTTTTGGTTTTTTCGTTGTTCTGCCTAAACGGTTTGACCGATTTGACCTTCTTATCTTTAGTGGTGTACCCAAGAAATTGGGTTGCCACAAGTCACCCGGGTTCGGCCCGGCGGGCTTCCAAAAAAATTTTTGTTTCCGATTTATGTCCAATTTTGTATGGCGGTTTTATGGTCTGAAAAAACCACTGAGACGAATTTTTGTAAAGTTCTGGTAACCCGTTTGGGCGCGAGAGCCGAACGAAGTTCATTAAATTTTTTTTGATGTCCTGCTTAAAAGGTTTCACCAATTGATTTGAAAATTTGCAAAACTGTTGCTCTTTAGCAGAAAAGCTTACTAGATTAATTTGGTTAGGATCCATTAACCCGTTTCGGCACCAGGGTTCAGTGAAATTTTTTAATTTACCTTAATGTCGCGTTTAAATGGTGTGACCAATTTAGTTGAAAATTTACAAAAATGTAGTTCTTCGCTCCAAAAGCTCACTCAGTTGACTTGGTTACGATCCATTAACCTGTTGCGGCACCAGGGCCCAATGAAAAATTTTTTTGTTGTTGCGCTTAAAAGTTTTGACCAATTGAGTTGAAAAATTGCAAAATTGTTACTCTTTAGCACAGAAGCCTACTGAGTTGAATTGGTTACAATGCATTAACCCATTTCGGCACCAGGCCTCAATGATATTTTTTAATTTCTTTGTTGTCGAGCTTAAAAGGTTTGATCAATTGAGTTGAATAATTACAAAAGTGTAGCTCTTCACCGCAGAAGCCCACTCAGTTGATTTGGTTACGATCCACTAACCTGTTTCGGCACCACGGCCCAATGAAGTTTCTTAATGTTTTTGTTGTCGTGCTTAAACGGTTTGACCAACTGAGTTGAAAATTCACAAAAGCTCTAGCTCTTTACCACAGAAGCTTACTGATTTGATTTTGTTACGACGCATTAACTCATTTCAGCCTCAATGAAGTTTTTCATTTTTTTGTTGTCGTGCTTAAACGGTTTGACCAATTGAACATTGGCACAAGTACTGCAATGTACTTATCAATGCAATGTACAATATCAAGGCAGAAGCTCATTTAAGTAATTCTGCGGTGATACATTAACCCATTTGTACGATAGCCTTTCAAAAGAAAATGTTGTTTCTAATTTTTGTCTAATTTGACAGGATGAATTTACGGCTCTAAATAAAGCCTGTGATAAATTTTTGTTAACGTTCGTTAGCCCATTTCCGCACGAAAAGCTTTTAAAAATATTCTGCCCAATGTTTGGTATAGTTATTATTATTAAAAAGATATTTCCAACACTCTTTACTTTTATCTACACTGTTTCTAATATTCCATAAAAACCTTTCAATGCAAATTTCTAATATATAAAATTAATTAAAATAACCTTATTACGTATCTTAAGAATACTGTGTTTAAGTCTTAACAACATAACATTTTCGGCCGTTAAAAAACAGAAAAAATCTCCTGCATACGACAGTCATCATGTCATCATCATTCAGAAATGCATGTGCGGTCTAGCTTTATAAGATGCATGTGTATAACATATTTCCCATAAAATATCATTGAAATATGTACATATAGTATGTATAACGTGCGTATATTTAAAAATACTATATATCACATTTCTGTACAGCATTTAATCAAAAATGAGTACATACATATTTAAAGAACAGAAAACTTTACATTCTAATCCATATACAATTTTTACACATATTTTTAGTCAATTAATTTGAAAACATAATTAGAAAAAGTAAACTTAAAAAAATTCTGGTAGATTTATAAAGGTAAAAAACAATCATGTATTTTTTATATTGAAAATATGTTAAACAGAACCTGAAATGTATGCATTTAAAAAGAAGTTTTTCAAAATTTGAAGAGCTGTCGGTGCTGTAGGATCTCCAGCTGTGAGGGTACATAAAAAAGTTGTTTTTCAACATTACTCTTTTAAAAGACCTATGCATAGTTAATATTTTATTGCTCCTTATTAAACAGTATATAAGTTTTGTAAACAGACGCAGGGATAGAGCGAACCTAATAGCAAATTTTTCAAAATGTGCTTAAAAGGATAATTCACAGAAACATGAAGTGACATTACTTACGAAAAACAATGTATTACATTATGGTCTTTTATAATTGAAATGCGATTTATGTTTAGATATTAACGAATATATTGTGAAAACTCATTTCGCCGTAATTGCGTACTCAATAGATTATTGATTCCTTTAAATATTTTTTGTAATAAAAATAGAATATTAATGCATAGTAATAAGTTAACTATAAATTAAATTAACGCAGAAACAAAAGTTCATAATTCTTATTTCATAAAACCAATAAAATATTCAACGCCGGGTACTCTGCTAGTATTATATAAATATAAATTCTTCAAGTAACCGTTAAATTTAATTTTTTATTTACTTAACTTTTTTTGAACTACGCAAATTTCAAATTATCGAGTAATAAAAATAAATTCAAAAAAAATCGTTAAAAAAATTTGTTAGAAAATTTGAGAAAATCAAATTACACTTTCGTCAATTGTAAGGTGACGACCCTATACTCTTAAGAAAAGTTGCTGACAGAAATAAAAGTATAATTTTGCAGCTTTAATTTTTATGTACCTATTACTTCAAAAAAATTTGAACAAGTGTTTAAAAATAGATAATTTTCAGTTTTAGACCCCTTACATCTACTAAACGGCGGGTGATATAAAAATATTTTCTGAAATGAGTTATTTTGAAAGATCTAACTCCTCTTAATATTTCCAGTTTCTAACTTAAACTGTTTGGAAGGCATTAAAGTTTCTAACTTAAACCGAGGCATTAAACGTATAACTATAAACTTAAATTTTGAAAATATTGCCTCCAGCTTTTATTTTAATTTCACAGGCTTTATAACACATACATATATAAATGATATATTGAGATAAATTTTTTTAAAGAAACTTCCATCGTAACAATATAATTTAGAAAAAAAAAATACAGAAAAATTCGCAATTAAAAATTTATTTTCTACTTTTTAATTCAAAAAAAGCAATTTTTTACAAATTTTTTTTATTATTATTTTATTTTATCCTTTTTAGTCATAAAAAATAAGTACATATAAATTGAATTTTTTTTTGTTTTGTAGTTTTTAATTAATGTGTGTAGGTATGTCTATATTATGTAGGTTACATACTATAATGTTCTAGGTAAACTTAATACTAATGTAAAAAAATCAGTTGTCTCCATCACAGGACCGACCGCCACTACACGAAAAGTACAATGCCTAAATTTATAGATTTTTTACATAATAATTTATATCAAAGCAAAATAACTTCTAATGATTTAACAACATTTTCTTTTATTCAATAACAATAATAAGCTATTAAATTGTAAAAATATAAGTATGTACATTCATTCATACATCCATTTACATTATTATGTAATGTACATGATTTTTTTTTCATTCAAAAATATTAGAAGTAAAAAATAATAAAAACTGTAAACAAATACAAAATAAACATAAGATTAATATTGATTGAATCTGCTAACAAAAATTGTACCGTTTTAATTTTATGTCATCAACAAAAGAATAATATGCGTAGATATAAGTATATATAAATTTTTAGAGTATAAAAAAAAAACAAAAAAAAATTGTTCATATAAATTCATATGAAGTTATTATGTATGAAACTTGGACTTAGAAAAAAATTAAATAAAAGTTAAAGTTAGTCGGATCAAAATATGTTCTATAGCAAAGTTATTGCTCTTTACTTAAAAACTTAAAAAGTGCACTCGTAAACTACCACTTGCGGTTGTCCGATTTGCTCCAAAAGCTTATCAATCCGAGATATTTACGTCACAACCTTAAATATGAAATTGCAAAAAATTCCGCTCATTCGTTTAAGCTGTAACGTGCCCACAGACATACAGACATACCCACACACACACACACACACACACACACAATCAGACATCATGCTAAACAAAAATTTACAGCCTTCTCCACACCGGAGTAGTGTATATTTGTCAAAATCTCGGGTACAAGTATGAAAACAATACCTACCTTCTACATTAATGTATGCGGTCGGTAAAAATAAGCAACAGTAAAATGCATTAGATGGAAGGTTAAGTATTTTGATCTTTTTTCTTATTTTTAGCTGGAAATAATTTGTGAAATTAATTCTGTAATAGTAATTATAAATGCATAGCAATAAATTACGTAATATTTTCTTATTGTTATTTTTCTTGGGAAATTCTCATTTTAAAAATTTCAATATTAATATGTTATGCATACTTAATGCATAGTTTGAAATTTCAATATGAATGATATATGTACATTATACAAATGTATTTATAGAGCTACGTAGTGTAATAATGTTAGGTTTAGGTTCTATAGCTATACGTATTTTTGTTTTATTTTCTTTTTTATGTTTCTATATCTTTATTTCTTCTTCTTTCTACTTATTCATAGCTTAATCTAATTAATACTTATATAAAATTAATTTTCAAAATTAATAACTAATAACATATGTAGTTGGAAATTCAAAATTAAAATTAAAAAATTTTTTTACTCCTTTTTCTTTTTTTTTTTATTTAATTAATATAATAAAATTAAAAAATATGATTAAAATTTATGAAGTACATTTTGTAAAAATAAAAGCCAAAAAATGTGTGCATTTTCAGTACATACATAATAAAAATTTGCTATTATTGGAATGAGCATTCGTAATTATTTTAATAAAAATTCCGTCGCTTCTATTGAGGTATGTAATATAATATGAAAAATGATTTGTATTTTTTTATTTTAAAAATGGAATTGAATTGTAAACCAGTAAAAAACAAGTACATACATACATATGTACATATGTATGTATTTTTGAAATTTTTTAAGAATAAAATTTAAGCTTAGATTTTTAAAATTTATAGGTAATAAATGTACAAAATAATTTTCATGCAATTCACAAAATTATTTGTTGAAGTTTGCATCAAAATTAATATTATGATACATAGATCCATTTATATATTATTTATGCATCACAAATTCAATAATATTGCACTTTTTTTATTATTCAAATCAAATATTTTTTTTTCTTAAAAATTTGTTAAGAATTAGAAATCTGATTGCTGAAAATAGAAGTATTCGAAAGTAACCGTTCAATAAGAGGTCTATTTATGTGTTAATAAAAATATGTGACAAAGTCCAAACCATACTAGAAAATATTTCGCCAGTCCTTAAATTTTATTTTCAATAAAATTTCAAACTTACTTGTTTTCTAAACTAATTTCTGTAATGTTATTATACAATAGCATTAACAATTTAGCATTTGTTTGCCGAATTCTCATTTCAAAAATTTATAGGCGAATTCTCATTGCATAATCATAGTATACATAATTTTATTCTTTTCTTAAAAATATCTGTATAGTTAATTCTGTAATGTAGCAAACTATTGGACTTTTGTTTTTGTTTTTTTTTTTCAGTATTCATCGTCCGTCAATACTGATTTTTTTGTGTTATTTACTTGAGTTTAAAGTTAAAGAAAAAAGTGAATTTGTAATTTTTATAAAAATGTGTAGGTACTTATGTATGTGTGAGTATTTCATTTTTTTTTTTGTGAATTATAAAATTTGTTTAAAATATGATTAGAAAAAAAAATTTGGCACACAAATGTTGTTATTTAAAATCGGTTGATTTTTCTTGTTTTAAAAAAAGTCTGTTATAAAATTTAATATTTTTATATATCTAATAAACCTAAATATACCTAAAAAACTTTTACATTATTTTATTTCATACTTTTTAGTTTTAAATGAAACGCATAGATATATAATTTCAATTTAAATAGGTAGGTATACATACATACATACATACATACATACATACGTATGTATATGTAATCAAGCATTAAGCATAATATTGAATCTTTAAGTCATAAAAATTCGAAAGATTAACGAAAAAATATTCGCATATACTTATTTATTTATTTTTTTGTTTTTTTTTATCTTTATTTCTTCTTCTTTCTACTTATTCATAGCTTAATCTAATTAATAATTATATAAAATTAATTTTCAAAATTAATAACTAATAACATATGTAGTTAGAAATTCAAAATTGAAAATTAAAAAAAATTTTCTCTTCTTTTTCTTTTTTTTTTATTTAATTAATATAATAAAATTAAAAAATAATTAAAATAAGCAAATGGAAAAAAACAAAAAAAAAAATCTATTGAAATAAAAAAAGAGAAAAAAACGAATAGTAATATAATCATTCTATTGCAAAGAAAACAAGTGACGAATGATCAGAAAAGATACTTATAATATTAATCATTTAACAAAATTTATGTGTTAGAATGGGGTGCAAAATATTTATTTATTTTATATTAATTTTTATTTATTATTTTTATATTAATATTCTAATTTATTATTTATTTATTTTTTTTATTAAATAAACCAATATAATTAGTGCAAGTTTAAGAGTTTAAGCTACCCATATAGTGAATCAATAAGAGTTAATTCAAGATAAGAAACATTATTCTGCATGAAACATACATAAAAATTATTAATTACTCTAAAATCTTCAACAAATTATCAATCACTTCATAATTTTTCTCTAAAAACCAAATCTTAGTTAATTTTAAAAAAAACTAATAAGTTACCAGAGTTCCTTATAGAAGCCGGAAGTTTACTGAAAGTCTAAAAAAAGTGGTACTGAAACTAAGTTGCAATTGTTAATTCTTAAATTATAAGTTGGGATTAGTGCGCCTACAATCAAGGTAACCAGACTTAATTTATTCTAAAAAGAATAAATTTCTTATTGGAAGAATATTTAAGTCAATGAACAAATGAACACAAGATGGTAATCGCACTTTCTTACAAATTAATCCAATAGCATGTTTTTGACATTTCAAAAGTGGTTGAATCTTATTATTATGAGTACCATCCCAACATACTATACCATATTGAAGCATCGATTGAAATAAGACCATAGACGAAACTTTCCTTGAACTGTACAAACTGACTTGAAATAGTTGTCTAATAACTTTATTAAAATACTGTTTCAAATGTGAAGTATGTTTAGACTGGTTAAAGTTCGAATCAATAATAACACCAAGGTATTTAAATTCAGCAACTTTTTCAATGCAGAAGCAATTGGATGAGCAATTGGAATCGTCAGCTTCAGAAATTAGCTGATATTTACCACAACTAGGATCATGATAATAAAATTCATACTCTTCATCAGAAGAACCATATAACCTAAAATTCATAAATTTAGTTTTACTACGAATAGCAAATTTATGTTTATTGAATCAGTGCCTTAATAAATCAATATCAGATTTACTTTTACCCAAATTCACTTTTTTCTTTACATTTACACTCAAGTAAAACATAAACAACACAAAAAAAATTGACGATGAATATTGAAAAAACAAAACAAAAACAAAAGTGCGGTAGTTTGTTTTCTACATTACATAATTAATTACAGACATTTTAAGATTCAAAGATTCCTTTAACCACGAGTAAGTTCAATAAAAGCTGTTAATAATAAAAAAACAGGGCGCGAAAATTTTAGACTGTGTTAAGCAAATTAATTTTAGCAGTTCTTTTTCTGACGACAATTAATAAAAACGTACTTTTTTTAAAATTAAAAATTTTTTATTTTATTTAGTATTTATTAATTTTGATACTAAAAAGTTTGAAATACATTAATGTATGTACATATCCATATATAAATATTATGGAAAAAGCGTATATGAAATACAGGCAAATGAAATTCAGACAGGCATAATGAAAGCTCCCACAAAATTAAATTATTTTTCTATCCCTTTTCAATAATCATCGAAATTATTTTCATAATAAAATTCAAAAGTAAAAAAAAATTCTTCTTGGTTTTTCACTTCACTTTTTCGCTTTTGACAGTATTATAAAAATTTAAGAATTAATAAAATAAAACTACATATTAACCTATACAAATATTGAAACTTTTAAATTTTATGTGTTGCTTTTGATGTTGAAATAAACATTTACACTTAACTAATTCTGTCATAATAATTGAATTTTCATATAATAGGTAAACTAATTTACCATACCTATAATCAGTAATTACATTATCTTTAATTTAAAAAAAAAACGATTCATTTTTAATAAAACGTTAAGATTTAAGAATAAGAAATAACCACAATGACCATACATATGTATTTACATGTGTAATATATCTTGACTTGTTTACAAATTTATTTCTATAACTGTAATATAACCAAAATAACTTTACAAATTAAATAACATAAAATTTCTGAGCTAAAATTTTATGTGGTCACACTTTCAATTACAAACATCTGTTTTTTTGTATCATACAATATCAAGTATATTTACTTTAATATAATGTATCTAATAAAGAAGATCAAATCACACTTTTCGTTTAGATTTTTAAACGTTATGCTTTTTATGTAAATGAATCATGTTTGTATGCAATTATATTTTGATAATATTTTTGGTTAATTATCACATATGGAAATAAATTGTAGAACGATACTAGGGTCTATTATTATTTTATACTATCTATTCTGTACAATCCAGCAATTCACTTTGTAAGAACGTACAATTAAATAGCTATATAATTTATTATTCCATTATTGGCATGCCGTGCCTTTATAATATGGAAAATTAGGCAATTAGCTTTGCCAGGTGGTAGGCGCATTCTTTACGCCGTTAAAATATATGAAGAAACTTTTAGCATGAAAAATTTGGTGAGCCTCTAAGTATGTTTATATCTTTTTGATCAGAAAGTATTAGGGAATATAAAACATATAAAAATATATAAAAATTGCGTTTTTTAAACCTTTTTCAATTAATTAAAATTAAGAAATTAATACATACTCAAAGCTATCTATGATTAAGATAGTCAGTAAACATTCATAATAATTATTAAGACAAGCAATTTAACAAAACAAAACATTTTATTTTTACATGTTAATTTTTAAAACAAGAAAATCGATTTTTGTTAACTATTTTTGTAGGTTAAGTTATTATAAGTATGTAAGCAAACAATAAAATGAAAGTTTAATAAAAAAAAATAAAAAATATATAAAACATTACTTGTATATATTTAAGACAGAAAGACAAAACTTATTACACATGAATAAAAATGATCATACGCACATATTATTTGCATTATTTGCTTTTTAGCTTGACAAATATCCATAAAATTATTGTTGTTTTTTTTCAATACCTTGACAAAATTAATTTGTCAAACAATTTCCAATAGGTAGTTGTTTTCAAAAGTAACGTGACTTAAGGCAATTAGAAATAAACCATAACGCCGATTTTTGCACGTGTGGCTTCATGACTTACCTAAATGAGACACATATTATGAGACATAATTTATATATAGATATGAGATATATATATATATTACCATATGGCTATAAATTGCTATAAATTGCTATTATTGCTATAGCTAAATTATTATTAATTATAATTTAGCAATTCAATAGTTATTGCTAAATTATTGCTATAGCAATAACTTCTGTAAAATTTGGTTGGTCTGATGCAAGACGTCCAGGTACCTGTCATACAACTCCAAAATTTAGAGTAATATATTTCTGTATATAACGTCAGTACTAAAACACATACAATTTTGTAAAAGATTATCAAGTTTTATGGAAACCGCATATAATACGTTCATACGGGTATCCCAGAGTTCACACAGTCTACTTTACTGCATTTTTTCTCTTTATTGCTATAAAACTTGATATTCATTTGCAATATTTCAGACGCCTAGCTTCATTAAGTTCGAAGAGTTGCAAGAACCCTGAACCGGCTGTTCGAGACCAACCAAATTTTACAGAAATTGATGGCATGTAACTCGATACCTCACTAATTTTCAGATATCTAGCTTCATAGACACTGAGTTGTTTCCATTTAAAAGGAGAAGTTGTATGGCAGCTACTTGAACCTGTTGCACCAGTACAACCAAATTATACATATATTGTTGTCCTGAAGCCGATACCATTGTGCAAAATTGCGGATACTTAACTTCAATGGATACTGAGTTATTCTCATATAAAGAAATAAATTGGGTGGCAGCTATTCGAACTCGGCGGCCGAAAATGCAGGATTTAAATAGCGAAACTAACAATTTTCCAAATGTAACGTAAAAAAATTTTAGCTCCTTTATTTTTTGAGTTATCGTTCGGACGGACGGGCGTACATGGCTTGATCGAATCAGAGTTCGATTTTGAGCCGATCCATACCTTTGACCCTATATCTATAGCTCGACTCCTTTATGGTGTCGCAAACGTAATGACACATTTATTATACCTTTGAACATATGTTCGTACGGGTATAAAAATTCAAATTCTACTAATTTGAAAGTTAATGCTTTATTAAATTTACTCAAAAGTATAAAACAATAATCGTTTCTTTTATGAAAATAAATTACTTAACGAAAATTTACTATTTTATTACTGGAATGAAAATGAATTATACTTAGAAGTGCAGAAATTAATTTTGGTTTATGAAATATAAAAAAAAGCTTTAAAAAAGAAATCGGTTTGTAAGACAATAATAACATAATATATGTATGTTCTAAAATATTATAGAAGCAAAACTAAATATGAATTTACATAACAGAGACGAAGGGTGACTTTGTGAATGGAAGCACACAACGTTATGATCTTTTTTATAGGTTTTTATTTTATTTGCCACAACTCACAACCATTTTTACATATGTATATATTTTGCTTTTCTTCGAAACCTCTTAAAAAAAATTGTCTTTTCAAAATATCTTCAATCATAAATTTTTGCTAGAATCCATCTCGAATATTTTCGGATTGGTATGAATAAAATTAATATAAAAAGAACTTGTTTATTTTGAATTTTACCAATATTAAAGTTAAAAAAAAACTAGTAGGTACTTAAATAAAGTATTGGAATATTTTAAGTAACTTTAAAGAGTAATGCAAATTTATTTAGTAGTACACAAATATACTCAATAATACTGTAACGTATTGAAGGAGTAAAAATATTGTATGTTTTATTAACATAAACTTAAAATATTAATTAATAATTAATAGGTATCAGATAATCCAGCCAATGGTGTAGTGGTTAAGACACCGGCCTTTCATATGAAAGGTCTCGGGTTCAAACACCGGCTTTAATAAAATAATATTAATTATTAAGAGATTAATAAAATAATATAGATTTTTCTTATAATATACAATTAGTATAATATAATTAAATAAAAAAATAAGTATACATATATGTCTTATAAATTATAATAAATAAATCAACGGCTTAGTGAAATAATGATTCCAGAAAGCTTAGTCAAATTTGAATAATAAATGATTTAGTGGATGCCCTAGGAGTAAGGAAAAAAAAATGTATCAGATAACTAATCAATAGTCATGTAAAATAGCAAAAAACAAAAAAACGAAAGAAAGACCAAAAAATAAAGAATGCTTAAATCTAACTCATTATTTGTTTGCTGCTTTTTCCTCTTTACCTACAAAAATCAAAATCAAGTATTAGAAGTATCAATATCGTAGAAGTATCAAGTATCAACAGCTAGTCTAATTCTAGACTTCTAGTTCTAGTAATACATATTACATTTACATAATAATATTCTTATTTCTTTGCTATCGACTATCATCATTCATCAACCATCACCGTTCACCCACCTAGCCATCACTCAGCAATCGTAGAGAAAAGTGAATACATACATAAAAATTATAATAATACATCATTATAAAGAACAATAAAATATCAAAAAGAAAAAGAAATAAAAAATGCTTAAAAATTAAAACTGTGAGACATTATTTTTATGTTCTCTTTTTTGATATAAAAATCAAAATGAATTTGAATCAATATCCAATATTCAAAATAAATCCACTATCCACTAAGAATTCGATCTTCAAACTCATTATTTGTCTCATATAAAAACAGTTCAACTATTGGTAAACAAATCGAAAGTCAACGAAAATTTCATACAAAAAATAATGAGGTTGGCTTTTCTTTCGATATTGAATTTCGAAGAGAATTTTTTTATGTATGTAAATAATGTATGACAAACAAAACATGAAAAACTGAAGAGAATTTTATTCTTGACAAAAATTATACTTTTTATAGGTACAAAAACAACATAATATATAATGTACTTTAATTATTATGTCAATTATTGTTCGTTTCGTACGTAATACGTTATTGTGTGTTCAGAATCCAAATTGTTGGATTAGTTGTATTACATTGAATAGGTAATACATACAACACTTACATTAGTAATTATTTTTAACTGAATATTTTTTTAATTGAGTTTTAGTAAAAGCTGTTGCAGTTTTTCATTTTTAGTGGATTTTTTGAATTTTTCTACGGAAGTACTCATTCCGTTCAATATATGAAGTGTTTGTCCATGGTACATACATATTATTAAATTCATTATACAAACACATAAATAAAAATAATATAATAAACAAAAGTTGCCGCAACATTCGTTTAAATAATAATCCCATAGTGATTAATACTATAGCCTCGCTTGACACCCGTTGTAATATAGTTCTTTCTCTTTTTTATAGATATTTTCTAGGTAATTACACTTGCTCAGTTGAATAAAATCACTGATGCCTCCTCTTAAAAAATTCCAACGCACCACAAGAGGGGCAGCAAATGCTCATTCCTACTATGTGGAACTACTCTACTGGTACTAGCAATTCATTCGTTATGAGAACTGCAAAAATGTGAAATTTATTACCATCCACCGTATTCCCAAAAGTTGGGGGTTTTGGTATTTACAATTTAACTTCCCGTTATCCTCATTTATTCCATCCCTATCCCATCCCATATAATCACAACTACTTCAAGTACAAAGGATCATAGTCCTAGTTTGTGGTTTTAGAATAAAAAAAAAAAATTATAAAACAAACAGCTTTGTTTGAACTGAAAAATAGAAAATAAATTTTTAATTGTGAACTTTTTCTATAATTTTCTTCAAAAAATTTTATCTTAATATACCAAATATGTGTCATAAAACTTGTAAAATTAATATAAAAGACAATAAGGGTCTTCACGTAAAAGTGTAAACTGGTCTTGCATAGGAGGATCGGAGTTTCATGTATAAAAAATATGCACCGATCCTCCATTCCTCGACTAAAATATCCTCTAAATTAATGAAAATATCTAAATTAAAGCTGACAACTTACTCTACAAAATGTATTTTTCTTCTCTCTATAGCAAGCCGTTCCAAAGTTATAGATTTTTTTATGAAAAGTCGCTAAAACATTTTTAACCCCTCATATCTCGAAAAGGGTCCAAAATAAATCCCCCCCCCTAATTTTTTTTCGTTGTGATGCTCCCCATCACCTCCTGCTATATGTGCAAGTTAATGTGAGACACTCTGTATATTAATTTATACTTATTACAAAATAGCAAATTAATATATATAATGCATACATATTATATATAGTGGTATATTATAATATCATCAATCATCATATATTATATCACCATACTTCAGAATATTTCTTTAAAAATAATTCGTTTCGTTTCCTCTAAGCATACTAAAAGACGTATAATAATATATAAGTCGCTATATATATTTTTATACATATATCTATACACTCTTATTCTATTGATTAAATAACAGATATGATATGTACATAAACATAAATAATATATGTATGTATGTAAGTTATCACCGTCTCATATTACAGCTAACAGTAAAATAACAGTTAACATCTCAAATTACAACACAAGTATTTCTAATTCATATTCAAGTTCAAACATGTTTGACACCAAAAATGTTGATACAACAAAATTTACATGGGAATAAAAACCAAATCAATTTCTCATCAAAATTTATTAAATATAAATTTTTTGTCATTTATTAATAAAATTGTCAAATTAGCATTAAATTATAAATTTAAGTAAATTCAAAGGTAATAATAAATATGTAATTTTTTTACCATTAATTAACAAAATTGTCATGTATAAATTAAGTAATTAAATTAATCATGTATCATTTAATTAAATGTATAAATTAAGTAAATTTCATTGTAATAAATTAGTCTTAAGCTAACTTTGTTCTAATAAACTTTTTTTTATAAGAATTAAAATTTCTTTTCGTTAACTGGCGCCTGAGCAAAAAATTTTCGCGATAAAACGTAAGTACAGTAAAGCAGTACAAATAGTAGTAAAAAATTAGTAAAAAGTGAAAAATATTAATAATTAATTTTTCTAAAATATATAAAAAAATTGTCGAGTTTAAAAACGAAAATTTAAATACGGGAAAAACAATTAAAACTGTGCTGTACCTAAAAAATAGTGTGAAAAATAACTAATAAGGTCCGTCGCAGAAAAGTGCATATATCGGTTATAAACGAGAGTGCAATAAAAAACGAACAAAAAAGTGTTGAATAGTGACTCGATATTGTGCCATTAGTAGGGTATTCACAAGGCTAACGTCTTTACCTAAAGAGGAGAAACACAGATCATCCATCACCTAAGGAACAAAAGCATAGCAGACTCATTGGGTATAAAAAAGACATGCGAACTCACGCCGTCTCCTTCTTCTTCTTCTTGTAAGTTTTTAACTTCCTTATAAAACTAAGAAAATATAAAAAATAACTTGGTAAAATAATAAAATTATAAGCAAAAATCATTAAGCAAATTTTTATAATAATTAAAAAAATTAATAAAATCCAAGATTAAAATTAAAGAAACTGTTTAAATAATAAAATTATAAGAAAAAATCAGTTAAACAAATTTTTATAATAATTAAAAAAAATTAATAAAAATCCAATAATAAAATTAAAGAAACTTTTTAAATAAAAAAAAAAAAAAAAAAATCATAAAATTTATCTAACTAATTATACAAAATTACTTGTAAAAAATTGACAAAAAAATAAAATTAATTCTATTAAGATCTAAGCTATAAAAATTTTTAAATTTTTTAATTAAAAACAAAAAAAAACAGAATAAATAAAAAAATCTTTCTAAACAATTGTAATAAATTTTCTTAATAAAATTTGAGAAAAAATATTTTAAAACTAAGAAAATTTTAAAAAAGCATTAAAAAATAATAAAAATCATAAATAAGAAAGTAAAACTTAAGATTTAAAATAAAAAAAAAAAAAAAAAAACAGAAGCGACAATGGCCGGTCAACTTCAAAAAACCGTGGTAGAACTAACTGGTGCATTAAACGCACAGATCGAACTCATAAAACAATTACAGGCACGCATAGAATGAATGGAAAAGTCACAACAGGCTACGCCATCCATATCAAATGCAGCAACATCAACAAAGCCTAAAATCGTGCAAGACCTGAAGGATATTACAGTAAGTAAGTTACCAGATTCTGTCAAAGAATTGTCAACTTTCGATGCCAATCCAATACATTATACGTCATGGGTACATAGCGTCGAAAGCATTTTAGATAACTGCAAAATAATGTCCAACAAGTCAATATACCCTGCTATATTACAAAATATAAGACAGAAGATAAAAGGAAAAGCAGATGCAGCACTTGTATCGTACAATATATTTGATGAAGAAATGCTTATCACTATATTACGCAGATAAGCGGGATATCAGAACATTGGAACATCAATTAAGCCAAATGCATCAAGGCAAGTTTAGCATAGACGAATTTTATGCTCACGTGAATCATCAGCTTTCACTAATAATTAATAAAGTCAAGACTGAAGATTACAGCCCAGAAACAGCAGGAGTCCTATCAGAAACCTATAGAAATAGAGCTCTTGACGTATTCATCAGAGGTTTAAAAGGAAAAATATCAAAGATGCTACTTATTCAGAAACCTCAAACGTTACCAGAACCATATACAAGGTGTTTGGAAATCCAAAATCACAACTTCAGAAACATGTCAATTCATAGAAGAGATTACAACAATACAGTTACGTCACCGATTAATCAAATATTTACGCAAAACCAATCATTTTTCCAAAATTTCAAAACAGCACCTTCAGAAATCCGCAGAAGAAACATAATGTATAATAGACCAGAAGCAGCTCAACAATACGGATACCAGCCACATCTCATACCACCAAGGCCAATACAACCCAAACCACCTACACCAATGGAAGTGGACAACTCTATCCAAACTAGGCAAGTCAACTACATGAATCGACCATATAACAATAGCGGCGTAAAAAGGGAAAATTCAACAGAAGACCCCCAACGCAAACACCAACGTATATTCAACCTGGAAACACATAGTGATGAAATAGCATATGAAGACTACCCAGTATATGGAGATTACCAGAATCACGAAGATTACGAAGAGGAAGAAAACAACTCAATAAATGATGAAGAAAACGGTGAACTAAATTTTATGATGGGAGCCTTTCAAGCATACCATACCTAGAATACACAACATCAGATGGCAAAACTCTGATACTATTGATTGTCACAGGAGCGAACAAAAATTTCGTAAAAGAAGAACACGCGAAAAAAAGTATACCAACTAACAGACCTTTTAAAATAAATTCTGCAGGTGGTAGTATAATAATTGATAAAAAAATAACTGTACAGACTACAGAAGTAGTCTTACAGAAGAATACAGAAGTAGTCTTCTTTGTCCTACAAGGACTACCATCCTTTGACGGTATTATAGGGGACGATACACTAAAACAATTAGGAGCTTTAATAGATCGGAAAAATAATCTCATGATAATACCACCAACCATAAAAATACCACTAAAGGAAAAACAATCAGCTCAAGTTAATAACATAGAAATAAGGGATGAACATTTACTATATGCGACAAAACAAAAGGTTAACAAACTGGTAAAAAATTTGGAAAAACTATTTGGACCTATAGTTGACAAGGAAACTATTGAAAACAGTGTGGAAGCAGAAATTAAAACAACCACAAGTGAACCAGTGTATGTCAAAATTTATTTTATTTTTATTTATTTTTATTCAATTCATTTATTCATATTTATAGTACTATATTACAAATTCAAAATATGTTTTCAATTAAACTAAATTAAATTTAATTAAAAGTAACAATTATTCAAAATAACTTATTAAAATAAAAGAAAGAGAACAATAAATGCTACCAAATAATTCATATGAGAAAAACTTAAAAATAAGATAGATATGAATAAAGAAAACCTATTCTGTTGCTAAAAAGCAAGTATTGAATAGTTTAAAATTAGAATCCATTTAATAATATTATGTATGTATGGGGTTACAAAAAAAAAATAAAATAAATAAAAAATCCGTCGATAGCAAAAATAACAATTTTAAAGATTTATGTAAAATTTCAAACTAATGTATTTAAAAGCTCATCATCATTTGTAGAATTAATATTTAAAAGCCACTCCTTAGTCAGTTTGAGAAATCTTGATAGTGAGTTCTAATTTTTTATATTAGAAGGTAATTTATTAAAGAGTTTAGGTGCTGTGATTATAAAGAATTGACAGTAGTGATGTCTATTAAAAAGAGGAACAGAGATCAGACTTCTATTATTGATTCTCAGATTATATCTATACGAACGCCTTAAGACCATATTCCCCGATCGCATATAAAAGATTTTCAGAGTTTTGTAAAAAATGAGGTTTCTAATTGGCAGTATTTTTAGCATTTTGAATAGTTCAAAAGAGGGTGACATTCTGCTGCTTTTGCAGATTATTCTGATAGCTCTTTTTTGGACAACAGTAGA
This sequence comes from Poecilobothrus nobilitatus, assembly GCA_947095535.1. Taxonomy (NCBI): domain Eukaryota; kingdom Metazoa; phylum Arthropoda; class Insecta; order Diptera; family Dolichopodidae; genus Poecilobothrus; species Poecilobothrus nobilitatus. The sequence continues at coordinate 81,629,883 of OX352772.1, read as the reverse complement.
GGCCTTATTTTGTTACAGTAGGCACCACCCCAGCATACAATTCCATACTGAAGCTTAGCATGAAAAAGAGCATAATAAACCATGGATGCCAGATTTAAAGAGCCATATATTCTAATGTGATATAGTTGCCTAATAACATTGTTAAGGTACAGTTTCAAGTAGTCAATGTGATGGCTCCAATTAAGTCTAGAATCAATAAACAATCCAAGATATTTGAAATTTGTAACACAATCAATTTTAAGGCAATCACTACAACAATGGTTAACAGGATTGTCAATAAATGAAACAACTTGTAATGGTAATTTATTGCAAGTAGGCCCATGAAAATAATAAACAAAATAGGACCTAAAACAGAGCCTTGCGGCCCACCATGATTCACAGACAACAAATTACTATGCACATTTTTAATTTTTACAGATTGACACCTGCCGGTGAGATAGGAACGAAACCAGTTTTATATAGAATTTCTAAAACCAGCACAAAGTAATTTTGGAAGAAGAATTTCGTGATCAACTAGATCGAATGCCTTCGTAATATCAATAGATAAAGCTGATGAAGTTTTCGAGTTGTTCAGAGAATAATAAAGTTCCTCGCCAAACTTTAATAAGGCACCTTCTGTTGATTTACCACTGAGAAAGCCAAATTGATTTATACTGAAAAAATTATTCCTATTTAAAACCTTTTAAATACTGCTTTTAATCGCTTTCTCAAAGATTTTGGAAAACGTAGATAGTAAAGATATTGGACGATAGTTATTCATATCCGATTTACTGCCTTTTTTGTGCAGAGGTATAACTACAGCTACTTTTAAATCTTTTGGAAAAATCCCAGATATTACACTTTTATTAAAAATAAAAGCTAGCACATCAACAATAAACCAAGAAATTTTTTTAACCAGATTATTAGAAACATTGCCAAATGAACATGAGTTAGAATTTTTAAGAGTTTTGATTATAGTTATAAGTTCATAAGCAGAAATATGATTAAAGAAAAAGCTAGATAAACTAGGGGATAACTCAGTTATTGTAATATCTTCTGCTCTAATAGAAGAATTAGTTAACTTAAACTTAGAAGGAATATTTATAAAAAGTTCATTGAAATGATTTGCAATAGTTTTATCATCCGAAATTAAATTTTCATTAATTTCTAACACTACCTCATTATTTTTAGATTCTTTATTAAGAAGTTTGTTAACAAGACTCAATTCTTTCTTCACGTTCCCTTTAGAGTTATTAAACTCTCTAAGATAGTAATTTTCCTTACATTTACCTAAATCATCCTTTATAGACTTACTAAGCTTCTTAACATAAAGTTTTAATCTTTTATTAGAGAAACACGTATTGTTGACTCGTTTAATAAATTTATTCCTACTTCTTATTTTTCTTAGTATTGCATTCGACATCCATGGCTTAAGGTTTTTAAATTTATAATATAATGTACATAATATTTATAATGTACAATAATGTACATAATTACATGAACTTGTGACAATATGCTTATTTAAAATTGAAATGAATTGTTCAAAAGCAATTGAAGGACCATCTTCAGCATAAACTTCTAGCCATGATTCAGATATCAAACATTCATTTAATTTAACATAATCAGTTCTCATAGTATTTCTTGTAGTATATTTTGATTTAGCATTAGTAGGAATATTATTAAAAAGTAAACTTGTAATTGCATGATCACTAATTTTTAAGTCCATTACCATATCAATTAAATTGACATTTATGAATTTTTGAGTTCTAACAAAGATATGATCAATGCAAGTAGAGGAGGTGGCAGTGATTCTAGTTGGTTCATTAATTGTTGAATAAAAACCAAATGAAGACATTAAACACAGATAATCTTTAATATAATTTGAACTACTCAAAATGTCAATATTAATATCACCAAGTACAACACAATTTTTTGAGCTGATTTGTTCAATAAAAGAAGAAAATTCTTTTAAAAAATCAGGAATATTTCGATTATGAAATCTGTATATGCAAATAAAACAAAAAGAAAGTTTATTGATAACACAGTCTAATTTTAAAATATCAGAACTAACTAGGTTAAAAGATTCCACCACATATTTAATATCATTTCTTATAAATACTGCAACACCACCAGCTACATATGTGTTGTTACAAAAGGCATAAAAATTGTAATTAGGAAAATTGAAATTAATTAGCTCATAATCAAAAATCCAAATCTCAGTTAGGAATATAATATCTGGCAAATGATCAAGAGCTAGTAAATTGGTTACAAAAACATCAAAATTTTTTCTAAGACTCCTAATGTTTTGTTGAGCAACACTAAAATTATAATTATGATAATTAATTTGATTCAAAGAAGGCGAAGAATTGTAATCATTAACATTATAAATTGACATAATTAATTAGAGAAAAAGAGAAAGACAAAAAAAAAAAATTTTAATTTATACAATTAAATTTAAGTCTACAAAATTACATATTTTAATTACATTTCTATCACCTTCTTTTTTTTTTAGTAGTACATTAGAATTTTTTACCCATACATATTTATAATTTTTAAGCTTTCCAAATTCTTTTGCTTTATTAAACAGAGATCTCATAAATTTTGTAAGTGAATGTAGATATTGCTTTGTGTATATTGCACACCAAAAATGTCTGCATTAATATTTCTCTTAGTTGTTTTTGCTTTCATAATTGCTTGTTTAATAAATTCCACATTAAATGGAATGCGGAATGCGGAATGCATTAATCTCATTCCACATGTTGAAATACCATTGAACGTATTTCGAAATCAATTAATTATCAGAGAAAGTAAAGATTGCGAAACTTTCGAAACACCTCATCCAACATACTATCGGCATTACATCAATATATCAAACATAAATAAAGAAAGTCTAATCAAAACCTTAAAAGAAAAATTAAATCCAAACATAACGAGGAAGAATACAGTTGCCTTTGTCAACTCTTAGATACCCGTATGTATGTTCACAGCCTGTCACTCTGCATACAATATTTTTATACCCGTACGATAAGGATCGGGTATATTAAAATTGCTCCTCCGTTTGTAACACCTCGAAATAAGCTAGCTAGATATACCTTCAAAGGTATGGATCGGATTAGAAAAAAATTCTAAGACGATTGATCTTTGTCCGTCCGTCCGTCCGTCTGTCCGTCAGCAAGATAACTCAAAAACTAAGAAAGCTAGAGTTTTGAAATTAACACAAAATATTCTTACAACAATTTGTAGGTTCCCTATTTTTTTTGGTTGAGATCCGACCACAACTTCGGGTAGCTCTCGAACACCTAACTTTTAGATCCCCACATTTTTTTTGAAATAGAGACATGAAATTTTAACTGCTGATAGATAACATAAAAATATTAATTTTACAATTTACAACTTTTTTTTGTAGCCCCATCCGTTACGGCGCTAACAAACGCTTCTCAAACTTTTAAAAAGCTCTATTTTTCAATGCATATGTCTCATGTTTTACTTAAGATTTTTTCAATCAGAAAACGTCATTCGACAGGTATTTTTTTTAAATTTATAAATTAGTATCAAAATTGTACAATTTTTTTAAAATTAGTATTTAAATTTACCCGTTATATGAAAACCAAATTTTGCATGATTTTTCTACCCTCATAACTCCGGAACGCTTTCAAATAGGGACTTGCAATTTTGAGACAAGAAAGAACTTTTAGAATTAGTATAAGTTTCCTCAGAAAATTTTTTGGTAGCGCTCCGTCTTTAAGAGTTATTACTCCTCAAAAATTGAAAATTTGCTATTTTCAGGCACCTGTAAAAATTTTTCTTCGGCAAGACATGAAAATTAAAGGTTCAATAATATATTTTTACATATGTTAACGGGTTTTTTTTAATTATATAGGGTTCCGAACTTACAGCCCCTCAAAATTCCAGAAAAGTCAATTCTTCACATTTTTTATACCGTACGATAAATAATTTATACATATGTATAAGTATAAATTATTAAACTTAGGCATTATACATTTGCCGCTTAGTATTAAATGGTACTATAGCATATTTGGAAAAGTTAGATAGATAATCGTCATTCGGAAGGTTAGAATCTGCTTTTGAAGAATGTATAAACATATAGTTTGAATATATGTACAACCCACAGTTCTAGAAATTATAAAATTTCACCCAAATTATTTTAAAATACTAAAAAATTAAAAAAATAATATTATAAGCAGAGTGATAGGCATACTAACGGGTCGTACGGGTATCTAAGAGTTGACAAAGGCAACTGTATTCTTCCTCGTTTTTTTAATATTTTAGTATTTTAAAATAATTTGGGGGGAATTTTATGATTTCTAGAACTATGGGTTGTACATATATTCAAACTATATTTTTATACATTCTTCGAAAGCAGATTTTAACCTTCTACATACCGATTATCAATCCAAAACTTTTTCAAATATTCTATATAGTACCATTTAATACTAAGCGGTAAATGTATATTAAATTTACTTAGTACAAAATAGTAAATATAATTTTAAATATTATATTATATTAATGCGTACATAGTATATTTATATTGTTATAAGTATATCGCCATACATTGCAATATTTCTTTAAAAATATTTCCATTCATAGAATAATTTCTTATAAGTACAATAAAATACATATATGTATGTATCTAAATACGGTGCTATATAATATACATCTATACTCTTATCATTCATTCATCAGTGACATATACGATATGTAAATAAACATTATATTATATAAGTATGTATGTATATCAATATCATATAAATAAAAATTCTTCAAGCAACCGTTATGTTGTTTATTTATTTAGATTTTTTTGTACTACGCATTATATCCTCAACAATTTCAAATTATCGAGTAAAACAAAATGCAAAAAATTCGTTAAAGAAATTTGTTAGAAAATTTGAAAAAATCAAAAAACACTTTCGTCAATTATAAAGTAACCCTATATTATTAAAAAAAGTTGTTAACAGATATAAGAGTATAATGTTGAAGCTTTAATTTTTGTGTATTACTTCAAAAAAATTTCATCAGGTGTTCAAGTTACAGGTGTTTAAAATTAGGAAATTTTCAGTTTTTGACCCCTTAGAGCTCCTAAACGGGGAGTGATTCAGAAAAAATTTTTGAAATGACTCATACTTATTTTTAAAGATCTAACTTCTGTCAAAATTTCAAGCTTCCAACTTAAACCGTTTAGAAGATAGAAGGGTTAAAGGATTTTGCAAAATTTGAGTTTCGCATAACGGTAAATTAAGACACCGTATGCCACAAATATGTATTTATTGTATATATACTTTTAAAGCTAATAAAAGTAGTAATCGTGTGGTGTTTTCAAAATGAAGATATACCTTATACAAGTTGCGCTATAACAATTTGAATATAGAGCTTTTTTGAACCTTTGGGGAGCTGTAGCTCCGTAACGGGTGGGGCTACAAAAAAAAAGTATTAAAAATAAAATTAATATGTTTGTGAGATCTATCAGTAGTTAAAATTTCATAGCTTCTTCAAATTTATCAATACCTATTTCAAAAAAAATGTGGGGATCTAAAAGTTAGGTGTTCGAGAGCTACCTTAAGGTTTGGTCCAAACTCAACCAAAAAAAATAGAGAACCTACAAATTACTCCCAGAATATTTTGTGTAAATTGCAAGATTCTAGCTTTCTTAGTTTTTGAGTTAGCGTGCTGACGGACGGACGGACATGGCTCAAAAGTCTTAGAATTTTTTTCTGATCCGATCCATACCTTTGAAGGTATATCTAGCTCGCTTATTTCGAGGTGTTACAAACGGAGGAGTAATTTTATTATACCCGATCCTATCGTACGGGTATAATAAACGGTATAAAGATTCCAGAGAACTTCATCCAAATACCGCAGGATGTGTACAAGGAACATTTTGCAAATTATAAGATCAGAATAACCCAAAGACTAGTGCAAGATATTTGTAAAGAAGAGAATATTTTTTTCAATTATCAAATAAACTCACAAAAGAGCGCACAGAAACCACCGAGAAAACAAAGAAGAAATTCTCGAAAAATATTATTTCCCAAGAATGAAGTCACTAATCAAAAAGTTCACTAAATCTTGTGAAGAATGCAATATTAACAAGTACGACAGACATCCTAACAAACCTCAACTACAACCTACACCAATACCAGTATATCTAACAGAAATAATTCATATAGACATTATCGAAATACAGAACGAGAAATTTATTAGTTGCATAGACAAATTTTCAAAATTTTTAAAGTTATTCCACATAAAAGATAAATCCGTACTTCATATAAGGGAAAAACTTATCAAAATTATTCACTACTTCACAACACCAAGAATAATAGTAATGGACAACGAAGCCAGTTTTATAAGCCCAATCGTAACAGATTATATCCAAACACTTGGAATAGAATTGTACTTCACACCACCCCAAAAGAGCGAGGTAAATGGAACAGTAGAAAGAGCAAATTCAACAGTCATCGAAATTATCAGATGTCTAAAAAACGAAAACAAGGACCTTACCACGAACGAAACTAGAGAACATAGCAGTGGATAGATACAACAATACATATCACTCTGTGACGCAGAAAAAACTCAGTGATATTTTTTTTGGAAGAGTAGGACGCATTACTTACCAAAATTTACGCAATTTCAAAGAAAAAATAAACGAAGACCTTGTAGGATGTATCAGAAAAAATCAAAAAAATAAAATTATCAGGAAAACAAACAAAAGAAATCAACCAAAAACAGGAGAAACCGTTTTTGCAGCAATAAAACAAATTCAAGGGAAAACTAAACCTAAATTCAGTAAAGAAACCGTAGCAAATAACAATAAAGTCACAATTACCACTACTTCAGGACGAAGAATTCATAAATCGCAGCTAAAAAATATTAACTAATAAAAAATCTTAACTCTTTCAGCGTCAATTTTAGATTATGGACGATATCACAGTCATTCGCCTTATACACATATAGCACTCCACTAATAGCAATTAAAGAAAGACGTGGAAGATCATCTTATAAATTTAGGCGAATACTCAGATAACTCATCAGTTCAAACAAACACTTGAACTTATATCAGAACTACAAGGTCATTCAAATAGAGCTCCGCGTTCAATCAACTGGATTGGAACCGCATGGAAGTGGATAGCAGGATCACCTGACGCCACAGATTGGGATAAAATTGTCGAAAGTCAAAACCAAATAATAGAAAACAATAATGAACAGTACAAGGTCAACAAAATTTTAACAAAAAATGCTGAACAAATCTTGAAGGACTTCAACAAAATCGTTAAACACTTAAATAAAAATTCCGAATCAATCACAGAACTTAGAATTATTTAATAAACTTACCATATTGAAGGAAGAAATAAAAGAGGTCGTAAGAGCAGCATAATTAGCAAAACGAGGAATCACCAACATAAATCTCTTAAGCAAAAACGAAATTAACCAGCTGATTACGGAATTAGAAACGTTACCCTATGCAAATGAAATAGAAGCCATAGAATACGCCACTCCAACTATGATGATAAAAAATTTTAAAATTCTTTAAATAATATCTATTCCAAAAACAGGTGAAGATGATTAAAATCATGTCATCATAAGACCATCTATAAAAGAAAACAAGCAGATCCACTTGGAACACGATGAACTTCTAACAAATCATGAGGAAACATTTGGAATTACAGAGAAATGCAATCTCTTTGGGAAACAATGATATGCAAGAGAAATCAAGTGAAGCAACTAGGAAAAAATCATTGCATCGCTCAACTAATGAAAGGTCTTAACGCAAGCTGTAAATACCAAATAAACGAAGAAGAAGTCGTTGAAGCCATAAATGAAAACACCATATTTCTAACAAAATTTAATGGGACAATAAAAGATAGCACCTTCAGTAAACATTTTGAGGGCACCTTTTTGATTCAATTCAAAAACGAAACGATTCAGATAAAAGACATGATCTTTACCAATAAAGAAACAAGAACTTCCCACATATTGCCACCAATTTTACATAACTAATACAGGATAATACAGGATAATTATTATCCAACATAACTAAAAAGGAACAAAGCTCAATCTAAAATATCTTTTTAGTCTATATAAAAATAATTTTGAAAAATTGGAAAAATTATCTTTCAACAACGCAGCAATTCCTTACATAAATGTTACAATTATTACGGGAATAATCATCATTCTGGTACTAGCAACATTTATCAAATTTAGCAAAAATAGACAAAAACTACAGATAACACCTGCGGTACCAAAGCAAAAAGAAGCGGAACATCCACAATTGGAGTCCATTCAAATTAACTTGGATCCATGGGTCGTGGATCTTTAAAGGGGGAAGAGTTATCACCGTCTCATATTACAGCTAACAGTAAAATAACAGTTAACATCTCAAATTACAACACACGTATTTCTAATTCATATTCAAGTTTAAACATGTTTCGCACTAAAAATGTTGATGCAACAAAATTTACATGGGAATAAAAACCAAATCAATTTCTCACCAAAATTTATTAAATATAATTTTTTTATCATTTATTAATAAAATTGTCAATTTAGCATTAAATTATAAATTTAAGTAAATTCAAAGGTAATAATAAATATGTAATTTTTTTATCATTAATTAACAAAATTGTCAATTAAGCAAAATTAAATGTATAAATTAAGTAAATTTCATTGTAATAAATTAGTCTTAAGCTAACTTTGTTCTAATAAACTTTTTTTTATAATATTAATATCATATTAATATCATGTATATTAATATCATATATCAACAATTTTTATTTATGATAGACACAAAGGCACAAAAAAAAAACAAAAAAACTAAAAACCCATATAAATTCTTGTCATACAGAAATTTTGTTAGAAAATATTAGGAAAAATCAAGTCACACTTTCTTCAATTTTAAGGTAACAGTATATTATTAAGAAAAGTTGTTGTAATAAACATAAAAATATAATGTTGGAGCTTTAAATTTTATATATAACTTCAAAAAAATTTGGACAGGTGTTCAAGTTACAGGTTTTTACAAATAGAGAATTTTCAGATTTTGACCCCTTATAACTCCTAAAAGCAGGACCGATGCAAAAGTATTTTCTGAAATGAGTCATGTCTTCTGTTCAGAGATCTAACTACTCTCAAAATTTGCGTTTCGCATAACGGTAAATTAAGTGTATTTATTATACAAGTATATTTTTATTATATGTATATAATATATTTGTGAAGTTTATAAAAGCAGGTATAGTTCGGTGTTTTCAGATTTAAGATATACCTTATAGAACTTGTGTTACAAAAATTTAAATATAGAGCTTTTTCGAACTTTGGGCGCCTCTAGCTCCGCAACGGGTAAGGCTACAGAAAAAAGTTGTTCCATAAAATTAATATTTTTATGATATATATCAGCAGTTAATTTCATGGCTCTACTTCAAACTATGTAGAACTTTTGAAAAATATTAATGAAAAATGTGGCGATGAAAAAGTTAGTTAGAGTTACCCGAAGTTTTGGTCGGATCTCAACAAAATAATAGGGAACCTACAAATTGATCCAAGAATATTTTGTGTTAATCACAAGACTTTAGCTTTCTTATTTTTTGAGTTATATTGCTGACGAACAGACGGACGGACGAACAAAGCTTAATCGACTTGAATTTGATTCTGATATTAAGTATTCAGTATATTAGTATTAGGTAAGAAATATTGTGATTGTGTGTACTCTAAAATTTAAAAAAAGGCATGCGAATAGCAGCAGCAGGAGATTGTCTTTTATTATCTTAAAATAATAATAAATACTAACCAATGTTGCATCATATTAGAAAAAAAAATTTTATTAAATGTAAAAATATGCTGTTTGTGTGTGAGTGTTAAAAATTTTAAGTATGTTAAGTATGTTAATAATAATGTTAAGTATGTTAAGTATGTATGTTAAGTATGTTAATAACATACATTTGATGTGATTAATAAGTCAAATGAGTGCAACAATGCAACAGTGCAACAATGTAAATAGTCAAATAAATGTTTTTTTTTTTATGATGTCTTTCAATGACGTTTACATTACATTTTATATGTATTTTAATAACAACTAATTTATACATTGAAAGTTGCAGTAGGTATTGCATAATAAATTCTTAAATATTTGTGGTTAGATGTGTGTTCATTATAATTACAAATAAATTGATATTAGATCAAAAAAAAAATTGAATGATATTATGTCATGTTAAAAACATAGTAGGTAGCGGCGATTTTCCTTGTTCTATAATATTTTACAAATGTATATAAACTGATGTTAATTAATTTATTTGAAAATAAATCAGTTTGGTATATTTAAAAACCACAAAAAAAAAATGCGTAATATTACAATATAACAAGGTAGAATGTAAACCAACGGTTTTTAAAAGCGCACATTTCCAAAACACAATACAAACTATTTAGAAATTGTGACTTGCACAAAAATATTTTAAGAATTAAATTTACGAAATTTTTTGTAATAAGAAAACATGTGAAAATAGGACTTTTCTGGAATTTTGAAGGGCTGTAACTCCGGAACCCTTTATAACTAAGAAAAATCGTTAACACACGTAAAAATATATTATTGAACCTTTAATTTTCATGTCTTGCCGAAGAAATTTTTTACAGGTGTCTAAAAATAGCAAATTTTCAATTTTTGAGGCGTAATAACTCTTAAAGAGAGGGCGCTACCAAAAATTTTCTGAGGAAACTTATACTAATTCAAAAAGTTCTTTCCTGTCTCAAAATTTCAGGTTCCTATCTAAAGGCGTGTCGGAGTTATGAAAAAAGAAATTTCATGCAAAATGTGGTTTTCAGATAACGGTAAATTTAAATAGTAAATTACAAAATATTGCATAATTTTGATACTGTTTTATATAGATAATAAAATTTTCGATCTTCTGGTGGTTTTAGATTGCAAAACTATTACGCAGAGCCTGAGATATATACATTTGAAAATGTGGCTTTTTCGAAATTTTGAAGAGCTGCAACTTTGGAACCCTCTACAACTAAAATAAACCTTTAACACACGTAAAAATAAAATAAAATGTGTACAGGTTCCTAAGTTACAGGTGTTTAAAAATAGCAAATTTTCAATTTTTAAGCCCTAATAACTCATAAACAGGGGGTGGTCCAAAAAAATTTTCTGAGCAAACTTATACTAATTCTAAAAGTTCTTTCTTGCCTCAAAATTTTAAGCCTTTATCTAGAAGCGTGCCGGAGTTATGAAAGTAGAAAAATCATGTAAAATTTGGTTTTCACATAACGGTAAATTTAAATACTAAATTTAAAAAAATTGTATAATTTTGATATTAATTTACAAAGTTAAAAAAAGTA